>JAABNY020000037.1:2297892-2313532 GCA_015164015.2 Brevimyrus niger
ACTTACATCATCAGGTGTTGATTTTTGTGCTGGCTCTGTCATCATTTCCCGATAGCTCAAGGCCTTGAAGATTAACACAAAACATGTTTGAGTAATACTTATTTAAATGAGTAATACTTATTTAAATGAGTAATACTTATTTAAATGATTTTTGTGGGATCCTGTCACTGCCTCCCACAGACATATGAGTTCCTGCATTCAATAGATGAAAAAATGTCCCATGCCTGACACTTGCATTGGCTTCTGCTGAGGTCTCAGGAAAGGAAGCCTCTACCTTAATGTCTCCCCACAGCCCTGACAAGAATAAGCAACTGGACAAAAGATGGATTTTTATTCTTGTTTTGCATGCAACTAGGACTTTTAAATGTAACAAAGGGCTTGAGTAGACAAGGTGAAGAACTTTTGGCTACAAAATGAACCTCCTTGTGTTTGGGCAGATATGATGGATATTTATCCTTTAACTTGTTGACTGGCCTTTTCAGTATGAGCTTATGTGATTTTTTTTCTTTTTTACAGTAAACTTGGTTTGCATCTCCCACACCCTGTTCATAGCCAGAAGGGAAAGGCTCAATTCATTGCAGAGAGAGAAGAATTAGAGGTCACTCTTCCCATGAACCGATTGCTGGATGCTATCAACCTGTTATGAGAGAAAATGGGATATATTATTACTGTACGATGAATATTCTGTTTTATCCTATGTACTGTTTCAGGCAGTATTGTTTTTGAATTTTGCACCAAAGCCAGCAGAAAGATGGCATTTGTGATGTAATACATCAGTTTATCAAGTGTCATTTTTTGTACTTATGTAACAATTCTTCGGCTGGAAGGAAAAATAAAAAGAATACAATGAAATAGAAACTGTTAATATTTAATGTTCACTATGTATTTAAAATGTAAATGTGAATAGAGTAATCAGAACCTTACGAGAATATCACGTGAAGCAAATAACAATGATTGCCCATTCAAATGAAGCAGGATTTTAACTAAAACTGTCAGGGTCAGTGCCCGTTGTCTCCCTCTGTGTCCCTTCCCCGTTTGGCCAGCAGGCGTTGCTGGTCATCCTGTCCCTCGTGTTGTCAGTCTCTGTGTTTTCCCCTGCTCCCTGTTGGCCACATGGCTCAATGCACTGAGCATACAGCTGCCTATGATCCCCTCTGTCTTATCTTTGAATCCCGTTTTTGTATTTAGTTCCCTAGTGTTTCATTTGTAAAAGTTTTTCTAGTTCCTGTGTCTGGTGGTTTGTATTGGTTTCATTCTGTTTTGCCCATGCTTGTGTTTCTACCTGCCCATTATTCCCCCAGTGTTAGATTCTGTTTTCTCTATCTCTTGGTTAGTTCTTAGTTTTAGTTCCTTGAGTTAATTAGTTCCACCTGTTGCCTGTTCTTGTGCCTGCCCTTGTGTGTTTTCCTGATTGCTCATTGTCTTGCACCCTCCCCGATTGGTTAATCGTCTGTCTCACGCCTGCCATCTCGTTACCCAGTTCAGTTTGAAATATCAGGCATGCTGCCTTGTTTTGAATCATCTGTAGTGGTCTCGTAGCACAAGCTGATAGATCTGCCAGTAGAGCATTGCAATAGTCAAGTCATGAGGTAACGTGTGCCTGGACAAGAAGCTGAGCTGGATACTCAGACAGAAGAGGCCTGAACTTCCTGATGTTACACAGATTAAATGTTCAAGATCAGGAGAGCACTGTTATGCTGTCGGCGAAGTTCCTGGCAGACCTTGATGGAGATAGTGTGGATGATTGAAGCAGAACAGAAATGTCATGATGGATATGCTAAAGGTCCCTCATCAAGGCTGTGATGTCAGCCAAGCAGGTAGAGATCCGAATGGAGACTAGGGAAAGTTGGAGAGGTCAATTAGATTTGAATAGTAGTGTTAGGAGAAGCCATGAGACTAGATGATCTGATCTAAAGAGGTCATATAAATAGGGACAGGGACAGGACCAAGGACAGAGCTTTGGGGAGCACTGGTTGTTACCTGGTGTGATTTGGATACCTCTGCACCTCAAGCCACCTGAAATGAATTGTTTGACATATATGAATCAATCCAGTGCAGAGCAGTTCCCAAGGTGCCAAGTCGAGGAACGGTGGCCAGGAGGATTTAGTCATTAACTGTGTCAAAGGCCACTGAGAGGTCTAGCAGAGTCAGGCAGATGACCTGCTTGCAGCTCTTGCAGGTCTCCGAGTGTTCGCAACAGTGAGCAGGGCAGTCTCGGTCGAGTGTCCAGGCCTAAAGTCAACCTGAAGAAGGTCCTAGAGGTTGTTCTTTGTGAGAAATTCAGAAATTTGACTGAGGACTGCACATTCAAGAGTTCTGTGCAATAACGAGAGGAGGGAGGCTAGCTAATAATCCTCAAAGGGGTTTTTGAACAGCCATGTAACACGATCTTGCTTACATGCAACATGGAATGCGGCAGTTGTAAAGGGTGACTTATTCAGGAGGGTAAATGCAGGAAGTCGTATAGTAGAGATGTCCTGGATGCAAATAGATAGGATCCAGAGGCCAGGTGGTGGGCCAGTAGGTGAGTGGAGTGGGGTAAATGAGGGGAAAGAGGTACCATGCATGGAGAGATCCTTGTGGGTGATAGGTGCAAAAGCTCTGTCAATGGCTGCAACCTTTTCATGGAAGAAAATGGCAAAATCAACAGCAGTCGGGATGGTTAGTGGAGGGGGAGGGTTAAGGAGGGATTTGAAAGTGGAAAATAACATTTAAGTGCCTATGGTGGCAACAATCTTGGTAGTTGGTGGTCTTGGTGTCGAGAATAATGGTAGTTTTGTCCATTGGGCACGGATCATGCTGGAGACCCAGGGATGAATGGACTGTGAGCATGCTGGTCTGGAAGCTACTGGACAGAAGGTATCAAGACATGAGTTTAGCACACAGCAGGATCTAATGCAGGTTTCATTAGAGGAGAAGCCATCAGGAGAGGGCAGGGTGGAAGAGACTAAGACAGAGAAGCAGGTGAGGGACAGAGAGCAAATACTGTAAATGAAGGAGGTTCCAGCAGGGGAGGCCGAAGGCAGGGTGTAGAGGGACAAGATGAGCTGAACAAAGACGTGGTCAGAAATGTGTAAAGGGGTGAAAAGCCGGTTCTCAGGGATATAGCTCCATGTAAGGGGGAGGTCCAGTTCGTGTCCAGTCTGGTGAGTAGGAGGAGTTGGAGAACCAAGTCAGGCCAAATGAGAGACCATGAGACCAATGAGAGTCGTGAGACCATGTTAGATCTGAAGAAGCGACAAGTGCATGTTCGCTCTTTCTTGCCAATGTAATGAACAGCCTTTCAATGTTGAAACTGGTTTCCATGACATGAATAAGAATCACTTTGATAAAGAAAAATGCTCAATGACAGTGAAAAAGTGGGAAATGAGTGTCATTCATGGTCACTGAGATCAGGACCATACTTACCCTGACATTTTGATAATATACCAAAGTTTTTTTTTGACTCTCATGGTTTAAATGATGATACTTGTTATTTTAGTGGCACTGACTCATTGATAGAATGATTTGTTTGTGAGACATGCATTAATTGTTTTGGGTGAGTTACATTATATCTTGGCCTGTTCTTTCACGTGCCACCACTGACAAGGACTAAGTGACATAATTAATTTAGAATATTCATAAAATCATCTCATGCACCACAGTTTGAGAACCAGTGATCTGTATAATGTTCGTGGGAAGTTTGAAAAAGACCCACTGGATACATTGTGTTGGCAGGATGGCTTTCCATCCTCCCTTTCCATCCTCTGCTGCCACCTAGTGCTGCTGCTTCATTTTCCAGGCAATTTGACTCAAACTGAAATCAGGTACATGTAAATGTGACTTAATCCGTACAACATTTGTGAAGCGACAATCAGATCCATCAAATACTTTTTGACTTATCACATTTACAAAGTCAAAATTCATCTACAGTCACCTTTTCCTTTGCTGCCACTGTGTGCCATTGCTGCAATTTTAGGAGCAATATGCTTCAAAATTTTGAGTTGAGTCAAAATTTCATTTGCCATTTACCGTAAGTACAGAAGTACAAGTACACTGGAATTTTTGCATGGTTACCTTCAGTAAAGTAAAAAAAAAGAAACGGAAGAAGCATAACAGGAGCACAACAAAACTGTGACATCTAACAAGACTATAATAATATACTAAAATAATAATTAAACAGACGAAACAGGACAAACAAGGTGTTTGTGCAATAAGTAAATAAGGTGCCTTGAGTGTCAGAGGTAGTTGGCAAGGTATGATTTCAATATTTGATGAGTCCAGTTTAACAATGGCATTCAGACTGGGAGTGATGGTATTTCTCCCAGTCCTAAACATCCTTAACAACCGTACTGATGTAAAGAAGCTGCTGTGGATATGTGCCCAGTGCATTATAATGGGTACTGGTCTTCGACATGGATGACCCATGCTTTGTTCCTGCAGTGGGTATATAGACTTTTTATGACGGACAGATGCGAACCTGCAATTCTCTCTAGTCTTCCTGACTCTCTGCAGAGCTTTCCTTTCACATTATGCAGTGTTTTCAAACTGCACAGTGATACTTGTACAGTAGTCAGGGTGCTCTCTATGAGACTTCTGTAGATCTGGATGAGGGGTTTGACAGTTCAGTCCAGGCTAATTCAGCAGTCTTATAAAATGTAGGTGTTGCTGAGCTCTCTTAATAGTGGCTGTGGTTTTTGTTGACCAGCTCAGGTTAATTCTATGAACTTGAAGCCGGTGACCTGCTCCAGCTCAGCGCCTTTGATGTAGAGTGGCTGCGGTTGAGGGGCTTGTTTCCTGAAGTCCAAGATAAGCTCCTTTGTCTTTGTGTTCAGGATGAGATCCTTCTCATCTCCATAGACAATGATGGCATCTACCTAATTCTGATATGAAGACTCATTGCTGTTGTTAATATGTACAAGCATGGATGTATCATCTGCAAATTTAAAAATGAGGTAGTGTTTTTGAGTGGATAAGCAGTTTTATGTGTAGAGGGTTTGAACTGAGACAGTCCTGGGTGAGTACCAGTGCTTATTGTGCATTCCGCCGACACTTTGTTGCCCAATCTCACCACCCTTTCACATATAATTGGAAAACAAAAGACTGAGGAATGTTAATTATACACACCCAGAATGCAAGGGAGAATTGCATGCAGTGCTGAATTACCGTAGTTTCTTAGTCCAAGTAGAAAGTAAAATATTATCTTCAAATAAGAACCAAGTCTCCGGCTGAAATTTCTACAACTTTGGGGTTCATCTGGGATCATTGAGCTCAGTCTCCTGTAGTTCTCAGGATGAGGAGGCTAATGAGGAGGCTAAAGGGTTAGCGCCAAGCTGAAACCCTCAAAGTCCTGTGATGATCTATCCCTGACTACAGAAGTGCTGAAGTTGTTAAGGTGTCTTCAAGTTAGCATTTGCAGCTTGTGAATGAGCTTCAGCAAATGGCTAATAGGTAATATACTGCTGTGTTTTGTGTTTTTGAAAGATTGCCTGACAACTAAGATACTATGGGCATGGCAATCAATTAAATTAGTGTATGTACCACAGTAAAAAGGATGGTTTGAGTCTCTTCACCAACGTTAAAAATATCTCGGGCCACTCCTTCAGAAGAGGTAGAGGTTTGGATCCCAGGTGAGGTAGAGGATTGGGTCCCTGGTGTGGTAAGGGTTAAAGTCCCCTACAGAGAAGGTGGGTGGTGCCATGATTCTGGTGTACTGTAAAATAAATAAATTTTGCATAACAACCACAGTATTGAGTCAGGCATATTTTGAATCTTTTTGGGGCAGGTCTGAAATCTTTGTGCATGTTTGGACTCTTTCTGTGCTGGTTCAGAATTTCATTGCACCTTGGCAATTTTTTTGTTTGTTTAGAATCTTTAGGGAAAATGGGAAGAGTTAAGTCAAACGATAAATGAAAGGCAAGG
Source organism: Brevimyrus niger (assembly GCA_015164015.2). Taxonomy (NCBI): domain Eukaryota; kingdom Metazoa; phylum Chordata; class Actinopteri; order Osteoglossiformes; family Mormyridae; genus Brevimyrus; species Brevimyrus niger. The sequence goes on from JAABNY020000037.1 coordinate 2,303,794, forward strand.
AAAAGGACAAAAAATGGATGCTGCAAGGCCCCGCAAAAGTAATTGGGGAGAAATATGGGAAGGGTGCAGTGTCAGATTTGCCCACAAGAGAGGAATGTGGTTTCCCTAGAAAAGGCAGTTTTAACCTGCATTGGATAAGCCAGCTGAGTCGGAAATTAGAAGAAAGGGATCAGTCTGTTTGCTTAGGGACAAAGTGTGGCAGTAGTAATAACAAACCACTGGCAGAATGGAGAAGCATTGAGAAGGAATGAGAAAGAAGTAGTAGGCAGAGAATGTGGAGGAATGTGAGACTCCTGTGAAGTAAACAGAAAGTATGGGCCACAGTGTTGTCATCTTTCTGTCTGGATATGTGGAAATATACTAATGGTCAGTGGAAGGTGGAAGTTTTGATTCCTGTCAAATTCAGCTGATTGAGGCTGCAGTGGACAGTGGGGGATCACTCCCTTTAGGCTGGGATACTGGGTATATGTGGGTCTGAGCGAGAGTATGGGCTCAGGCTGCAGTGGACAGTGGGGGACCGCTCCCTTTAGGCTGGGATACTGGGTATATGTGGGTCTGAGCGAGAGTATGGGCTCAGGCTGCAGGGGTCTCTACAAGCCAACCCCCACAAACCTAATAGTACTGTCCACTAACATGATATACCCGGAAACAGACTGTGTAGGTCCGATGCCATTGAAGGAGGAGCAGCAAGAGGGGTCCGTGCCTCTATTCCCCCTGCAGATGTGGACTCCACCTCCTCCAACACAGAGCCGTTGCGGACGGAGGCCGCAGGAGAAACCCACAGAACTCCTTGCCCCTATGTTGGAATGTCTCAGTGCACAAGGAGGAGACATTCTGGTTTTGTAACCCTGGAATATGCCATAGCTGGATAACGTCGCAAGCGGCTCGCCAGATCCCAGGCCGATTTGGCCTCGCTATGTGGCAGCCCTTCAGACGGGTCATTCAGTGCAGACCCACTGCTGCAGAATTATACCAGCTTTTTATCAAAGCCCCGAAGCCGAGTTGTTCTGAAAGCCCCCCCTACTCGGCTCTTGCTGGCAGCTACTGTAATATCAAGCACAGATGCAAAGAATCTGCCAGAGGATTTCAGGGAAATTTCCCCCACACACGGACTGGACCAAAGTGCATCAGGATAAACGGGAGCCTGGTGAATCCTGTGTGCGCCACACAGAGTGACCGGCTTTGTCAGCGCTGCCCGAACGCTGGTTCGCCTCTGATCTGGGGCTTTTGTTGGCGATCTCCAACTACAGGAGCAGAAAATCAGGGCTAAACTCATGTAGTGACTGTAGTGTGACACTAGGCATCAGTCGCCAAATATTGTTGCCTAAGTGGAACCTGCACTGTTCATAACGGAATATGTAATAAAAAAAAAAAGACTATTTAAAGCTTTTTTAACATCACTTTAATAAAAGCATTTTACCTGAAGCATTCCAGAATAGCACATTCATGTTAGACAATGCAATTCAGTCACGTAAATTAACTAATAAGATTATTTTCAACTTGTTCCCCCATACAAAATAATAATTTAAAAATTGCTACCATTATAACATTTTCTAGAACAATCAAAATTTTCTTCAAAAATGCTCCTTTAGGCCTATACAGTCACAAAAGATACCAGCAATGCTCCTCTACCATGAGAGAAGCTTCAGGAATTCATAAAGCATTTGTTGATGTCATATAAGCAACTTCAGAATGCAGCCAAATTTGTTTATGAACTGTACAGGCAAATGGCGAAAGGCTGGAAAATAACGTACCACAAAATGTGTTTTGAAAAACTGAGATATATAATCAGAGCGGCACAAATTCATTCCTTCAGGGACAAAATCCATTCTCTCTCTCTCACACACACACACACAACCTAGTGCTTTTGCAATGCCATTCTGTAATGAAATTAATTTTACATATGTTCATGATTGTAGAAAATGTGATTCTTATTGTGGAACAAAATTGGTTTGCCCCCTCACTGAGATTTGGAAAGCACTTTGTATTAGAATCCAGTGAATATGGCATGAGAAGAACTAAAGTTCATTTCAGTGCTGAATTGGTAAACTGTTTACACTGTTCATAGAAAGGGGTGAAAATAAATGAACAAGGAAATTCTTGTTAATAAATGGCAAGTAAAACAAGATTTTTAGTCCATTAAATACATCTTGACTAACCACACATGACATCCAAAGAATCGTCTATTCAGTCTACAAACAAACAGGCCTACAACATAAAAAGCATGAGCCTTTAAAAAGTTTCACAAAAAAATTATTACTTGGTTAAACTTGCTGCAGACAGTAGCAAGCACACCAAAAACAAAAACCTTTCTTAGCCTTTTCAAAAGCCCATTAAAATTGAAAAGTTAAATACAGGCAAATTCAAGACTGCTGTACAACAGAATGATCCAATTCACAGTTTTAAAAAATTCTAGAAAACAGACAATAGGGAATGTTATGTAATAAATCAAATTTCAATTAAAAGGCACTTGAGGCTGCAGTTAGAGGAAATTCCTTGGTGTTCTCCGTTTAGCATGAGGCATGAACTTCTTGGTCACAGGCATCAGAAGTCTTCATTTTTCCTGGTCCCAATTAATTCATCAAGAAACTATTCACACAAAGAGGACAAAATGAACTGAGAATACTATTCATACACACGTTTGTTAGCTATTAACATCCATTAATAAACCACTCAAAAAAATCAATGAACTCTTAAAAAGAAATCTAAAAACGTTTCATATTCCTATACAGGTGAGATATTGTGGTGCAGGAGGTAATGCTACCGTTCAGCAACCAGAGGGTTGCAGGTTCGAGCCCCGGGTCCTCCTCACCCCATCAAAGTGTCCTTAAGCAAGACACTGAACCCCAAATTGCTCCCGGTGAGCTCATAGGCACCTTGCATGGTAGCCTCCGCCACTGGTGTATGGGTGAATGTAAGGCATAATTGTAAAGCACTTCGGTTAAAAAGCACTGTATAAATGCAGTCCATTTACCATGTTGACTTGAATTGTTACGATACAATTTAGGTGTGTGTTTCTGTTGCTGACGCAGCCCACAATTACATCTCAGACCTCTCCATTCTGGTAGCCACTCCCCCCAAATGCCGATTTGCAAGTAAGGTTTCTTTGCGTTGGCATGCAAGGAATCCCTGTTTGAAGAGACCTAATAAACGAGAAACTTCTACCCTAAGGTGACTGCAGTTTGTTTATGTCCATTGGAAATTTTTGAGTACCACATACTTGGGGAATATTGTGTCTGCCATGAGTAGCTGAGGAAGCAGGGAAGGCAACGCCATTTTGTTTCGTTTTCTCACTGTTTTAGCTAAGTAGGAGATAAGCATGTTTCGTGTCCAGGCTTAATTTTGGCCTGACTGAATCCTGAAGTTGTTCCCATGGCCAATAAAATCATTAGAACACACGAAGTAGTGGTCCCTCCCACTTTTTGTTACGTCTGACTCTAGACCGGGACATATCAATTAAAAGAAGAACAAGTAAAGAATCTCTTTTGTATAAAGTTCCAGTACACATGCAATGCCAAACAAAACCAAATGAAAAAATGTTCAGTGGGGTTTTGGGGATAGGGCATGTATATCAGGTACTAAATCATAGAAATTTCTGGGCAAAGGTTAAGGGTTAGCCTACCTGTAAGGATAACCATGGTATTTGGCTCTGAAGATTGACAGGAGCCAGCTGAAGAAGAGGACAACAAGGCCGATCCCAGCAACACATATAACTGTAGAGGGGCAGCAGAAACAATGTTGTACAAATGCAGTGCCTCAAAGTCCAAAGAGTTACCATTTGCGAAAAACGTCTTGGTGTCAATTGTAAATCACAGTTCTCTGCATACAATCTAATCGCTAATCAAAAGCTAGTTAGACCAAAACACAGGTTTTAAAGAAAAATGCAAATGCATTAAAAAAAAAACATTAGTATTTTTTAAGATGGAGTTGTGATAAGAACTTTTTGTGGAGAATCTCTGTTTAAGTGGTGTAGAAACAAAGATCCGCTGTCACCACCATATTTATCCTGCTAACGATTGTAATTTATACGATGGTATAGTGTTTTGGCAGTATTTTCAAAAGCAATGCTATCCTGGGACTTTGTCATTACGATTTCAAAATGCTGGAATAGTGTTGCCTTTGAAACTGGTATTACCAAAACACCATATACCCTATACATCCGGGGTGGCCCATCTTCTCGCAATGGGCCGGTATGTATGCGGGTTTTCCCTGCAACTCCCTAATTAGATCACTAATTAGAAGACTGATTGGCTGAAGAGTCCTCACACCTGGGTTTGAACAGCTGACCTGCAGGTTGTCCCAAAAACCTGCACACACACCGGATGAGGATAAGATTGGCCACCCCTGCTATACATCAGCACATTGCTTTAGTGACTGCGGAACACATTTATAATAAAATATTATTAGTACAGGATGCCAGTCCATCACGGAGCTTGCTAGCATGTGTGCAGACATACAGTGACTAATGTAGACACCGATCCACTTAAACTGCATGTTGTAGGATGGTAAAGGAACTGGATACACAGAGAGACCATGCAAACAGACCAAGGCTTAAGCTGGAGGCGACCATGACACCAAGCCGTGGAATCCGTAATCAAAATTATTTTACACTTACTTTTCCTCTTCCCTACTTCCATGTTGGATGTCGCTGCCTCATGCAGAAGCACCATTCCAAGGGTGACGGCAGCGTCTGACAAACTTTGTCAAAGGGATTTCCATCCTCAGGGCGATCAGGTGAAGCTGGATTCTAAAGGCGAAATAATCCGCCACCCCTATATGCATCCGGATGTGCAGAAAGCTAAAGCTAATAAAGCTAACTGTGCCACGGAAACTCAAAGGATACTGAACAGGAGAACTATGTGGGTCTCAGCCACGAACTGGGCCTGGCTACTCGAATGGATGTAATTCTTAAAAACAGGAGACAGAAAAGTACATTAGTGCAACATATAAGAATTTAATAGGTTTCATGCGTGTACCAGAGGTAATAACTTACCACTTGACCAGTACTGGGGTTCTTATGAGCATATGGTGGTCCACGAATGTGGTTCCACATCTGTCCTGAGGTCATGATCAACACAAAGCACTAGCACAGAAGAGACACAGCTGATCAATCTGACAATCGGTAAAACTGTTTCTAAATTGGAACAAAACTGCTCCATATGGCCATTACAGAAAAAAAAATCAACAGATTTTTAACTAAAATAAGATATGTCAAAAGTAAAGAATGACGAATACATTTTTTTGCACCTCGAGTGATATACTGTGTATAACGTACATCATGTATAGTGAATTTGTACTGTATCAGTGATAACAAAAGTGAATCGGTTTGGATTTCATTTATTTCGGTTCAGTGTACGTACCAGTGCTGCAAAAGCCCAAGCGTTTTTGTTATGGAGGAACTCAAAGCTGTTGCGTTTCAGGTACGCCAGGCTTCCAATGACTGCCAGTAATAGGCCCAGCATCAGTGGCCCAGCATAGTTGGGAGGCCTGATCACTCGTATCTATAGAAAACAGGTGCACATAATTTCGTGGTATCCCAAAAAAGTCATCAATGTGTCAGTTGGAGAAAGAATCAGTTTTTCCATCTTTTAAATAGGTCATTCACACACCATTTTTATCATCGAAAATAAAAGGCATACTGTACATACAGTATAAAGGCTATGTTTGCGATATATACTGAACATCAAAATAAACATCAAGGGTTTCATTGGGGTAGTGTGAAATTTCTGTAATGTAATACATTATCCTGTAGTATTTAAGGTCAGTACTTAAGAGTCAATAACCAGATCATTGTTGATGTGCGATTTGAATGGTCAACTTAGTTTGTAGAGACTAATTTGCAATGAAGGTAAACAAGTATAATCTGGAAATTTTCTATAAGATGTCTTGTGTGTCGTCTTGCCGGCGTTGTGCCTTGGTGGGAATCCTCTCAGAAAAACGCAAGAAGTTGGAGATTAAACATTTGACCCAGGAGCAGCACCTATAGGGAACAGGGATGTTTGAAGCAGGATGGAATCAGAGAGGAGTTGCTGCTCATAGGCTGCAATATCACAGGTAGCATGCGGGTATCGGGACACCGGCAGTGTTAGTGAAAGCAGCGGGTCTGGCAGGCCTCTGGGTTAGAACCCCTAGCCAAGACAAACGTATCGTCCAGCATTACCCGAGAGACTGGTTCAGTAGTGTTGCAGCCACAGCAGCTGAACAAGTAAGCATTGGGGTAGCATCCCAAACTAAACCAAATCACAGTGGAACAGATTGAGCTGTGAGTATAATGTGAGCTGTGTCATGCTTTTCTGTAGTTTTTCTGTCTTGACCCAAAAGGACAAGTCTGGCAACGAGCTGGTGAACGTTATGCGTAATCTGGAAGAAGTTTTCTTTGATGATCAGTATATAAATATGAGGTATATTACAACAGAGACAACTGTAGAGTTCATGGCTGGAGAAAAGAGAAGGTATTTGGTCAGGCAGTTGTGCCAAGGTGATCATAGGAGGCTTACATTGACGTCGGTCCTGTCTGCAATCCATCTAGACAGCTGCTCTGCCGCAAAACCTCGAACCTGCAACTCGTATGTATCTGCACGCTTTGGCTTTCCTTTCGATGGAAAGTGCAAAAATGTGGGGGCAGAATTCATGTTCAACTGAGGAGAGACAAAACATCAAAGATATAAAAAAAAATCAAAGGAAAATACCTACTATATACACAGTAATCAGAATACTGTGTTTCATATTCCTAGGATTATTTAAGATTTACAGGAGTTGCAGTAAGTTTAATTTACATTTTTCTTAACTATATTCTTAGGCGTGCAAATTTTTAAGCCACATATCGTTACATGATTTGATAAAGCAAATATGACTAAAGAGTACCATGTGAAAAACATCTGATCCCTCATCAAAGTCAACAGCAGCAAAGAATATCTTGTTAGTGAAAGCACTGGAGTAGCGCCAAGAATTGGCTAAGATTTGGTATTCTTCATCAGCTTGCCTAGAGACAAAAAAACACCACATTCCAACCATGTAAAGCAGAAAACCCTTTAATCCATCACATCATGAGATTTTGACAATGCACAATCTATGTAACATACTTTTTGATTACAGGAAAACCGTTAAAGCCAATAAAATATCGGTACTTACTTGCACACGCCACACTGCCTCTGTGGCTGAAGCGCCGTGAACATCACTATCACTGAGTAATTACGAGGAGGGGCTTTCACGAAACGTCTGAACTTCTCTCCATTCATTCGTATCACTGATCTTCTACTTGCCCACTCCATCATTTGGCCGACTTTGTCTGTCAGTAGTGTCTACAGAAAAAACAGGTTCTTGTCAGTGCACTGAGAGAATATGTAAAGTTAAAATTCCGAACTGCATGCAAAAGTTTTAAATTGTATAACAATCTAAAACGTGCATTCTGATGTACCATACTTCACAGTCACAAACTGTTAGGAAACTAGTGATTACAAGTTTAAGCTTTCGGGTAAGTTTGAATTATATATCGTTTCCCATCTTACGATCGTTGCAATGCATTTTTTTCTCGTAAGCATTACAGTCATTATTATAAGACGTTTACCTAAACAACATTTTCTTAAAAGTATTACATTTGATGTGCCGACCTAGAGTGCGCTAGTGTCATAAAAGATCATTCCATTTATTTGCAATCCTTTTAGCTACTAAATTTGCTTCACTTCCTGATTAGCTATGTTGCAACCTGATTTATTAATCATTAAAACAGGCTGGCAAACTATACATATAAACAACTACCACGTGTACGCACCTCCTTTTTGTTCTGTCCTTCTGAGGGAATTCCATAAACCAATAAAACAAAGATAAACCCATACAAAACTTTACACGGAGACATTTCTATACTTCGTTAAAGAGCAACAGCGCCTTCGGCGTGGCGCTGACGTAGAATTTACAATTGTGGGCGGGCTTGATACTTAAATATAAATTTATGCATTTCTACAATTGGCCAGTTGTCTCCTATACGAGCCAATCGAACCATGGTGCCGCACTTCACCACGCCTACCCAAAGCTGCTTTCCGTGTCAGGCGAAAAGCAAGTTGCTCTTTTTAATCCACGGTTCAGGGTCTTACCCCTATGCCCTTCCTACCAGGCAGCGCTCCGTCAATATTATACAAAAAAACACAACGTAGTAAAGCCCATCCAATCGTCAGTACCTTGAAAAGTGACAAAAATCTATATTTATTATTTCACGATTAAGCGGTAAAATTGTTCTGTATTTAAAATTATTTAATGAAAGGCGACCGCTGGTCTTGGGAAACATATTTTCATTAATATTTGAAGAAAAAAAACCCACCAGCGCACAGAACTTGAATCAAGAGAAAAGGTGTCATCTGTCAAGCATGTGTGGAATAGTGGCTCTTAGGCTAGGGCTCTGTGCCAGCAATCGAAAGGTCACTGGTTTGAATGCTGGGAGTGATCCTTCTCCTTTGGGCCCTTAACCTGCAATTGCCTTATCCTGGGTGTGATGTTAACCTGCAAGCAGGTTCTCTAACATTCAGGGAAAATTTGGGGGATGGTTGCAGGATCTGCACTCCAGCCCCTGGAAAAAACTTCATACTGCTCCTTTTGAACTAGTGTGGTGCTGAAGTGTCATCTGCCACGCAACTACACTCTGGTTCTCATTCCTGAGGTGGTTCTTTGTGTGGTGGGTGTTTCAGTGCGCTGGATTAGTGTGTGTTCCTTACTTGTCAAAAATGTTACGAAGTATCAGATTAAAGAATTCCAATTGGGTCGTACTTATTTCTATACATAGTTCATTCTATGGCAGTAAATTTCAATAGCAGTGAACTCCTTAAACACATTTAACAAAAAAGCAGCTATTTGTTTTTGTTCATTTCAGAAAAGCACTTGGCTGTTGTGGTGTTTCTACCTATATATGCTGTTCCACAAGGTTTGAATTGAGGGTTGTTTTCTTTTGCATCAAATGTGAAACTCATTCATATGTCAGTATGTTTTTTCCCTATCTAAAGCCAGCTGTGACACAGACATAATGGCTAAACGGTTTTTAGACAGACTTCACAGACAAAACCCTATGGGTAACACATTACTTGAGGGGGCACAAGTAACTTAGTAACTCAGTTACTACTTCATCCATTACCATCCGATAATCTGGGGTTTGGGTCACAGGGGTAGCAACTTCTGGAGAGACACTTAGACCTCCCTCTCCCCAGCTATCTCTACCAGGGGGGATGCCAAGGCGTTCCCAGGCCAGCTGAGAGATATAATCCCTCCAGCATGTCCTGGGTTTGCCCTGGGACCTCCTCCCTGTAAAGCATGCACGGAAAACCTCTCCGGGTAGCCACACAGGAGGCATCCACACCAGGTGTCCAAACCACCTCAACTGGTTCCTTTTGATGTGGAAAAGTAGTGGTTCTACTCTGAGACTCTCCCAGATATTCAAACTCCTCATCTTATCTCTAAGGGAGAACCCAGACATCCTGCAGAGAAACCTAATTTGGGTCACCTGTATCCACAATCTCATTCTTTCGGTCACTACCCACAGCTCATCACCATAGGTCAGGGTAGAGACACAGATGGTCCAATAGATCAAGAGCTTTACTTTCCCGCTCAGTTCTTTCTTGGCCATGACGAACCTGTTAAGCGCCTGCAGAACTGCAGATGCCACTCTGATCCGTCTGTCCAGCTCTCGATCTCTTTTGCTCTCACTCATGAACGAGACCCCAAGATACTTGAACTCCTCCATTTGAGGCAGTGCCTC
>JAABNY020000037.1:2317759-2329232 GCA_015164015.2 Brevimyrus niger
TTTTTTATTGCTGTCTTGTTTTGTGAGAACATGGTGTGGCTTGTGTTTTTGGTATGGTTGTGAACAAGTGAGTGGTCACTACCAAGGCTAACTGGATACTGGCTGGCTTAATTGGTGGGGGTCCTGAGGGTAGTTCATTGATCTTCTTTCATCCATAGGGCCAGAGAACATGGTTCGGGAGTTTTGGGGGTTGGTGTGGCCTTCCCTGTAATGCATGGAGTGATTGTGAAGTGAATTAAGAAGCACTAGCTCTATGTTGTGGTTTGCTGTGATTTTTGTGTGTGTAACTTGCACCTGGATATGTGAGCTCTTGGTTTGTGTCCTGTGGTGTTTCTTTTTCCCTCTTTCTCCAGGTAATCACTCTCCCTGGCTGGTTTATTGGTCAAGGTGTAACCATAGCATTGAACTGCCAGTACCTGGGTTTTGACCTAAATCCCTCCTTCCTGTTCAATGATCTGGTTTTAGTCATGCTGTGACATGCTGGTAATTGTTTATAAGCTGGGTTGTTTTTAGAGTATTGTGTCAATAAATTGTTTTAGTACTGGGATATGAGTCTTTGCGTGTTTATGCAACATTGCTGCATGTGGAAATTCTGGGGATAACATCATACATCCTAACGGGCAGGGCCTTAGGTGGCATAGTCTGATCTCCTACAGTATGTGACCTAGAACTATGGGGTTACAATTATCATGCTTCATTTGTCTTTCAATTTTAGTGTAATTCTTGATGAATGACAGTTGTATGCAATTAATTTTAATATAGGATTTAACGTTCTTAATCAAAACAGAACGTTTTAAATATGAGCACACTGTCATATAAATTACTTATGATAACATATTTTAAACAATTCGTAAAAAATGCATTTAATATTACAGCTTTGAGCATGGTGGGCTTCTCCATCCAGTATTAGTATTTTAAATCAACAAAAATCTGCCGGCGCGCTCCACTTGGAAGTCAATTTTCATCACGCGAGCCAATCCGAAGCTACACTCAATTTGAGCCGCGTGCGCCATTTTGACGCGGATTCAGTCCTCCAGGAAGATGGCGGTAGCGCTTTGTTTATTTTTACCGTGTTAAAACTTAAATATCGCTCGTCATCGCCGAGTATCACTGAAGATAAAGTCCGCTGTTGTAGAGGCGCCGCACGAAAGCTAGAAATGACAGCACAGATCCGCAGGTATGCGATATGACGGAAATTGAGGGTATATGAATACAGCTCAATAGCTACCTTGGCTTGTTATAACAATATTAAAGGGCTCGTTCACGTGTTGTGTACCTAATGATATGAAAGTTATCTCTCCGCATCCTTGGACTTCGTTTCCGGTCGCAATGGTATAGTACAGTTTGATATATTACAGTATAGCTTTTGATTACACACAAACTGTTTCGGTTTGTCATTCGGATTGTTACTAGTCATGTCGCCTTACACAGTGGAGTTTATCTCAGGTTTTGATAAAACATTGGAAACTTTAGCTGAGTTCAGTTCAACTGTAAGGTGTATATTTCATGGCCGGTTGGATTTTTTTCCTTGTGGTCTATTCAGTTATTGCTGTCTGCCTATATGAGTAGGGTGTATGGGCAGAAGGAAATTTAAAGATGACTGGTCATCTGTCCTACAGTCATTAGACTGTTTACTTAAGTAAAGTTATTCCAGCATGTCGAAGGAATGTATTTCTGATACCACTTTACAATAAGGCTTTCTTTTGCCACTTCTTAATAAAAATAAAACTGGTATAATTTGTTTAAAATTTGTCTATTAATAATTTACAAAGTGTTTCAGCCTAATTAATAACCAGATTATAAACCATTCAGAAACTTTATACGGGTAGCCTTATTGTAAATTTCATCCTCCACTGTGATTTGGAAATGATCTGTTTTGGTTATTTTCTTCATAGCTGTCCATGTAGAGGCTGCTGGACTTGTCATAATTTAAACCACCTCCACTCAGTGGGTTAAGATCCAAAATGATGCTTTTGTTTGCTAATAAGTTGTAATTTACTGTTAATGTTAATTGTTGGGCTTGTTAATATTTTGCCACAAAATGTGACTCTTGAATACTTATGCTGTGGAAGTTCTTGAAAAAATGTTATTTTGCAACCAATTTCTATAAGTACATCCTTAGTAGATGGTTACAGAGAGCCTGAAGCCTGCATAGGACATGAGGCAGGGGAGTTGTGTATGGGATGCCTGTTCATCACAGGGTTCATATTCACACACAATATCGCACAATTGCTGTTCATGAGGCACCAATTCACTGGACCACATGGTTTTAGATGGTGAAAGGAAACAAACCTTGCAAACATGCAAGAATACGTACATTTCACACACAGTGACCAGAACTGAAACTCCAAAGCTGAAGGTGTGAGGTAATGTTTGTCATGTTCCTGACCCTCTCTTATTTAAATGTATGTTGATGGACACATTTATAAATAGAAATTGGTAAAAGCATTTCTGTGTTCATCATCACTTAGTCACTTCATATACTGTTTTATTGGCTACTAATGTTATTTTAAAGTCGTTTAAAATGGCCAAACCATGAGTTTTATGTCTTCCCCCCATAACCCATAACAAGGTTGTGAACAAGAGAGGTTCCTTACTGCAAGAAAATCCCCCCAAAAGAGAGATACCTTACTGCAAGAAAATCCCCCCAAAAGAGAGGTTCCTTACTGCAAGAAAATCCCCCCAAAAGAGAGATACCTTACTGCAAGAAAAGCCCCCCAAAAGAGAGGTTCCTTACTGCAAGAAAATCCCCCCAAAAGAGAGATACTTTACTGCAAGAAAATCCCCTCAAAAATAATAAATAAAATAAAAATAATAATGAATTTAATTCATTTTTGGAGGGGGGGGTGTTGTAGTGGTGGTACATACTGGGAATTTGCTGCTGAGGGGGTGTTATCATAAACATGTGGTGCATTTAAAAAAAAAAAGGCAGATAGTTTGTAAACTAAAGAATAGGTCATCGACTTGCAGTAATTTTGCATGTGACTGTGTGATTCAGTGTATTTATTGCCAATAAAAATTGTATGACACAGTATTTGTGTGTTTGTGTATGTGTCACAAACTTTTATTGTTCTCTTCTGTTTTAAAGTTGGCGTGGTTTAATTTGTGATACTGTGCTTAATCCACTACACAGTTTAGTTAATCATTTGCTCACATTTTCCCTTGTTCAGTGATATTTATCATTTGTGTCGGAATAAGCTTGCGGGACTGATTTAAAATAGGGAATTCAACATAGATTCTGCTTGATTTTTACACAGCTTATTGGACTACTCTTTTAAAATGCATGTTTATTATATTGTTACTAGTCACTTCAGTTTCACTACTAATTGGCTGACAAAGAGCCTTTGATTTGGGTAAATGATTTTTATAGGAAATAAAAATGAATCAAGATTACGAAATGCTTTGGAATGAGCCAAAAGTTCAACTATGACGTTAAAATATGTTGGACATCGTATTGTGATTTGGGAATGATGCTTTAAATAACAAAAAAAAACAAAAAAACTTGTGGGCTACTGTAGTGCTGTTGTTTAATTTGCCCTATTTTTGTCTTCTCTTGAAAAGCTAGGTAGCCTAGTTAGCTTAAAAAAAATAAAATAAATGAGTTTGGTTATTTGCTTATCTTGCGGTGACCTTGGATGGGAGATGAAGCTATAGTTCGGAAATTTATATATATAAATATAATAATATGGATATTTATAACCACTTCCTTCTACAATAAAGTAAAATTACCATTAGTGTGTGATTGTGATGGCCTGGCATCCCATTCAGGGTGTCCCTTTGCATAATCGCTGCCCTTCCTCTTGGTTGTGGTGGAGCCATTTTTAATGATTATCTTCATGTCCAATGAAAGTTACAGAGAAACACTTAACTCTTACATTTTTAAGTTAAAGTAAAATACATGGATTGAAATCTTTATTGACCCTTTTTATAATGATCTGCGAAGTCACGGCTGCTCCAAGGTCCCTGCATCCCTTTACTGGGTAAATGATTGGAAGTTGCGCAAACATTTTTTTTTTTTAAATCCAGGGTTGATGCTCAAAAACTCAGAATCTTTGCATTAAATAAACAGACTAGCATTAGATTTCACTGATGGTTTGTGATGCAGAAAATAAATGTGTTTGAAGAAACTAATGTGTTTTAGGACTTGCTAATACCAAGGATGTGCTGTAGGGTGTTTGTTTGTGGATATTGGAAAACAAAAAGACATGTAGGAGTACCAACTGTGATCTTGGGTAATGGTTCTTGTTGAAAACTGACCAATGTCTTTCACTGATTTGTACAAACATAGGACCAAATGATGTGTACTAGTTACAATAATGATGGGGCAAGCAACTTGTCAGTTCATCAAATGATGTTGATGCAGGAAAAACTGGTGGTTGTTATTTTTATTTACCATTTGGTGTATTTTGAGTCTTGACGGTTAATTTTCAAATCAAGTGATGTGGCTCGAATTTTTATATTGCATTGTTAAAAGGATCTTTGTATTGATTGCTTTAATTTTTATTTCCATCCTCACCAGGACTAGCAAACTTAATACATTAGTGACAAAACTTCATGAGTACCTGGCTTATTTATCTGATGAAGAAAGTAGCACTCCCGGTCCTGATGATTCTAATGGTAAGTCCCCCCAGCTAGAATCTATAATAACTGGGAAATTGTCGATCAGTGATAAGCATAATATTTATTCATTTATTTCCTATCCACAGGAAAAAAGACCGGTGATGTCACAGATTTATTCATCTCTGATAGCCCCATTGAACAGGTATTTCACAATGTTCTTGTACTATGAAATATATGGCCTGCATTTAGAAAAGCGCTACTCTTGAAAATTGGTTAATATCAGTGGTCCTTCTCAAAACAAAGACGGGTTTTTAGGCTGTTTTTGATCTTTCAGACATTGCTCCGTATAAGTAGATTGAACTGTTTTTACTTAAAGGTTGTTACGTGTTACAGCTGTAATGCTTCAGTAGGCAGTATGTTGAATAATATTTTTTGCTACAAACGCAATTGATCACTGTGCATTGTGTATCGACAGGGGACCCCTGTTAACTGTGCGATCCCTTCTTACTAGCTGTTATAACACTAAAACATGGCAATTATTCATAGACAGACACTCCCCACTTAATGACCGAGTTTCGTTCCTATGACAAGGTTGTCAAACTAATTGGTCAATAAGCGAGGGACCTTCCCCTTACTGGTATTTCAAGCATACTGTACTGGTAGTGGGTTTGTGTCAACCATCTTTAGATGTTGCTTTCATGTCAACTTTGCACCATTTAAAACATTTTACTATATTTATAAATATTTATACAGTAGTATACTCTAATAAACAGTACTGTTACTGGCACATGTTTACTCTATATGTGACAAGTGAAAATCTATGAAATAAACACGGGAAGGACTTAAGAAATCTCTCATATAGCATAGCAAAGCTGGTTGATAAGTACCAATGTTAATCAATGGAATTACAAATAAATGATACAGTAACATATAGGCATGCATCACAAAATGACATTGCTGCAATCCAGTGAGTCACTGTTAGTGTCCTTTTGCACTCCCCTGACTTTGGAAGACTTTGGATCCTTTTCAAGGGTTGAGGAACTGAAAGTGATCAAGTTTCTCACCAAAAAAAATCACATAGAAGTTGAATCTGTGCCATGTGGGGATAGCAGAAAAGGAGCAGTTTTGACACTTGATGTTGTTAGAGAGAACTGAAAGTGTTCGAAGGAGACGCATTGTATGTTGCTGCTACGGGACAAACCGTATCTCAGCTTCCCTACACTTCCCATTTGAGTCACCCCTAGTTGGTTTAAAACTCCAAAATGCAGGAAAGCTAAAGCTAAGGTTTTAGAGAACATCCTTCAACAATGACCTGGATACAAAACTACTGGCATCAAAGGTTTTGTATACAAACTTCTGTCCTGAGTGCTTAGCCACACTGCTGCACTACAACTCACAGCAACCAGCAGAACATGTTTTCCTCAGATAAGCCCAAGGTCAGCGTCCAGCCCGAGTCTTGCTCTCATGACGCCGGCAGCACTGATATCTCTCAGCCTGATGGACATGTTGGTGTTCTGCATTCCATGGCCTCCTCTCCTTTGTATTCCTTATGTTCTTAATTTCAAAATAATTATTTCTAACTTTGTCAATTACTATTTCCAATTTAGTTATATTTCTTATTCAAACCTATTTCATGTATGTCTTCATGGAAAACAAGGAAGTTTCCAAGTAACCCTTAACTATTGAATGGTAGCGCATATACTTTAGAAGACAATTGATGTGTCTGGCCCAATTCACTTTCACCAACATGTTTGTCTAGTGTGGTTCACAACATACATTACTTGCTGCAGTCAGTTAAACACAACCACAAAAATATCTATTCCTGATCACCGGGTCTCATCCATGGGTGAATCTGCACTGACAGTGTCAGCATCTGGCATAATTCCTGTTTGAGATGTTTTGTCTATGATGGCAGCTATTTACCATCCAGAGATGGCACAGACATGGGATCTGTGGGCTGCAATCCTATTTTTGGGTATTTCCAAATCAAACTACTTTTGACATCCCTGCTGCCATTCTCATGCAGCATTAACTCCATGTCACCTGTCCCCATGTTAGGTTCTTCTTTCTTTGACAGGTCACTAGGAAAGTTGCGAAAGACCTACCTATTTGTTCAGCAAAACCTCCCCCTCCTCCTCAGTGAAGTTCTGTTTTTTCCCCTCTGTGCTGTGTAGATATCGGTATACATGTACCACTATTGTGCAGTTTTAATCGTGTTGCGTATAAGTGATACGCCCATATATGGTTCATTGCCTTGTTGTGCATGTGCAGTCACATTTTGTATACTGGGGAAATTGCTTGGCCACTCACTGTTTCCGCCATTAACTTTCACACCTACACTAGGATCAAAATGACCCCAAAGGCACATGTCAGGTGACTTATAATTATTGTAGGAGCATGTAAGAGTTGAATTCATTTCCATGCATTTGAATGAATCAATTCCTTCAGTATCTCAAATTTACATGACTAATTAGTACATTATTATTAGTAAATTATTTGTGCTCCCTTAAGTATTAGTAATATTTTTTTCCATCTCGGCTTCAGAATATGCAGTCAAGCACCCTAGTGGACTTATGACATATTTAAGTCTGCCCTAGATATAGTCCAGATACAATTTTGCAGTTTTCTTTAAACAACTCACCAAAGAGGCAAACTATATGTAATATACTGTTAAGTTCAGAATAATAGCAGTGTCTTTAAAAAGTGAATAAAACTCAAAAACCTTGCAATAGCTTTTATTTTCAAACATTGGGAACACTTGGGAATATTCTATTTCAAATAACGGCATGAAGAAAAATATATCAAATTTCTGTTATCTTTATGGAAAGTGGAAAATATTGAATATTAGGATGTTCAAAAAACAGCAGTGTCTGCATCCCTCTTTACTCACTGGAAAATGTTTCAAGAATTTTTTTTTCTTTAAATCACTGAAATAATATTTAGTTGTTTAACCACTGTTTCTGGGAACTGCTGCACATCTGTGTTGCATGGAGTTGACCACCTTCTGGCGCCTGTGATCAGGTATTCCAGCACAGGATGATCGGACTGCATTCCACAATTCTTCTGCATTTCTTGGTTTTGCCGTGGAAACAGCATTTTTGATGTTTTGATGTGATGTGGCCAGGTGTGAACGGCTCATGCATATACATGACAGCTCCTACAGTCGCCGACAGGATTCATAGTGTTCATGTGTTTCTTTTAATGACAGCAGACAATAGAACAACTGAACTAAACATCGGAGCATTTCTTTTTATGACGCATCTGTGCACGTGCATCAGGGCGGATCTCCGCCATGCGATACAAAGTAGTGGAGGTAAACAAGATTAGGAATTTGAGTGGTAAAGCTTGAGACAAGTCTCAAGTCAAAACAGGCAAGTCTTCAGTCAAGTCTCAAGTCAAAATATGTCTAAACACATGAATTCCCAAGTCAATAAACCAAAGTCCTTAAGTCCAAATCTACACGTGCTAAACCAATCTGATATTTTTTAGGCTGACTTTCTTGTGCCCTGCATTTTATACTTGGTGAGAAATGCAATGAAAAGTACTTAGGTTAGTGGCAGAATGTGCATAAAGGTCATTTATGTGCAACACATCCATATTTTGATGTTTCTGCACACAAAATACATATGTAGAATAAGCGCCTGCTCTTTTATTGAAATACGCTGTGTTTTGTGTTTTACTGTAGCCTTGCAGCTCAACAGATAGTTGGAAACACTCAGCACGTTCAAAGAGGTAAGTTTTCTTGCATTAAATTTTCAGATGCAACTATTTCTGTAAACTTTAACCACTATTTAATATATTTTCTTGTAGGAAACCTTCTGTTACCACGAAAAACACTGAATCTGCTACTTTTAGAAAATGTGATGAGTCATTCATGAATGAATCTATCCATGGTTCAGAGAGCAATGTTGATGTAAACAGTTTACCTAAAGGTATGTTCCCCCTTCATATATTACAGTTCCTCCCTTAGTTTAAAATTCCTTCAGTATTGTGTTTTTCATGCACACAGGTACTGTGGTAGTACAGCCAGAGCCTGTGGGAAATGAAGATGATTTCAGGGGTCCTGAGTTTCGATGGAGAGGAACCACCAAGCTAAAAAGTGATATTTTGCGCAAAAGAGGTGAGAGACCCTCCCTCTGTCACGTTCGGCGGAGAGGGAAGACGCAGGGCTGCAGGATTCCTCTAGGGAACGGGCTTTATT
Source organism: Brevimyrus niger (assembly GCA_015164015.2). Lineage (NCBI taxonomy): Eukaryota > Metazoa > Chordata > Actinopteri > Osteoglossiformes > Mormyridae > Brevimyrus > Brevimyrus niger. Next base: position 2,326,521 of record JAABNY020000037.1, read on the forward strand.
GGGGAAATCCGGGTAGACATTGACGAACATCATGACAACACAATGACGGATCTGGGGAAACTTACCGAGACGCGGACTAAATACACAGGACCAGTCAAACACAACAGGATAATCGGGAATTGGGTAATGAGGTGGGCGTGCCACACAGAAGGATCGTACGGAGCTAGGCGTGACACCCTCCAGTGCCCTCTATAATGTTTCACTACAATGTATAAAAAGTGTATACAGCACTTTCTGTACAATGTCACCCTCAGCACTGTAATATTTCAGACTTAAGGCTTTACAGGTGTTTGTGATTACTCATATGTTTAATTGCTTCGTTAGTGCAGACGATACCTATGTTTTCATTCTAAGCTTTTGATCACCTTTCGAGTCTGTATTTCTGGAGTTGATATATAAAAAGTGCTGTAATTATGAAACCAAAATATATGCAGATAGCCTTAAAATCTAGAATGTGCACTTTAATAGTATATGAATAGTTTGATTACAGTTTTAAAACTTGCATACAGGGGCAGATGAAGGAAAATGTGTCTTTGTTCCAGACATTATGGAGGGGACTGCACACTTTCCCAGCTTTATTTTTCTATGATGTCGTAAATGTTTAAAGTGATATTTGTAGTATAGCCTCCAGGGTTAAGTTTGATTTTTATTACTGTGTGTGTGGATATTGTATGTCCTCCTGCTGTCCTCTGTGTATTCTGATGTCCAACTACAGTACAAAGCCAAACAGGTGCTATACTACCTCAGTTGTGCATAGTACGTGATTTGTGACTGTGACAGACTGGCATGCTTTCTGGGATACGCTTCATAACTTTACACTCTATTAAAGCTTATGAAAAATTATATTTTTAACAAATTAACAAATGGATAAACTGGGTAATGGGTAAAATTTATTTTAAATGTATGCACATGTTATAACATTTCTAATTGTACCAGACTAAAGGTAACATCCTATTGAATTTAATTTCAAAATGAACAAAACTGTACATATTATTTCCTCCTTTTTGCTAGTCTTTATAGTTTTTTCATTTATCAGTTTTTTTCCTTATTCTAAGGATATATAGTATCTTTTAATGCTTGCTTTACAAAATAGATTTCTTGAAGACAATTTTTGTACATGTGTCAACATAATTATGGAATTGCTTGAATGCATAATTTATTTGGATAAGTGCAACTAAAACACATAGCTTGTATTAACTATTAAATATTCACCACTAAAGTATTATTCAAAGCAATACATAATATAGCCGCTCATGGATTCTCCAGTAAACAGCTTTAAGCACTTAGTGTAGTATGATTGTTGTGTAGTATGATGCACTTTGTGTCGATTGATTGTGTAGTATTGGATAAGTATGTTAACTTAAGAAATGGAACAAAAGTTTTAAAGTTTTCTTTGGTGTCTTTTTCCTTTAAGTAAAAACAGGAACTGAAACAGACTAATAATATAGCCTTTTAAGCAGTCAAGGCAGTAGTGAAAAGTGTGCTTTTTCTTTTTTTATATACTGTAAACACATGTTAATGTACATAATGATTCTGGTACTAGGTGAGCACTTCCAGATTGTAAGCTGCACTGCTTGTGGACAGCAGGTCAACCATTTCTTGCGAGACTCTCTTTACCAGCACCCTATACTCAAAGTGCTTATATGCAAGGTGAGCGTAATGTTATACTTCTATTTCCTACTACTAATACCATGCAAATCAGAGTAATAGCATTGAAGCATATGGTTGTATTTTTCATCTTTGTTTTTGGGTAATTTATAATTTTGCATTTTCCATTGAATTTCTGTATGAGAAATTATTAATTGAAATTTTCTTGTCAAGACATAATGTACACCATGTACGGCTCCACATACTTTTACATACTTTTGAAGGCAGTATATATTCAACATGCTAGGTATAGGGTGGGTACTGGTTATTGTATGTCCCGGACTGGGATTCATACATATGGTTTTGACACTAGTCTGCCACCATTGCAGACATGTTATTGTTAACACAATATTGCAAAATCTCCTCAGTGGTTTTAAATTTTGCTCAGCCTTTGCGTAGGTGCCACACTGTGAATGTGATAAGTCAACAACTGTTTGAATGATCTTATTAATGCTTCACAAAAAAAAAAAATGAATGAAGACAACTGATTTTGGTTTTGGCGCGTTACCACTGGCATACAGGAACCAACCCGTATCCGAGCCATACTGAGTAAAGAGACTAGTTATTGCAAGGTTGTAGCTCGCCTTAATTTTCCACAGCTCAGTGAATGCATTGCCAAATTTGGAGAGCGTCAATGACGTAAAATTGAAGAGACGCTTATTACTGTTCCCGTACTATGCAACATGTTTTACTGTATCGTAATGTTTTGTTAGCACCAAGTGCTGGCTGAATTAGCAATCACTTGCATGCATTTCCAATACAAATCTATTTGATATTACTGCTCAATTTCATCTTTGATGGATTGTATTGTAAAAAGATAAAAACAGACGTGATAGGTGTCAGCTCTTACAGGGAGTCTTTTTCAGACTTCCTCAGAACATTGTAGAGGCCTGTGATTCTCAAACGGTAGGGCATGAGATAATTTAGCTTTAGCATATTGAGAAAATCATTTTTTCCCATCACCAACCCACCCCCCCCCCCCCCCCCCCCCCCCAACTCTAATATACATAAATTACTTTATTTTTTTTTTTTTTTTTTTTTTTCTTTTTTTTTTCTTTATTATTT
>JAABNY020000037.1:2347742-2368443 GCA_015164015.2 Brevimyrus niger
AATCCCCAAACACCTATCCAACAGATCAGAAGGTAGGTGTGTCTCTGTCAGAGGCTACTGTCCACAGAAGACTTCATACTTCAAGTACAAAGTACTAAACATGACTGCTATACACACCATTACTATGTCACAAACATTATGGTGTCCTGAAATGGGGGGGGAATATGGATAAAAAGTGTTGTGATATCAACATGATGCGACACTTCAGCATGAAATGTATGCAAATAACTTTATATTAAAGTCCGGAATGTGTGCTTGAATCACACCTGACTTTTTAAACTGTGCAGCAGTGGGATAAATCAAGGGAAATGTGTCTTTGTGCAAAACATTACAGAGGGCACTGTGCTTGGTATTCTGGGATGCAAATATGCAAAATTTGTTGTCTGAAACGTATCAATGTTTATATTAGCTAATAATGAACCTTAGGTGTGGAACAGGTATGATACAAACAGAGGCATATCTAGAGATGTTTGGCCCTTTAAATCACCAACTCCCCCCCCCCTTTCAGTTACCCTGGATACAATAGTCTTTTACTGTTTTCCTGCTGTTGGGACTATATATTATATATGGGACCTATATTATATCCATTGGCTATTAGTAAATTAATACATTTTCTTGTTCTTAGGTTGCATTCAGTGTGCGATGACACATCTTCGGAGCTTCAGCGCATGGCCACCATAGAACCTCAAGGTGGTAGAAGGGCCTTGTCACGGTGAGATAGCCAGTTATATTACACTCCCTAACCAGGACTCAAAATAAAAATTGAATCTCACGAGAAACTGAAAATACATATATAAACTTTACAATCAAAAATGTATAGAGTAACTTATTAACATTTGCGAGGGTTAAGGGTGAATGATCCTCGAATGTGAACATTTATGAATAATACTTGGACCCCCATAACGATCTGCCAGCCTAAACAATCACATAAAATATCTATTAATTACCCATCTATAAACACTGAATTGTATACTGCACTGTATACTTTCTATGCCAAATTACTTTGTCATTTCCTATCAGGACGTTTTCATATAATATACAAACTGTGTCACCTGTAAGAGAAATACTGACTAGAGGGAGAGATATTTTTGTAATCAGCTTTGGAACACATTTTTTATATATTATTGCAAGAACGCCTGGATGGCAGACAGCTGACACTCATGAGGCTATTAGACGATTGAGGTTTGAGCTACGTGTTGCCCTCATGTTTTGGAACATAGTACTTATTAGAACTGACAAGAAATGCAGGCTGAGGAGCAAAGGCGTGAGCGTCGAGGGCACGTAGCGGACATAGCAGGATCACCACGAAGCAGAGGTGGACATTTCAGGTCCAGAAAGTAAAAATCCAAACCAGGATTTTGTTTCAACCAGCCAGTTGAGGATTCTGAGAATGTGACTCTTTATACTCAACTGGTTGGTTGAAACAAAATCTTGGTTTGGATTTTTACTTTCTGGACCTGAAATGTCCACCTCTGCCACGAAGACAGGGGTCATGCAAAAGCAAAGAAGCTCCCTCACGTGCCCGTGGCCTGCAGCGTGCTGATCATATGGAGTATATATGTTTGAAAGATGCAATCCGCATAAGGCATATGCGTATTACAAAGTGCACCCCCTACTCTAACCAGTTTGATCTGGTTCAGAGCAGGGGGTAAGAACTGTGAATGTACTCTCCTATAAAGGTTCTGTTGACCTGAAAGTCTTTGGAGCATAACCACGAAGGTGCCAACCAAGCAAGTTGTTCCCTTGAGCTAAATAATAAAGCGGTTTCATACTAAGGCATCTGTCTTAGTGTCATGAATTTCCTCGACACACCCAATCATTGATATTGTTAAGAATCAATAAGCTTCTGTCCAATTAGAGAGAAAATATTTCATCTACCTGTTTTATATAATTGTTTTTATATGTTTTGAAGGCTGTTTTGTGTTACGAATGTTACAACATTTGGCTGAGTGGTGTTTACCTAATAACCTACCATCTTCTGCATATAAATAATGTGTCATTGGGATCACTGACTAATGATAATTAATGCAAATTGATGATAATAACTTGTAAAATGTATGTTACAATGTAAATATGTCCTGTCACCTGTAGGTGAAAAAGTTTTCTTTTTTAAAGGTAACGAATGGCAAAACATATGTGTCTTTCAGATTGGTAAGCCTTGTGCTGATTTTAAGGGAGTGGGCCCATAAGAGCCTGGTGGAGGAAGAACAAAGGCCCGATTCATTTCTGGAGAGGTTCCGTGGGCCGGAGATAAGGACCGCCCCTAGTCGCAACAGCCAGGCCAATGACGCAGACAGAAAATTGAATATTTTGTATGTTGACAGCATCTACTGCTTAAACAATGCTTGCATGAGACTGCCCTGTCTAGGCATTGTGTCACAACAGAAGTCTAACCATGCTAGCAATTTTTATTGATGCACTATGTTGCTTAGCTATTTCATCTTTAGTCTTTAATAAAGGCATATCACAATGTACTTGTTTCAGTGGATTGTTGTATATCACAGGAGCAAGATCATCACATTTGTTGTGGCACCCGCTGATGATGTATACTACTACTGGCTCTTTGTTATTGCCTCAGCTGTCCTGTACAACTGGGTCCTTCTGGTGGCAAGGTATGTTAGTGAACTGTTCTTTTCATTCTATAACTGCATACCACGATATTGCATTAGAAATGTGATGATCTTGTTTTATGTTGCATGATTTTTGTGTATATGTGTGTTTGATACACATCCTGAAGGATCCCGTGCTATTCTGCAGGCAGAGGAAAACTTTTGATTTGCATTTTACAGGGCCTGCTTTGATGCCCTTCAGACAGATTGCTATATCCTGTGGCTGGTGCTGGATTATCTTTCAGATGTTGTATACATCCTGGACACCTGTGTCCGATTACGCACAGGTTAGCACATTAGCAAGAATTCTACATAAGCCTTACCTTTCATATACCATATTTCTAATGATTTTGGTAGTGCCATATACTTCATTGCAGGGCTGGGCGATATCATATTGATATTACTGTACATTACACATGCACAATAATCGCCAGGGCTTCAGGCGACGGGTGAAACATTTGGCAGTATGTCCAAATATTTTTGGTTCTATATGGATGTTTATTTACACCCACAATTTGTTAAGCAGATTATTAGTATTGCTAAAATATCAATGAAATGCTTCTTGTGATACCCAAAAGTTAGTAATCGGTATAAACTTGGTCTATCTTTATGTTTATTTAACTTGTTTAATGGAGTGGACCACGTAATACTGCTTTGGTATACTATATGCTTTGGTATACATCAGTGTGATATCTTTTTAAAAAAAATAAATAGAAGATATTGTGGATAAACAAGATAAAAAGAAATTGGTGGTGTGGCAGTTTAAAGTCCAAAAGGTTTATTAAACATAAGTGTATGCCAAATTTTTACAGATTACCAATGTCCCTAATTATGTGCACTACTAATCTGCTCACCAAATTGTGGGTGTACGTAAACATCCATGTAGTACCGAAAATCTGGGGTCCAGCCAAACGGTTTGCACATCATCTGAAGCCCTGGTGATAATTGCACAAGTGTGACATAATATTGATATGACATCACCCAACCTTACGTCACTGTTTTACTAAATTTTGTTAACTATTTCAACAAAAGTGATACTTTCAGTGCAACTGAACCTTGCATTGATTCTCCCACAGGGTTTCTGGAACAGGGCCTGTTGGTGAAAGACCTGTCTAAGCTTAGAAAAAGCTACGTCCACACTCTGCACTTCAAGCTAGACATGATGTCCATTCTACCGACTGATCTCGCTTACATTGCCACTGGCATCCACACGCCTCAGCTGCGTTTCAATCGACTGCTGCGCTTCCCTCGTATGTTCGAGTTTTTTGACCGCACTGAGACGCGCACTAACTACCCCAATATCTTTCGCATCTGCAATCTGATTCTTTACATCCTTGTCATCATCCACTGGAATGCCTGCATTTACTATGCAATCTCTAAGTCACTGGGTTTTGGCTCAGACAACTGGGTTTATCCTAATGTCACAAGCACAGAAGAATCACTATCTCTTAGCTATATATTCTGCTTGTACTGGTCCACTGTTACTCTCACTACAATTGGGGACATGCCACCACCAGCCAGGGATGAGGAGTATCTGTTTGTGGTCTTTGATTTCTTAGTTGGTGTACTGATCTTTGCCACTATTGTAGGTAATGTGGGTTCCATGATCTCCAACATGAATGCCACACGGGCAGAGTTTCAGGCTCGCATCGATGCCATCAAGCATTACATGCAATTCCGAAAGGTCAGCAAAGATCTGGAGGCGCGCGTCATCAAGTGGTTTGATTACCTGTGGACTAACAAGAAAGCCGTGGATGAGGCGGAGGTGCTGAAGAACCTCCCAAACAAGCTGCGTGCAGAAATAGCCATAAATGTGCACTTGGAGACACTGAAAAAAGTGCGCATCTTCCAAGACTGTGAAGCCGGCCTACTTGTGGAATTGGTCCTCAAGTTGAGACCGCAGGTCTTTAGCCCTGGTGACTACATCTGCCGAAAGGGTGACATTGGGAAGGAGATGTACATCATAAAAGAGGGTCGCTTAGCAGTCGTGTCGGATGACGGGGTGACGCAGTTTGCCCTGCTGACTGCCGGCAGCTGTTTCGGGGAGATCAGCATTCTGAACATACAGGGGAGCAAGATGGGCAATCGTCGGACTGCCAACATCCGCAGCATCGGCTACTCCGACCTATTCTGCCTGTCCAAGGACGACCTGATGGAGGCAGTGACCGAATACCCTGACGCCAAGAAGATGCTGGAGGACCGGGGTCGGGAACTTCTGTTGAAAGAGGGGCTGCTGGATGAGAATGCTGCAAGGAAGCCAACCGGGGAGGATGTTGAGGAGAAGGTGGAGATGTTGCAGAGTTCCCTGGACTCCCTACAAACACGCTTTGCACAGCTGTTGGATGAGTACACAGCCATGCAGCAGCAACTCAAGCAGCGTATTACTGTGCTGGAGCGGCAGCTCTGTGACAAAGGCTCTTGCTTCATTTCAGACAGAGAGGGGGCCATTATCCTCAATGACAATGTGACAGATAAAGGACTGGTCAAAGATAAAGTAGCTGAGGATAATGGAAATGGCCCTTAGATGGCCTCAGTTATACAACCATATGTGTATGAGAGTTCCTTTGTATATGCAGGAAATGTTTCTTCAAATTTTGTACATAAATAAAGTCAAATGTAAACCTTCAAATGGTATGCTTCCTTCACAAGCAATACACTGTAACTGTACTTTTCTCCTTCATTTCATGTTACATTGATGAGGAATTTTGAGACAATGCATTTTTAGTACAATCATTTTATGTTTTTCATTTTAATTTTGTTTTTGTTTTGTGCAATCTATCAAGTAATGAAAATGTATGGATCAGAGGTTTAAGCCTTTCTGATCGGCTGCACTGAAGCAAGTTTTTGTTCCTAATTACGCTTTTTAACAAAATCCGATTCACATACAAGGACAACCTGCAGGAAGATGGCACCACAGCAGCGTTAACAGTATAAGGTGGCCCCCAGAACAACACTGACTGTGGCTGAACTTCATTCCCAGTTAGCCCCACCTACCTGGCTGCTAGAAATGTGCAATGTTCTCCCTGTGTCGTTGGGGGGCTTTCCCCCAGGTACTGTGGTTTCCCCCCACAATCCGAAGACATGCTGAGGCTGATTGGAGTTCTGAAATGGCCTATGAGTGAATGATGTGTGTGTGTGCGCCTTGCAATAGGTTGGCCCCCTCTCAATGGTTGTTCCCTGCCTGATGTCTGTTGCCTCTGGGATAAGCTCTATGACCCAGAAGGATAAGCTGGATGGCTGATTCATACAAGTTAACTTTTCTATGCTATTTATTCTACATTCTTTTGTAATTCAATTTAAAATAATAATAGCTAACAGATTGATTTTTAGGCCCAGAACCCTGTTCAGGACATGCAGTTTGAAGACATGGATAGAAATCAATGTAAATTTATTGTAGGTTGACAGCAGGATACATTAGGCTGTTAATGCTTCCTGGAGGAAAGCTGTTATGGTGAAGCATGCTGGAAAGACAGGCAATCAGCTATACGGCTCACAAAAAAGGGACTTTGTTAAGCTCAAAAAAGAAGGCAAGAAACAAAAGGACCACAAGGGGTTAAAAACAAGGCAGAAAGACAACAAGAACTAAAAGCGCTACGCAGGAACAACCATATAGGAACAAATAAACTAAGCACACTGAAAAACAACAACTAACACCTAACATACTGATACCTGACAGAAACACAGCAAACTGGAGCCACCAAGCACAAGGCAACACAACTCAATACAATAACCAGCTGGCTACAGAAACAGAGGCTGGCACTTAAATACTTACAAAACAATGCCAACAAGAGACAGATGTGGGCATTAACAATCACACAGAAATCTAGCACAGGGGAGGGCAATTAACAGACAAGGCAGACTAGAAAATAGGGGCAACTGAACATTAAGACTAGACGTGTGTGCAGATAAGTAAAACAAAGGCACAAAATAACCAATACAGAAATGCATGAACCAAATCAACAAAAGGGAAAAAAACAAAACTCAAAATATCGACAAAGCTGAGGCTGGCTAGCCTCAAACCCATCAGAGTCGGGTAGTTTGAGTTTAAATAGCACACTCAGCCCATTCAACCACATGGTGGCCCAGGGAACAGGGATACACGTTATTTTGCAAACTAAGGGAAACAAGGGGAATACAGAACAGGATGACCAATGACACCAACTGGCCAACCTTGGAATTGACAAGCATAAGACAGGGACAAATCCTGATAGTAAGCAACCACAGATTTTCTGTAAATAGTAATAGAATGCAAAGCAAATATATGTGCATATACAGTATGCATTTGATGTCATGTAATGCATTGGATGATGGAAAACTTTTTTGGTAAATGCAAATAAAAAGAGATGTTCTAATTTCAGACAGATTACTTAAATGAGGTTTGATTTAAGCATGTCCTGTGACAGGGGTACCGGAATTATGGTGCCGGAATTAAGCTCCTTCACAGGTTGCTCCTCAATTTCTTATGTTAGCATGTAAATATTAATTTTACACTTGAAGCTGCTGTGGCTTTAAAAGAAGCATATTTATACACTCAGTGATCACTTTACCTACTAGCACCAAGAGCCTGTTCTTAGGGACGGTGAATCGTGTCTGTAACTGAATACTGCATGCAGACGAGGTCCAGTTGCAGTTCGTTAGAACAGCTAAGATGCTTTTAATGTGGTGTGATTGTTGGTGCCTGTCATGATGCCTCCAGCATCTCAGAAATAGCTTAGAAGAAACAAAAGATATTTAAAAATATCCATGTAGGGGCAGTTTTGTAGGCACCTAGTTCTTAGCCTTGGTACAGCTAACAGGACAGCCACAAGTGTGAAAATAAAAGCTCAGTAAAACAATGGTGTGCATCTATGAATGCACAACTCGTCAACCTTTGAAGCAGTTCCGGAGACAAAAGCAGTCCTGCGTGGTACTATATATGGGTTCCTAATGGTGGCTACAGAGTTAACATTGTGGCAAAACATTAGAGGCATCTTCAAAATATTGCATTGTATCGCTTTTCCCTCATAAAAGTCTAATTCCATCAGAGAATGGAAGATAATTGCCGTGCCCACTAATCAGCCTAGATCTTGATCTGGCATGTAACCCACAGCTACGGCTCTGACCCAGCCTTCATCACTGCTGTTCTAACACTTCTTGGTTATATACAGCTCGACTGTATTTATACTTGCCCTGCGATAGGCTGGCCCCCTATCCAGGGTTGTTCCCTGCCTCGTGCCCGTTGCTTCCGGGATAGGCTCCGGACCCCCCGCGACCCAGTAGGATAAGCGGTTTGGAAAATGGATGGATGGATGGATGGATGTATTTATACTGAGATCACCTAGCCAATTGTCACAAGCTGTTGTGAGTCACTCCAAACATTCACCTGTGTGATTACTGTTTACCTGTGCTATTAACTCTTTGCCTGTTTGCCTACCTTATCACTTGGATTTCGTTTTGGAATCAGTACTGTCACAGAGTGTTTTTGACATATTGCCTGATTACCCCACTCACCCCTGGAATTTCATTTTGGACTCAGTATGGTTCTGGAGTGCCATCAAGATGTTGCCTAATGACCTGACCCACGTCTTGGGATTTCGTATTGCTGCTCAGAGTGTTTCTTGACCCCTTGCCTGCTGGTTTGGTTTGCAGTTTGGGATTTTGTGGTTTTGGTTTTATTAATACAGCTATGGGTCAGCTATTGGCCCCAGCCTCCATGATTATATCAACAAATTCATGAAAGAATTCCATAGGGAATGTTAAGTTAGCTGGTGAAAAATTTTCCCGTGCATGGAACCATTCTTTGATGAATCCATACTCATGCTTTTATTGTATTATTTTGTAGCACATTTTATTATTCTACTCAGGGCTTGATTTGGATAAAAAATTTGCCCTTGACTTTCGCTAAAATGGGCCCAGCACACAAGAATACCTAGAGTAGATTACCCACAATGAATTTTGCTGACTGGGGCAGTCTCCTCTATGAATTTTGACAATTTTGTGTGGGGGGGGGGTGTCCAGTTTGCCCAATAGCCAGTCCAGCCATAATGAAATTAGATTCATTTCCAATCCGTTATCAACTTGCAGATGAATACAGTCCGAACTTGATTATATGCACTTGGGTGACAGTTATTTTAGATACTTACCTGGCATTGGAGATGGATACCTACCTGGCAGGGGAGATACCATGATCTTGAAGGTGGTTCACATAGGGTGAGACCCAGCCATTGCCCTGCGGCTGTGCTAACCCCTGCGAAGTCCCCAAATGTCGCAATCTTCGCTGTATCATTTCTGGTAGTGGGGGACCGCCTTCTTCGTGCTCTCCATTATTTTGCACCATAGGTGGCTCAGCATGCTAAGTCTCTTAGCCTGTCATCAGAAGGTCACCAGTTCAAGCCCTGAACAGCCTTTCCACAGGGCAGCCACATGTCTGTGGGTCCTTGAGCAAACCCCCCCACCACCACCACCACCAGCTCCAGGGGCGCCAAATGTTGGCTGAACCTGCACCTCCAAGCTATGGTGAGCACAATGGAGTAGGCAGAGAGTAATTCCAATGTACCTGTACTCGTACTTGTGCCAATGGAAAATAAATGGTTTATCATCACATTCAACTTTTGAACACAGTCTGCAGTTCTGACACAAGGCATGTTGAATGTGTGTAAATGTGTTTTTATTCTCATCAGCATGCAACAGCTGGTAGCTCTAGTCATGAACTCAAGTTTTGAAAATGTTTTGATTATCTCCCCACATCCCATTTTTTTATTCTTCAACTGACTACAACTTAAGTAAAAGAAGAACACTCAGCTAGCCTGCATCATTCGTGTGAAGGCATGACGAGATAAGCCATCTGACTGTCAGTTGTATCTTTATGGCCATAAAAAGTGAAGAAAATCTATAAAAATCATAATGAGATGAATAATAGAGATGCTTTTTATTATGTATTTGTTAATGTTTATTCACTGTTGTATTCACCCTTTTTTCTTCTATTTTTATAATAAAGGTTTCAAACTTTGAAATTAAGTTTTTAATCTTAGTCTAAGCATAAGTAACGCTGTAAAAAAAAAAAAGTAGCGGATGTGAAATACTCATGTTGTGTAAAACTGTTGATCAACTTTACATCATACTTCTTCTTCACGACTTTCCTTCTTCATTATTTTTGTGAACATTTTATTTAAAAACAGGAAACCTCATAAGAGAATTATTTACCTTCTTCATTTTTCAGTCGAAGTTGGTAATAATATTAGCTGAAATTGTTCCAGAAATTAGTATATCTATTATATTGAATCATCTGCACCCTTTTTCAGTTGTATTCAGATTATTCACTTCATTATCTGTATCGTTCTTTACTATTTTTTAAGTTTTTCATTTGAGTCGAGATCTTTTCATCACCTTGCTTGCATTCTACGGAAAGAGGAAGTTGCCCTGGAACTTCCTTTGCAGAGCACTGCAATTTGTTTGAATGTTTGTAATTGTTACTGGCCCATAACTGAATGGCATACAAACATATATTTATATACAAAAACTCTCTGATCTGTCGGGGAGCCAGTAATTGCTTCCTTCAGGTTACCAGGGAATTCATGAGACTCATGCATAGCAAAATAATTTTAGAAAAACAATATTGAACTCAAACAAGTGAACATTTAAAGTAAATTCCTTGTTGTACTTCACAACACCTTATAGATAAGCTGTTCACACACAAAAACATAAAATTCTGGTGTAGTATAATACAAAATTTTAATTTAAGATGTCCAATGGTTTTGTATTATTTATACATTTGCATACGTGTTTACCTGGCCCTTTATTGATAGCTGACTGGAAAGGCTTGAGCTACTGTGACCATGGAAATGACTTCACCTGCTTCTTATACTTAGGTAGCAATTTTATAGCTAAAAGTAATAATAGGTTGGCCACCATTCTGCCTTTGGCTACTGACAAACAGCAGTTGCATAATTGAATATCGCAACAATACGTCTATGTTAGCCTTAGGCCCCACAGTGGGCAGTGAATGTGGAGAAGGGGGAGTACCTTGATGTTGCATTATCCAGTTGAGATGAGACGGCTGTTGATTGGCTTGCGGAGTCAATCAAGGATGTTGAGCAGTGGTGAACCCTCCATGCTGCCTGCAGTGTCAGGCTGCTTTAAAAAGGTTTGGCATCAACTTTTTCTGGGAGGAATGCCAAAAGGAAACTGTCTTGGCATCATCTGAGTATTGTTCCACTAGCACTAAATTTAGCACCTTTCATGTTTGACCTCATTTAACTCTGTTATACATGGTAATGTTATTTCTTCCTTGATGGGAGACAGCTGTGTTCGGGTTAATTTTTTTAAATGCTGCCGGACAACAGAAAAGGCACCTCTGGGATCAATAAAATTCAGGTAGATGATTCTGGGGAGAAGCAGTACAGCGGGGGCAGGTTTGGAGATGCTATGAGGAGGAAGAAAAATAACTGATTTCTATGAACAGGGTTAGAACAGGGACCAGGCATTAGGGTTGCTGAGCATTTTGTCCACAAATGATTGGAAATAAGGCTGAAGTGAACTGAGCGTATGGTCTCTTCTCCTGAATTCACCCTGTCTGAGACAATCTATGCTATCTGCTCTTCTTGTGATATGCTTTCCATAAAATACTTTTTGCTAATCCTTGAAAGCTTAAAATAAAGTGTAAACAGATGTGAGTATTGCAGAAAATTGTCTTTGAAGTGGATGTTTAGTGCTGTGGAAGCACTGGACATTCATCATTTAGGGATATATGTTTGAATACAGAGCTAAATTATGTATTTATGACCCCCCCCCCTTCTCATTGTTTAATTGTAATAAATGGCTGCATGGGCTGATATAGTCATGTATTTTGTATTATCTTCCACTTTATCCTGTGCTAGTTAGAGAATTTATGGAAGTACTTGGAAAAAAACAATTGCAGTGTCCTTGTGAGTCAGCGTGTGGCTCAGTGGGCTAAGCCTGTGTACTTGTAATCAGAAGGTCGCTGGTTTAAACCTAGCCCCAATCTGTGGGTCCTTACGCAAGGCCCTTACCCCCAGTTCCCTGGGGACCCCAACAGCTGGCTGCCCTGTGTGGACAGTTTACTCTATACAGAGCAAGTTGGGAGAGGCATAAAAAAGAATTTCCCCACAGGGACAATAAAGGCTCAATTATTATTATAATTTAATCTATTCTATTCTGTTATACAAGTTTATTTTTTAAACTTTAGCAAAATTCTAGGAGAAAATAATACATGGTTTGGGAAAGCCTTTCCAGAAGAGTGCCAGCTGTTACAGCTGCAAAACGGGGACCAACTGCATACTGATGCCTATGAATTTAGAATGTGATGTCATAAAAGTTCCTGTAGGTGTAATGGCCTCCCAATACTATTATCCATATAGTGTATTTCTGTATGCTATTATTCTGTATGTTATTAGTCGTATCTGGCATAGATCCCTGCGTAAGTTTTCTAAAAATTTATGTCATTCTGACAGATATTCGGACCACGGAGGCTGCTGGTTCACTAGGAGTAGTAAGACTGCTGCAGCTTTTCACTTGTATAACCAGCTCTAGTAATAAAAGAGTTAATTAATATAATCAATGTGATGGTTTTTTTGTAACCACTGCCATACGTATTTTTTTTTTATTTTAGAGTACATCCAAAATAGATCAAGATAGATCATGCTGGTAGTCTTTGTATCAAGCAGATATTTATTGATTTTTGTTTTCTTCTTACTATAGTGTAGGATTGTTCTTAAAAAGATCAAAAGCAGAAAACATACAGCACAAGTATTATGATCAGTAATCATAGCTTAGTTTTCAATGAGATTCTCACAAGGTTAGAACATTTGGGGGCTACAACATTACGTAAATGTTTAATAGAAATCTGCAGTATTGTAAGTCAACAGTTTGCATTATATCGACTCGTCCTCTTCTTTCACTTGGCCCAGTGTATGTATGCTGCCCGGTGCTGGATGGCTCATCTCAGGCTCAATCTCCACAGTGAGTTCCGGAACATCTGGCACAAAGTTGGGGTTCACCTGGCCCACCATATGCTTCTTCTGCACCTCCCCAAAAATCTGCAGCACCTTTGAGATTCCAAGGAGGATTAGGTCTGGTCACCATGCATGTGGATCATACGCTTGTGATAAAGATAAAGTTTAGGTTATATGGTTAATTCAAAACCGCAACAATACCTGTGACTTTGGAATGACGCCCACTCTGAAGAAACCAATTTTCCCACTTTCGATTTTGGTGCAGTCTACCACCGTGGAAGCAATATTCTCCGGAGAAGGTCCATCACACAGTACTCCATCTACCTGTTGAAAACACACTGAAAAATGCAGTCTTCACAGGACACACAGGTGTACAAACAAACAAACTGTGTATAGGCCTATAGTCACATGCAGTGCGTCCTTACTTTGTTCCCCAACTTCGCATAAACCTGATTATGATGTGTGGTATCCGCCTCTCCAGTTGGATTTGCAGACATTGTAGCAATCGGCCCCACCTGGAAATTGAGTCCACAGTGTCTTGACAAGGTTATGAAAAACCAAAGAAATGCAATTGATTAGACGCTTTTCCACCAAAGTTCATTAACCTAGTTCCCGGAATTCCTGTGCTGAGAACTTTTGCAGTTCCTGGCAATTTACGTGTCACTTTCACACTGCACAACCATAACGGTACCTGTTATGCTAAATAACCATGAAAATACACCGACACCTCAAAATGGAGGATGGACAAGTTGTTTTGTTAGTTGTTAGTTATTGAGAGGATCGACTGCGTGGTCCAGAATACAGGAAAAATCCCTTCCTGCATTCAAAATGAGGCACAGTATTCTACTTTTATTTATAATTGATTACTAAATTTGGCCAGCAGATTGATCTTTTGTTTTCCATAGATTTAAAAAAATGATGTTATGTTATCCCACTAATTGTGTAAAGTGCTGGCAGGTTTCACCACTGGCAATGGTGATATTAGACATAAGTACACTGGTTATTGATCAAATTTTTCAATGCAGAAATATGGAGATGCAAGCAAAAAAGGTATTCATTAATGTACTGAATGTAATTGAGATACCAAAATAACTCCATCTGCTCGATTCTTGCTCTGTTACTTTGATCTCTTTTCCCTGCAATTCAGCATTAATTCCAAGTTGGTGTCGGTGCTTTGTGGGCAACCAATTTAGAAAGCTTATCTCTAAAATCCCCTCCCAGTAGTTCCTGTTCAGGCTGAAAGTACATACTCCAGGGCAGAGACTTAAAAATATTCAGCAGCTCCCTCTGAGGAACTACAATTGAACTGAGTTCCCACAAAGGGAACTTGACTGAAGTTCCTGGTTCCTGAAAAATGTTCACGGGGTGGGAAAGTGCCTATTACTGTAACTGTTGGGCCTTTAGTTCAGAAACTTTGACATGGCACATTACACACTGGCCAGCCATACCAGATCCATGAGATGTGTGGCAACAGTACAGTCTGGATTTCGGATAGCGATGCTCTGTGGAGTCCCAATGTACTTTTCAGATTCTCCCAGGCCTAAGAAATCCATCCAGGGACCTATAGACACAGAATCCAAACAGTAAAAATGACAAGAAATCTTCTTTAATTTCATTTTGAAAGGCTTTATGTTATTACAATAATTACTTATGTTGCTACCTTCGGGATTTATTGTGCAAAATCTAGTACAGTGAATATCATTAAAATGATACCTTGAAATCAGAGTTTACTTGACTTGTGCCTAATAATATAAGTCTCACCAACCTCGAGGAATGACAATGCTAATGGAGGAAGGCCAAGCAGCCTCCATGAAGTCCCAGAGCACTGAGTTGATGAGGTGTTTTGCTGGCTCAAGCTGCTTTATACTGGAGATCCACAGAGACATGGGACGATCCTGGGCATGCACCTTGATTCTGCAAAGATTGGCGTATCCATGAACCAAAGCATACTGAAATCCGCGCGGTTCGACCCGCTAAAGATTATAATTAGCTGGAGCCGCTTTACTTTGCGGTGGCCAGAGAAGAGGACTTACTTGTAAGCCTTCTCCACTGCATCGGGGCGATCGCAAGTTGCCACGAGCACGTAAACCGTGTCCGTAGGCATCCCACACGTGCCACCACTTTTCAAAATATCTGCAAATGGAAGCACAAATCGTTATGAGAAAGGATATTTTTTTATGGGCTGACACTCATCATTATCATTATTATTATTTTGTTACCTGCTATCTTCTGCACAGATGTGGCCTTTCTTGCTGGCACATGTGGACAACTGTCCCTGTCACCCTCAAAGCCACTCAGCTTGATAAAAGGTCCACCCAGTGGCATCTGTGGCTTCTGAAAGTTGCTGTTGAACAAGTGCGCTAAAAAGCAGTAAAAGCTGACTGTGCCAAAGATAATAGCGACCGCAGAGTCGTAGCCGTATGGCAAGGCATTCACTGCATCTAGCAGGAAGCTTATCAGAATGAGCTGGAAAGTGAACGCGAAAGCAAACCAGGCTTTGCTGAGGAATAGGGTACCGAGTGTCACGAAGCAGTTAAATAGCATGAAGCAGATGATGCCGGTGGCCACGTTAAAGCCACGTTCCTTGCCGTAGAGACCAGCGTAGCGAATCATCCCCCACACTGTCCACAAGATCCCGTACAGGATGAATGCAGTGCTCTCCAGTGTCTTCCCCCGAGCAAAGGCCACTGAGCCACAAAGAAGCTGCAGGAAACCGCCGCATATGACGACCCAGGGCAGGATCATCACGTGCAGTGGTCCTTCTTGACCCACAGTCGCCATTATAGCGAAGGCCGAAAGGGCACTGCAGGCATAGGCCAGGACTTCTGCGTCAGCATACTTGGAGTAGCCCAGACTCGGGGCGTGCTGCTCCTTGTCTTGGGCCCGCAGGACGAAGCGATTGCTGCTCTTCAGAAGAGTCTTCAAGAGGCCCTGACCTGTGGGCAGCCTCCAAGGGGACACCATATTGTGCAGGTTCACCAAGAGCATCACAGCAGATGCGATAAAGATGGCGGCCTGCACACCTTGGGCGCCCCCTTGGAAAAAGCCCCTCGGCAGAGCGGCGATAGAGATACAGTAAGCCGTATAAAACAGCTGGTAAATACCGTCCATAAGACTCTTCTGAATGCTAAATAGGGCTAAGGTGAGAAATAACAGCGAGAATACTATGGGGAGGGGAGCTGGGAAGTACAGCGCGTAACCGAAGCTATTCAATAGGACACTGTACCCCTCTGCAAACTTCAGGATTGCGGCAAAACCATAAAATGTAGCTGCTAAGGTGTCCATGGCCCGGTAGGAGAGGATGCTCACACCCAGCTGGAAGACGCCCGCCGTCCACAACCATGACACCAGGCTTTCGGAAAGCCCCGGCACCACGCCCAGGAGTGGGCAGGCCAGCACGCTGGCCGAGAGCAGGTTCATCACCAGTCCGACCAGCATCGTGTCATTTCGCTCCTGAACCTGGGACGACGTCAGCTTGCTCTTCTTCTGCAGCCGTGTCCCGGGAGGTTGTATCTTGCCCTTGGTGATGTACGACAGGAGCCGCCCGCTGCCGAAGTAGGCCCCGACGCAACACACCAGGAGATAGTTGGCGGCTGTGGCCTGCAGGCCGAAGTCAGCGTTGAACAACGAGGCGATCCGGTGGGCGGATGCTAGGCTGATAGCGAAAGCGATTACGGAAGGGACCACCTCCTTTTGTAGGATTCCCACCGCCCCCAAAATGAGCAGCGCTACGCTAAAGGCTGCCAATCCGGGCACCAGGGCCGTCCTGAACCCAAGGGCACCTTTGACCACTCCTGCTCCATGCAAAACGTGCACGAACCCTAAACCAAACCACAGCGCCGACACAGTCAGACAGAGAGCGGCGGAAAGCGGGGTGTGAGAGAGGCAACGTCGCACTCCTGAAAAACAGAGAACAGAGATGGAGAAGCGTTAGTTCATTGGAAAAACGCAGATTAAGCTGACTGACTTTTTTGTAGAGTGGGATTTAAAATCATACGGTTAACACTGTACTTGAGGGGGCAGAAATAATATAGTATTATGGTTTTACTTATGTAATAATTAATCACAAGCTAAGTGTTAGTTACATACTGATATCATATTTGTTCATCATTAATGAATAGTGATGCATCTTTTATCTCAAGTAGCAACTACATTTGTTCATGACTTATACTTTAGTAATTGAATTACTACTAAGTATTTAGTAGTAGTGCCCCATCAAGTAAAGTGTTACCCTTGATGTATATATACGTCAGCCTTAAAAAAAAATCATGGTAATTTCCTGGTATAGGCCTGTAAAATGGGCCATACCTCTCCCCCATCAACCACCTCCCACCCACCCTCACACACTCTGTACTTGTATTTTATTCCTGTGTTGCATTTGTTTTGTCCTACAGTTAAAAGGTGTCAAAGACATATGATATATCGATTAATGTCGGTATTGGCCAATGTTTGTCACAAATCAAGATATCAGAATTGGTCTGATGTGTCAATCTGGGTCAATACTGCTGGCCAATATTTAGTCTTTAGTCCATATTAAAAGTTACCATCAACAGAGGTAAAGATAAAAACACTAAAATGATGGAATGATTCCATTAAACAATCACCCATTTTCCATGGGACAAGCCATTTTGTCGGCCCCTTCACTACTTAGAAAGTTTGATCTCAAAGTTCCAGCCCGCATGCCAGATCTAGGCTGTGATACGGTTTGATACGACTTGCAACATGTTTTTATTTCATTATTAAATTTGATCGATCAATCTTTTGTTTTCCACAGAGAATAACAAACGGCATAATTCTGCAAATCAGCACTGGAAAATGTTGCAACTGAAACCCTCTCGCCCAAAAAACAAATTCACCGAGTTGCACACTGGCACCTCACTGGAAGATGTGCAGTTAGGGAATCTGGCATCTTTAAACTGCATGTCCTCTGTGATGGACGGGCATGCAGGCTACATCCCCACTTTGTTCACTCTTTTACCTAAGAGTCCCCCATTGCATTATGGGTAAATCTCCTGTTGTACAGTAACTACAGAAAAGCTTTTTATGTGTGTAAGGTCTTTAGTTCATTTCTTGATTGCGTATATAATTTTTCTCATTTTATTATTCAGTACATGGAATATGCTACTTTCAAACACAGAATAGAACATGTTGTCATTTGCAAGGCAATATTTCCTAGTTCTGCAACAAAACCACAAGTTCTGCTTGTGGTTTATACCAGCTTTTCAGATGTCTCACTCAAAGAATAGGCTATATAAAGTGCACGAGGGAATTCTTCTTTATGAAATGAATAGTATATGCATGGCACCCATGACATTTATATTAAACAAAACATAGGCCATTCTATATAAGCAATTATATTTTTTTGGGAACTCTATGTGTTATAAAGACAGATGTTAGGCTGACACTATGTCTTATGTAAGGCAGACAGCATGTTTTGTAATACAGCTAGTATACATTTTACAAACTTACGAAGTTGCAATTTCCTAATACGTTTGTACACAATCATCTGATAAATTCATACATTTCAGGCCTGATATAAGCTGGATGTGTGGGACTTACAAAGTGTATCTAATTGTTAATATCCTTCCACATGTCCTACAGCCACTTGCCCAGTAAAGGCTTACAGAATGTCTGGGCACTGTCCCAAGATGCAAATTGGCCAGATAAATGGAAGAACTGCGAACTTTACACACGCAGAGCCAGCGCTAAAGTCACAACCCTGGTAGTAAGAGGCTTTCGTGCAGAGCAGCCACCACCAGTTAGCGGACTTGCTAAACGCGCTGTTACTTAACCGGTGAAATCCTCCTCCGTAACAGTTAATGTTGCATCGCCCAGTTCCTCAGTTAAAACGTTGTACCTGTGTAAGCCAATAAGGAGGCGATGATAAGAAGCAGTACTCCAAGGGCTGTGTCAGGAATGAGTCCAGGTGCGTCAGCATAGCCGTTTACCGTAAGCAGCAGTGAACCTACAAAGTACAAACAAAAGTCTCACTATAAAGTCTCTTCTATAAAACTCATTTAACTTTTACTGGTGGAGTCTTGGAGAATATTAGTATGTATTATCCAACCATCCATCCATTTTCTCTACCAATTTTGTCCTATTCATTAGGCTGAATATTAATAGAGAATATTGCTTTTACATTCTGCTTGAGTTACGATAAAACATCATTTTTGTCTTTATAGCGCATTGCAAATGTATTTACATCCTTCATGCAATGGTTCTTTACAAAACAACAATATGATTCTACACATTTTCAATATAAGTATATATTGTTTCAAACTGTCTTAAAAATGCTTAAACAGTAACAAAGTTTAATTTTAGTAAGTTATGAATGTTAGATAATGAATTTAGAACTACACCTGTACAAATATAAATATGAATGTTGCTACATTTTAGAAACTACACCTACACAAATTGTGGCAGAGGAATTTCTTTGCATTGTCCCATATTATTTTGCGGTATGGTTCTACTAACCATAACAACTACAAGTTATAATATTTAAAGGAATTCACCAGGGGCGATTTCAGCCCATTTTGGGGGGTACTTCAGCACCCCCAAAATGAATAAAAGCACCCCCAAAGATTTACAAAGATTTATAACTTTTTTTGACAGTTCATGTTGTTTATGTGAGGAGTAAAGTGTATCTTGCCTTGCTGGGCAGCTCTATGGGTGCTCAGCACCCCCAAAGCTCTGAACCTAGAACCGCCCCTGGAATTCACGCCCTTATCCAAATAGAATTTATTGATCACTTAATTAGTTAATTTCTGTAACTTTAGCTCCCGGAAACCTGATTAGGATAAACTGTTGGACGACGGATGAATGTAACGGTACACAGTCTCTATAACACACATGCAATTACTTTTTTATAACTTTACATTTACCTATCTGTAGTCAGGGTACGTGCATTAAAAGGAATACATTCCACTTAGCTAAACATCATTTCCCCAACAGTTATAAACCATTTTATCCACCGGATTAAAACATATTTTAAATGAACACATTTCGAAGTATTTATATTAATTTACTTACAACTATTCGACACAATACTTTAGTCTGTCCTCTTTAGAAGATCTGAGTTTATCAGTCTAATCCAAATGGAATAATACATTGCTGTATACATCATATTTCATACATTCATTATCAAGCAGGTAAGCAGATAATGTACATAACAAAGCCGTATATATATCATACCTCCGGAGATGGTTAAAATGCCAACAGAGAAATGTAAAGACTCGATCTGAACACGAGGCTCTGCCATTGTCGCTCACACACAGACATGGATATAAAACGCAGCCAAGTCGATGTCTCGCTCGATAGATGCTTGTATCACACATCATCTTTCTGTTTTAAACCCCCCTTAACCCCCGCCCCCAGAGAGACACGCAAGCTTTAGGGAAGGACACGAGTTCCTTATATTGAAACATCCAGCAGTTTTATTATTGCGTGCCGAATGGGTTAGTGTAATAATTAGGCTGATAAGCTCTATTATTAGTTTAAAATAAAAACTTAATTAGGCATACGAGTAAATATTTATTCCTATCACTATAATAAAAGTATGCCATGCACGCACAATATTTTACGGTTCTATTTTACTGGATTCTTTCGAGAAAATTAAGACAATCTAAAGCACTTCATGCACCGTTTTCTGATAAGCCGCCTCATATGCTCATTAACTCCGACACACTGACCGTTCTACAACGTTTAATTGTACCTTCAACAGCTTCGAAAGACCAAACTCACGTCAAACGTTTTTTGATAAACCTCTCAGGATAATTAAAGGACAGTTCCGCCAAATAGTTTTTAAATTATTATTACAGATAATGATTGATCACTATGAATAAATAAAATTGTCTAAATATTGCAGGATTCTGCAGTGTCACTGGATGCCGACTCATCATCCCATCACTGCTTATTTGGTAAAACATCAGATTATGTTTATTGTATGGGTGACAACCTGGAACATTATAAATACTGAGACAGATCTCTCCAAAACTGAAGTGACACTGCTTAGAATATAATAGAATAGAATAGCCTTTATTATTATTGTACAATAATAATAATATTTTTTTTTAAAAAAGTACAATTTAAAATGCTATAGAATAATATGTACAAATGTATACCTAAAAAATAGCAGCATTTTAT
>JAABNY020000037.1:2369583-2395940 GCA_015164015.2 Brevimyrus niger
TAGTTTTTGTGGTGTTCAGTTGGAGATTATTTACTGAGCACCACTCCGTCAGTCTGGTTACCTCATCTCTATAGTTCCACTCATCACCCCTTGAGATGAGTCCAACCACGGTGGTGTCGTCTACAAACTTTATGATGGTGTTAGAGAGGTGAGTCGGGGAACAGTCTAATGTTAATGGTGGCAAAGGGGAGGGTATCTGTGAAATTGTAAAACTAATTATACTGTTTTGCCTGTTCAGCAAAAAGGAATTTAATACAAGCAATCAGATACAATTTGACAATCAATAAGCAACAGAATGAGATATATATTTTAACTGCTGTGGTAGTCCTAGTTGAACATAGGAAAGCCTACAGCCATAATCTAGTGTGGACAACTTAAAATCCTTGTGGAATGTAACTAATTGTAAAAAAATAGTAGTCTTGTCTGGTTTAAAACGAATTGTATGTGATCTGATAGGAGTACCTTGCTGTCCTACATGCTGTTCAGCATTGAGGTGATTCTTTTCCCTCTAAATTTTTGCCAGTGATTTAAAACCACGACTCCTGTTTTCAAACTTTTATCACGTGATAATGCATGGCTGTACTTTTCTGGGTACGAAGGCTAGTGTCAACTGCTGTTAAACAGCTTACCAGCAGATGGCAGTATATTACAGTTTTTAATCTTATTTGCCAACAATCAAACCTATCCCTCCGAACAAAACTGTCAAAACTGTCAGTCATCAAAACAATCAGTCCTTTGGGAAATGAACAATGTTCACTGGGTTAGACACAATTTTTCAATCGCATTCATTCTTTTTGCAAACCTTTAAACACATCATTCACCGAACATATTTCTCATTACGATGGCAGTCGTAATGCACTGCGATGCAAAATGGAAAGCACAGGCGGCAAAAATACAACTCAAAATTGTCCACAAATGTATTTAAACATGTAGTATCCAATGAGAACAGTTGATTTCTTATATTGCTCAGTAACTCAACATATCCACAGTAAACATATTTTTCATGCCAAGAACAGTTTTGACTGTTTTCAGTTTTTTTGCTGCACTGTGTAATGAATGCTCAGTACTGTTTATATTATGTCTGGGTTCATGTGTTATCTAAAAGCAGTGTTTGGTTTTTAGTAAAGATAACTGGTTCTGAGTCCATTGATTAATTTTACCAGACCAGTTAGAGGTTTTGTGAACTGTGAAGCTTTTGTTTTGTTTTTCAAGTTTTGGGAAAAGTCGGAATACTTCCAAGAAGTATGTCTCAGCAGTTGTGAAATGCTGTAACTGTATAATGGATGATCTCATTATACAGAGGTGACACTATACCATTCTGTTATTAAAAAATATCTAGTCTGATATTAAAACGTAGACTAGTGAACTAATCAATTTATAGGATTTATAGAACTTTTCATTCATTCTCTGTCATTTGTAACAAATAAACCTAACAATCTGCAGTAGCCATATTTAAAGAATGCTATTATGCAGTGGGTTCCTGATATTTACTGTTGAGCACTAACTGTTCTTCTGTATCTTGTTCCCTATGACAGCTCAGTTACGTCTCAATATCATTAAGACTCCTTTTGGTTTTTTGGATCTTATCAGCTATTTATGAAACCAAAGACATATTTCAGCTACATACCCAGTGCAAGGTCACAGGGGGAACCACATAATATTTGAACCAGTGAGTAAGCTATAGCACTAACATAAAGTTATTGTGTTTCCCAACCCTTCTTAGCAGCCCTTGACAGGGCAGCTCCTCCAGGAATTCACTTGATTCTTCTGATTAGCCACTCCAACACTGCGTACCTGATGAAAACAAGGACCACGTGGAAATTCCACACACTCAGACATGGAGGCAGGGTAACCTACTCTCACGCATCTGTCGTGACACATTCAGGCTCTTACACTCAAGCTAGAAATCCCACTGCAAATCTACATATATCATTCCTTTATAAACCCAAAACTAGCTACATCAAAAGTGTTGGGGTACTTTGCAAATCCTACATACTATTTACAATGTAATAAAACTGTTAAATGCATGTAAATGTGTATGCACGTGTGTGCAGACTTGTCCCGAATTGAAAATAACTCTTTTTGGAAAACTTTGAACAACGTTCACTCAGTTAGACACAATTTGTCCCTACTATTAGTGAGGGAGTGCCGAGTGTGTTCTGGAGTCCCAGGGTTTAGCGGCTGATTTGGTCCCTGCCTGGGTGGAGGTGTGAGGCAACAGTATTACTGAGCTATAGGCACCATGCTGGCCTGCAAGATCTTCAAACAAAAATGATGAGCTCCATTTTCACAGGAGCGATCAAAGCACTACATGTACGTCCAAACGGGATATTTACATCTGTTTTGCTATTTCTTTTATGTTTTCCGCTGTTACGGTTTTCACTGAAACATATGTGTTTACTAAAGTGGACGTTTTAAAATATGTGCTTGAATGTTCTATATTTGGCGTATTTTGTAAGCTATTTCTGACGACAAAATCATTTCTACGCTTACACGATACAATCTATACGATCACAACAACTATGAGAAATAGCTAGATGTATCGTTATATGTTCCCCGATTTTATTGCTAAGAAAACGAAGGTGCGCTGCCTGGTTTGATTGGCCACGGCTTTATTCGGTGTTGTATCGGATTGGCTGACGTTTGACCAATGACCGAAAGCGGGATGGTGCCTTGATTAGTGCTGGGCGGCGCTGTCCTATTTAAACAGACTTGGTCCGGGCCTGGAGTGATTATATCGCTGGCTTTACGGGCACGAAATCTCAGGTAATAATTGTTGTCTGGATTTAATAACACATATAAAGTCCCTATCTATATGGATCATATTTATTTTATTTATTGTATAATATTATACTTCGCGTCTATCAGCTAAACTATAGTGATTATGAAAGGATAGGTCTTATATTTACGCTTCATTATGCATTATTATATAACAACATTATACTTTGCAAGATAGAAGGGGTAGGTGTAGAATTAGATTACGTTATTTGCTTTAACATTACCAGGCCTAATATTGATGTTCACTGTATTGCTGTCTCAAAACGTTTTACTTTTTTATTCCTTATGCCTAAAGATATTTATATACGCACGTATGCAGTTAGAATATATAGCGTAGCCTATTATTTCTTAAAAGGGCTACACGCAATAACCATTAAATATACCAATATCTTTTATTTTATTTAACTATATAAGCAGTGTTTGATTTGGTATTTCTGTATACTTATTAAACGCGATCTGGTTTGACATGACTACAGCAACTAACGGAATTATTATTATTCTTATTATTATTATTATTATTTATTCGACTATTGTTATCCACTTTTAATGTCGCGTACAATATTAATACATTTGCTGATAATTCCCGTTTAAACGCCCCCGTACGAGTGGTGAAAACTCCATTGTAAATGTGGTATTTTTTTAGAGAGCAGGAAGAATGTAACACTGTCTTCCCGGGGGAGGATGTAGGAGCGCGGTTCTTCACAACATAGTTGGCGTGACTGAATGTTATTGTTGAAGGCACAGATTTGCAACGACAAAATTATGTCGTTATAGCGTTCTGTGTAATGTCGCGTGCGCAATCTTAAGATATGTAATGCAACACATGCGTACTTTGCTAAATTAAATTTGATATATTCTCTGGTGTACCTTGTGAGTAATGAGCTGTTGATAAGTGGAATCTTACCTTATCATAGGTTCATTGTAGGTAAGACCCAAGTCCCTACTAATATTGTGGGAGAAACGTTCGTGTTTAGGGGGCCAGGGGGTTCGAGGCTGTTTCAGATACCAAACCTACACCCCTGATTAGACCAAAGCTTCTAATTTAACAACTGGAAGTTATATGGTGCGATTTTGGAGACTGGATGAACTTATATTGATAAAATATTGCTTAGCAAGTTGCTGTGTGCAGTACTATATTAATACAGTACTGTATTATTTATAGGTTTAGGATTCTGGTACTCATCTGCCTCAAATCAACATCTGAAGCAGTATTACCTAATGAAAGCATAGGACTTCACAGATAACATCCTGCTTAAAAATACTGTGTTAATAGTTATGTTATAAACTGTGTTTTGCATGCCTGGTTACCTTCTTGTGTACCTGGAAAAATACTGACCTTGAATGTATGTGCACAGGTGGAGTCTTGCAGAGGTGTGGATTGAATCCAAAATAATAAATACAGCTGAATTCTTACCAACGTTTCACTCAATTTAGTCAATGGAAACCATTTAATGGAAATCCCCAGTTCGTTAACATATTATCAAAATGAACATATTGCTGTATGACTCGTGAAACAACTTGTTCGTGGTAATTACAGATACTCCCACTTTGGATAATGCTCTCCAAGACTGTACTTCACAGTTTTAGTTTGAGGCCAAGATCGGTTTGCAGAATCAGCCAGGACTATTGTGCAGTTTGGTTTTAAAATATTTATCTATCTATCTCATTTAGAAAAATCCACCAAAATGGGTGACACCCCTCTCGTTAAGGAGGTAACGACCTTTGACAAGAGATGTCTAAAGAAGACCAACACATCAGAAAAGAATAAACTGCCAACCAAGGAAGGTGGGTCTTACATCCATCCTGCTCACTCCATGCTACTCACTCCACGCTGATCACTCCATGCTGCTCCTGGGTGCACATCTCTCAGTTTCTGAAAACACTCATATTCCATTTTGAGGCAAAAAAAAAAAATCATCCATCTTTAAATTGCTTATCCATTGCGTATGGTCACATTGTATCATTCCAGATTAAAGATGTAGACTGGTAATAGCTCATTCTACTGTGACTGATCAAATCCTCCAAACTGCTATTTGTTTAATTATTATTATTATTTTTGCGCTAACAACATTCAAATTATCTTCTGCAGAAAACACAAACTCTGCTTGATTATTTGGTATAGGCAACCATAAATATCTGGTGGCTTATTATTCTGACTCGCGTAGGGGAAAGGGGAACACCTTGGTTATTGACTGCTATTGAGCAATCAGGTTATGGAAAAACCATCGAGGGTGAAGTCAATGGAAGTCCATCGTCATGTGCGGACAGGGACTCATATACTATATCTATGTTTTTTGAGGACTTAGCACTTTAGCATGGTCTTCTCATCTTAGCTTTTGTGGTTGGGCACCATTACCACAAGAGCTCAAATATCCCAGTCTCTTGTTCCTTCATCTTCATGTTGCAATCACAACACTCACTTAAGCTCAACAGATAAATGTTACTAAAATCTTGCAACAGAGCTGACAGTTTTAAATCATTGGAAGAGTTATGCAAATTCATGTGTATCCTCATTCACATTCATCCTGGGTAGAGTCACTTTAGCCTGTTTCAGACAATTGTTTATGATTACATTGTTATTTTACTAAGTGAAGCAGTTGACGAGGTAAAGATGCCACTATTACAGCAGCTGTTATCAAGGTTGCTTGTGATACCCAAATCACAATAAAACTTCCAGTGAGGGGTCTTGTTAGAGACTAACTTCTCTGGGGGCCCTGGGCTGACGTGGGTAGGGGCCCCCTATGTGGCAATTTCAGCTATTTTTTAGAGCCAAAAGAGAAACAAGAAGCAGTTAAAAACGTGCAGGGTGCCAGTGGTAAAACTGAGGGGGGAGTGCAGTCAGTAAAATTAGCTGTGAGGGGGATTGGATCAGTCGGACAAATTTAACATATATTATTACAGATTATAATATTTTAATCAAATTGGTATATAGTTGGTTTGGAGTAGACATTTGATCAATGTGGAGATCAGCAGGGGGCCTTAGAGTGCAGGACCTGGGGCTTCTTCCTCACCCATAATCCACATTCCACCCCAGAGTCTCGGCACTAGACATCGTTACTTTACATAAATAAAGACAATTATGACTTGTAATAGTGTATTACTGGCTGACTGACTGAAAACTGATATATAACTCTATTTTTGAAATTTTGTTTTCCAGACATTGAGCAAGAAAAGAAGGAATGTTGTATTCCTCCAACCAACTGAATACCTGTTGTCCCTCCCTTGCTCCTCCCCTCCAATTGTTATATCCCAGTTGCCAGGACGCCGTGCATGTTTTTATTGCCCCACCCAAGTTTGTTCACCTTAAGGGCTCTGAGATGCCAGGACAAAGTCCAAGGGTGGAGTTGGGGGGGGGGGAGGTGCGGCAAGAGGAGCAACAGGCACTGTTGCATCACTTAAGCCATGTGAAACTGCAGCTGTGTAAATTTTATATGTTGCTTTATAATGCATTGCAGAGTAAATTGGCGGTCATAAAAGGGCCCTGCACTAATCAAATGTTCACACCCTTGTAACACTTTATAAACCTGGTGAAATTTTGAATTTATGACTTAAATAACATGTTGAAACATATTTTTGTTTTTAAATAAAGTGATACATGTTTTACATCTGTCAGAGTAGCCTATGCTTAATCAGATTTTAACAATCAAGTTCTTTGCAGGAAATTTAAAATGGCAGTCATTACAATATTTTTTATACCATTAATTGATTTAGTTTTGCATACCACATACTTATTAATCTAGGTCTTGAAGTACGATGGGCAAAATAATTACACTTAATCATCACCTTAATATCGAAGTGGCACTTTTGAATACTTTCATAAATGATGAGCAACAGTAATCATGCAAGAAAGTACCTATTAAAGCAATGTTAAGAAAAATAAGAGTTCCATTTTTGTGTTTACAAATCAAGTCTGCAAAAAGATCACGTGTAAAAAAACTAGACAAGGACTGATACATAACTTTGTCTTCCATTTTCACATACACTTTATTTTGCCAATTAAATAAATACTTCGATAATTTTTCTAAAAAGTTACTAAAAATGCAGTTACGCAAAAGAAATTATAATTCATTTGTTCCAATTCCTTCATCAAGTTCATAACTTTCTAAACATTAGATATAGACTAATTTTATAGTGCATTTTTACTTGGTAGACAAATTTATATATATTCTATAGTTTACACATAAACTTTACTCATCAATTAACCTTAATAGCTTTTCAAGTGAAGGGTTGTAGTGAGCCTGAAACATATCTTATTAGGCTAACCCAAACCAATGGGCAAATAAATACCACGTAAGATGCCAATTCACAGGCCACACACACAAACCAAGGGAACAGTCAGCATGCATACACACACAACATCGGCAAAAATAAAACCAATAACTCCAGGAGCTGCAAGCTACAGCGCCACTGTATTTAAATACAATGCAAGAGTTTATTTTATGGTAACACATAACTAGTATCTACAATGTATGGCTCACACTGTGTGTGCATCCCATCTCCTTCACTCTGAACAGGGTAAGCACACTGTCCAGGTTTTCTAGTTGCATTAATTGCACATAACTGAAAACGTGACTATTGCAGTGAGCGGACCTGTTTTAAAACCAGCATTGGGATTAGAGAGCAATGCCTGCCAAAGCTCTGTCAGACAAAAGAAAGCAATTTAGGGAATAAAAGGGAAAAGGTAGGTGGAGTTATAGCATGGATATCACATAGTTTGCAGCAGTATTGCTCTATACTAAGTAAGAATCATTTTATATGTGCACTGCTAATCCTTCAGGGCTGCCTACATAAACTTCAACTAGAAGCTAAACATAAACTACAGGTGCCACTGAACAAAAATAGCTTCTACCAATCATTCATTTTCAGTGGTTCATTCTACCAAGCAAAGAAGCAATGAACAGGCCTTGTGCAGCGTGGCGTGAACTACTTAGTATTTTGTCAATATACAATCTAAGCCATTGTCATTGTTAAGGTATGTTCAGGTAGCAAATAGTGCCATGATCTAATAATGGTTCTTGGCAGGGCCTACATGTGCTGCACCATGTAGTTGCATGCAAAAGTTTAAACACCCTTGGCCAAACTGCACATTTTGTTGATTTCTTAAGGGAAACAATGTAAAAAGATAAAATGTGCAGGTGACGCTCCACCTCAGTCCCACTGATGTGAATGGGGGTGTGTCCCATGAAGTCGACAACTTATTTTTCCTTCTGCCGAAGGCCAAGTTGTTGTCAACACAGCATGCAGCCAGGTGCTGCACCTCCTGCCTGTAAGTCTTCAGATCGTT
The DNA here is from genome assembly GCA_015164015.2 of Brevimyrus niger. NCBI lineage: Eukaryota > Metazoa > Chordata > Actinopteri > Osteoglossiformes > Mormyridae > Brevimyrus > Brevimyrus niger. The sequence continues at coordinate 2,377,646 of JAABNY020000037.1, forward strand.
CCTACTGATCAAGGCACCTTTACTGCACATTAAATTTCCACAATATGTAAGTCTGGCCAATTTGGAAGCCATTCCACCAACACCTTGCTGGCATGTTTTGGATCGTTATCTTGTCCAGCATGTATTCAACTTCACAGAAATTAGATTTCAGAAGTTGTTGATACTCTGCAGAATCCATTCTGCCCTCTGCTTCTGCATTATTTCCAGTGCCACTGGTTGCCACCCAACCCCACAGCACAATACATCCACCTCAATGATTAACAGTCGGCAAGTGCTTTTTTCTCCATCTTTTCTCTAAATATGCCTTTGATGATCATAGCCAAATAGTTCAGTCTATGCTTCATTAGACCACAGCACCTGGTTCCAAAAAGCCTCTAGCTTATTTAAATGTGGCAATTGGATTTGGGGATGAGATCACAAGTAAATTTTCTTACTGATGATTGATCTATGCGTACCATGTTGGTGCAAGCAATGCTGCACAGTGTACCAATGCGCTACTACTCCTGATGTCTGTATGTTACTGAATCTTCTTATGTTGCATGTCTGGTCATTGAGTAGTTTTATTAGGTTTTTGCTTTGTTGGAATATGTTGTGTAGTTATTGCTCCAACTGATTAAGCTTGTACCTGGACATCCATTGGAAGCCCTGCCTAGCTGCACCTATGCCTACTTGACTTCCTAACAGCACGCATGTTTGAATAACAGGATCTGCCAAGTAAAAATAAATAACTAAAATAAAGCTGAATATGCTTCTGTGTTGGATAAACCTTCCAACAGGTCATGGGCGTTTCCGCTGTTTTTCTGAAAAGTCTCTATTCAGCTCTTTCAGAGCTTTTTCTTCATCTTCCAGACCTTGCCTTGACTTCAACAATTCCCCTTAATTTTAATTTCTTAATATTTCAGACATTGGAAATAAGTGTTTACATATCTGTTTGTGTCCTTCCCCTGCTTTCTACATATCAGCTCTTTTTATTTTCTGTTCTCCATAAAGCCTCTTGGAGGTACTGTACCTATGTCTGCTAAACACAGACCCACCACCCTGTGGTGTTTGATATGCCTTTGGAACTGTAATGACTAAACTTACCTTACGGCCTAACAGATCACTGAAGTTCTTGTGACTCGAGCTTAAGCCTTATACAAACATTCCTAATAGAGATGCTAACAGCGGTATGTGATTTTATTGAACAATCAAAAATTGCTTGTATCTCCTGTTTATTCAGTATTATAGAATGGATTTTAAGTTACCCTGTTCCCATGATGATGCTCACTCAGCTTTTTCAGTTATTTATATTGGCTCTCTTATAATCATATACCCACTATGTGCACTAGAGTTCAGAATTCACCGTGCCAGCACTGAACAGACTCTTGTTGAGATGCACAAATAAGTAAAATGTATGATCGGACTACTGGCTTACACTTAGAACTGTCAAAAATACTCTGGAAATTTCTGTTGTCTCCTCACCTTGTCACCCGAGTAGCTGGGGTCAGTGAGCGGTTTCTTAAATGCGGCAATGGCGCAACAAAGTGCATTTTAAAATGTTAATGTGAATTATGGGAGTCGTGGGACCTTTTAGGCCGGAAATTAGTATTACTCAAATATGAATTGTAATGGGTGCCACTTTACAATAAGGGGACCCATATAAAGAGTTTATGAATGGTTTATATTATTAATTAGGTTGTAACACTTTGTAAATTATTAATAGACAATTTTAAACAAGTTATAATACAGTTTGGTTACTACCATTTACAAGCGGTAAAGGGAACCTTATTGTAAAGTGGTACCTTCTAATTTAATAAATTTGCAAGTACCGCTCTGTAACGAGGTACAATGTGTAGGAACTCTCAACACTGAGGTAAAAGAATTACTTGAGTATTACTAAATCAATGTTATGTCTTTACAAGCCGATAAGATAAAATGCGAACAATAGTGGGTCAATGAGAAGGTTGCACATGCGTTTTCATGTTTGCTTTTCTCCACTCAATACACTAATCAAATATCTTGCAACTGTACATTAAAAACAGGTAAAACTTTCTTTGTTTTTAATGGAAATGCTCTCTACGGGGGACATTTATTTATTTGTGTTTATTTTCCAATCCTGCAACTCTCCTCACGAGACACAAAATACCCACTGGCCATATAATTACTTCATGGAGGAAGTGAACATTGAACAATTAAAGGTCAGCTATTTTCTACTACTTTGTTTTGAATGAAAGAAATTCAGCAGAAATTCTCTAGCTATAAGTTTTGAAACCTCTTGAGTAACCTGTTTTCTCTGATGTGAAACACACCAAGGTGAGCAGGATAGTCTCTTGACCATCCCACGCATGACAGACAGCAGCCCTGCCCCTCTTATTAGGAACTTAAACTGGTTTCCATTAGGGGACCACCACCTGTGACTCAGGTTTCCTCTTACAGATTTTTTTTTTCTCTCTGTAGTATAATACCTTCAAAATACATATGATTAAAGGTGTTGAGATTGGCGTAAGCCTGCAACACTTCACTTTACTTATTCAAGAACAGCCGACTCATTACGAGTCACGTACAGAGACAACCATCCCTACTGTGAATAGGCCTATAGAGTAAAGGACGGTGAATGCCAGTTACCTTTGTCAGTTTCACTGCAGGGGCATGGGTGGGTCCGGGTGGCCCATACAGATGGATCTGAGACCCATACAGATGAATCTCAGACCCACCCAGTTGGGCCTCAGGCCCGCCCATTCAGCATTTACACCAAGCGATACAGTATGATAAAATGATTGTGTCTGACAGGTATGTGTGCCAGTGGTTAGATCAATCGGAGGAAAACTGCAGTTGAAAAGCAAATAGATATTTTTTTCTCTTTGGTCATTTGGTCTTACTAATGTCATAGGTAATCAAAAGCCGATAAAATATATGCTGTTGAGTCTGTAGTGTGATTTTGTCACCAAGTGAATTGCTATGGAACTGGCCCACCTTACTTTCTGTCAGCCCACCCACACTATGATTTCTGACTCCCCTATTTACTTAAACTTATTTCATAGCAGTTTGTGATTCTCTTTAATAAGTGGAAGGGTGCCAGTACTGTTGGCAGTGTCTGTAGCCCCAGCGCTGGACAAAGACCCACCTTGTGCTCTGATCCCAGGCTTTGCTCTCACGCGCGTGTCAATGTCTGTCATACAGACAAAGCCTATGTGATAAAGAGTGTGTGAAATCACTCCTACCTCCTAAATCACTCCTGAAATCAACCTACGCAATTTCCCCACTGGGATCAATAAAGTTCCTCTATTCTCTGGAAATATTAGTCACAGGCATTATGGGACAGTGTGTAGCACAGTGGGTTTAGGAGCTGCGCCTGGGTCCAGAAGGATGTGGGTTTAAATCTCGGGAGTAGCAGAATCTCATATCTCGGATGGGTTCTTTAACTCCAACCCTGCTCTCTGACCACAGGCGTTCCTTGCTTATACGTCACTTTGGCCGAAGTGTTCAAATGTAAATGTATTAGTTTGCAAAAACTCATTTATGCGAGCAACTCCAGGTGGTACAGTATATAAGCTTGCCAGTCATGTGCAGGTGGACTTAGGAACCCTTCAGAAGAAAGGTTACACCCAGTGCCACCAACAGGCTTTTGTCCCCGGGGACCAGGCGTGGACCTATTATGCAAAACAAAGAGGGCTTGTCCCCGAAACTTAGAAGCCACTGGGAGGGGCCATGATGAAGTACTGCAGTGGGATGTGGTGCACTGCATATGGCTGAAGGCTGGGGGATGTGGTGTGGTTTTAACACTGCGACCAATTGCCACATCCTATGATGACTCTTGGAGGTAAGGGGGACACACACCCAGACCCAAAACCCAGCCCAGCTGCAGCTCCCACTTAGATTTATGGATTTTTGAGCCTCTGGAGTCACTGGGAATGGCGGGCCCTCAGGTTGCGATGTATCATACCTACGGGGACTTGGGTGGTTCCAGGTTCTCTCTCCCAGATGCATTTTTAAATCCCAGATACCTTTTTCAGTTTGTTCATTCAATTCTTTTATGGTTCCTTATTTTTTTGGTGATGGGCTGTGGTGTGTTTAGTGTTTGTTGTCTAGTTTTGATGCTGTTGTGCTCTGTTTGTGTTCTATCATTATGGTGTTGATGTTGCACATTAATGAGCTGATTGAGCTTACTGTGCTCTTTGAGTTTGTGTGTTTGGAATGATGCTTGTCCCACTGTGGGCCGTAGTCTCAATATGGAACTCTGAACCTTTACTGCGCAAAAGTCTTTTGCAGTCAAAGAAAAGAATGTTCAATTTTCTTTAAGATGGTGTAAAATTATGCTATTAAGTCTATATAAGTGTGTTAGCGTAACCATTTGAAAAACTCTCCTAAGATCATCCCAATACATACAGTAACCATCCAATACACCCAAAAAATCTAGAAAGCAATTGGAAAAGCATTTCACTATTCAGTAGTACAATGTATGATTGTGTATGTGACTAATAAAACTTGTAAAAAATTTAAGCACTGATGTATTTTTGACTCAACCACTAGCATCAATCAATACATCATTGACTTAAAAAAAAATCATTAATTAAGTGAGTAAGTAAGCAAGTATGCTACTAGTGAAATTTAATGAACACATGGAATAGCTGAGGATGGCGTGCCCCAGAGGAGAGTTTGAGAACTGAAGTGGTGTGCTAGCCACCCAACAAGATATCAGTAACTTGTTGGTGAACAGTAGAAATTCCTGTCAGTTTTTATTGCTACTTTAAATTTGCATATGTTCAAATGTTAAATCGTGTTTTTGTTATGAGCAAATATAGATTTACTACCCAGATAAATAGTTTAAAACTTCTGCCTAAGACTTTTGCACAGTTCTCTGTACACTTAAATCACTTCCTAACATATCCACAAGTAGTGGGCATTGAGTAAATGTTACTTCTGTGTGTAGCGTTTTCCTCGCCTGCTGCGTAACCCTTCCCCTTCCTACTGCTGCTGTCGGCACATGTCTGCACGTGTGGGCTAACAGAGCATGCCCATACAAAGGAGCGTCTTCGTGAGAAGAAATTATGGTCTCTTTTGATGCTGGTAACAATGAGTGACTGTGTTAAAAATGTAGCCATGGAAGTTTTTCCCCTTGGAGGTACTGTAAGGCCACTGTGCATTACAGGAGGGAGCATTAGGTCTCCATACTCCACCGGCACATTTTTTCCAGTATCTCTACATTTTGCTGCTGCTTTTCTTTTTACTCTAGATCTGGACTTTAGCTCTTTGTCTTTGTATCCTGAATGCATAAACTGCAAATTCGTTATGTGACTCCAAGCAGGTACACAAAATGTGTGTGTGTGTGTGTGTGTGTGTGTGTGTGTGTGTGTGCATGTGTGTATGGATTAGTTTTATATTACATTGTGGGAACTAAATGTCCCCCACATTGTAATAAAAACCTGTTTTTTTTTACGTTGTGGGGACCATTTTCAGGTCCCCACAAAGATGTGATTTGGTTTACATTACATTACATAAATGGGAATATTTTTGGCACTTGCCAAAAGATCAAAGAAACAATACTGCAAATGATTTGGATCAGTCTATGTATGATTTGGATTAATGCTATTTAATATTTGATAGTGTCAGTATTTAGTCAGTATTTAGATTTTTTTGGTACAGTGAACATATATTGGGGCTATATTCATCTATGTAGTTTCAAAAGACCCTATTATCAAAAAACTTTAATGTTTACAAATTCTAAACAATAATGCAGATATAAAAAAATCACACAATACAACGAAATCACATACACAAAGCCCCCTCCCCCCAGCTCCCTGACGGCGATAGTAAATTACAACTCTAACAATCAACACTAAACAATAAACACTACCAACAATGTCCAAAACAGGCCAGTATAACAAGCACAGTTGATGATTGATGAGTGAAAGAAATACCTGGTGAACAGCTCTCAGAAAGGAATGTACCAGTTCCTGATGGGGTGTGAGGTAATTGAGAACAGGGCTGAAGCCAGGGTGTGAAAAACAGTGAGGTCTGGTGTTGAGGGGGTTGGGTCTCATCAACCACATATTACATATAGGATTGTTTTCTGGGGGATATGCAGTATTAAATGAGAGTTCATTCAATTAGTTGATAGTTTAGGTCAGTGTTTGTCAACCCAATCTGCGGGGAACCCCGGACAGTCTAAGTTTTTGCTCCCTCTCAGCTCCCAGCACACCTCTACCAGATGCCAGCAGTCTTTGTCATCAAGATGGATGGGATTCTGTGTCAATTACTGATGGCTGAGCACAGTGATGAAGATGGACTCATATCCACTGCCATGCAATGACAATGCGCTGGATTACATCACCTGAGGTTCAGCTCCATAAACCTCCAGATTTGCAGCTGGCAGGTTGGACCCCAGAAGCCGACCATGTTCACCATCGGTCAAGGACTATGGCCTTCTGGGTTCTGCCATTTGGCCTGAGAAATGGGCTAGCCACTTTTGAGAGGCTCATGGAACTCATCCTGGCTCATGTCCCCTAACTACCGTGTTGTCTGCCTCAATGACCTGCTGCTGCTCGCCTCTGATTTCACTGGAGAATTGTGGAACTTAAACACAGTGTTCGCTGTGATCTAACATGCAGGGCTGTGGCTGAACCACCAGAAGTGCTCCCTCCTTCAACATAAGACACACTTTGCGGACCATCAGCGGGGAAGGTGTGGCCACCAACCCAGAGAAGACGACGGCAGTGCGGGGCTGGGCCACTGCACGTTCCGTAGCAGGGCTGTGTAGCTTCCTAGGGCTTGCGTCATGTTATTGGTGCTTTGTAAAGGACTTCTCCAGCATAGTGACACCACTGCGTGGTCTTAATAATAATAATAATAATAATAATAATAATAATAATAATAATAAAATTAATAATAATAATAATAATACATTGTATTTGTACAGCACCTTTAAGAATCTCAAAGAAGCTTCATCTTACCGAGAAGGGAAGTGGTATCACATGGACGGATGTCTGCACTACGACTTTTAACCCTAACACCCCTGTTCTAGCATTCCCAAATCTGTGTCTCCCTTTTGTTCTGGGCATTGATGCTAGCATCAAGGGGCTATGCACAGTGTTATCTCAGGCAGGACCTGAAGAGGACAGCATGGTTGCATACTTCGGCCAAACACTAAGTAAACTGGAGTGCAGCTAGTGCACTACAGCCGAAGAGCCACTGGAGGGGTCTCAGGGAGGTCTTGGAGCAGATTTCTGAGGTGGTCCGCAGCGCGCGGGTGCCAGAGTGGCACAGGACTGTTGTGTCTGGCTCCACTCAGAGAGGCTGTCTCCAGAACTGGGGGCAAGGACCCCAGCAGGCAGGACTTGGGGCTTCATGGTGCTTTGAATACTTGCATATCGAAGTGCTGATTGTCAAATTCCTCTTACGCTGATAATGCTAACTGGCATTTTCTCTAATATGACTCACGCACGTGACTGTAATTATAATGGTAATTTAGTTAAAATCCATTTCATTGTATTGTTTCCATTATTTTGTCCGCCCTCCGTATGTTGTCAGAAGACTACTCATCAGGCTTTTTTTTTATTAAGCAATTAAATGTCATGGCAATATATCCTGATTCATAAAAGTGTATAAAAAGCAACCAAACCCAGCTTTTGTACTCATTAATAAGACACTGAATTGATAAAGAAAATATGCCAGGAATGTAACAAACCATATGTAGAGGCTGGTGCTGCTTATTAAGGAGACAAAATCGACAAGTTTTTCCACTGGCATACAGGAACCAAGCCATACCTGACTTATACCATGAACAGACACTAGTTACAGCATGGTTTCAGTTCATTGCGATTTTCCACTGCAAAAGGGTCTGCTTGGTAAAGGCATTTTCAGGTTTGGAGAGAGACAGTGACATAAATCCAAAGAGACACTTATTTACTGCACAAATTGAACAGTAAATACACAAAGTCCATATCATGATTTAGTATATGCTAATTACCAACACCTTGATCGTCTCCAGATTACCAGCACCTATCAATATCTGATGGTACTGAATTAAAAGGGGAATACTGACAGGTGATACCGAATAACAAGTCATTACTGGCACCTGGTACTGAATAACAGAGAAGTACTGGCACTAGTTACTGAATAACAAGGGGAGTACCAGCACCTGGTACTAAATAACAAGAGGAGTACCGGCACCTGGTACTGAATAACAAGGGGATTACTGGCGCCTGGTACTGAATAACAAGGGGGTACTGGCACCTGGCACTGAATAACAAGGAAGTACTGGCACTAGTTACTGAATAACAAGGGGATTACTGGTGCCTGGTACTGAATAACAAGAGGAGTACCGGCACCTGGTACTGAATAACAAGAGGAGTACTGGCACCAGGTACTGAATAACAAGGGGATTACTGGCACCAGGTACTGAATACCAAGGGGATTAGTGGTGCCTGGTACTGAATAACAAGAGGGTACTGGCACCAGTTACTGAATAACAAGGGGGTACTGGCACCAGTTACTGAATAACTAGGGGATTACTGGTGCCTGGTACTGAATAACCAGAGGGTACTGGCACCAGTTACTGAATAACAAGGGGGTACTGGCACCAGTTACTGAATAACTAGGGGATTACTGGTGCCTGGTACTGAATAACAAGAGGAGTACCGGCACCTGGTACTGAATAACAAGGAAGTACTGGCACTAGTTACTGAATAACAAGGGGAGTATCAACACCTGGTACTGAATAACAAGGAAGTACTGGCACCTGGTACTGAATAACAAGGGGATTACTGGCACCTGGTACTGAATAACAAGGGGGTACTGGCACAACAAGGGTAGCACCGGCAACTGGTACTGAATAACAATGAGAGTACTGACACCTGTTTTCATCACCTTCAGATACAATATATCCATCCGACATGTTCCCTAAACAACATGTAATTGCATGTGGAACCAGAAAACCTGGAGGAAGTCCACATACAAAAAGGGAGACCATGCAAAATAATCACTTCTAGTCAAGGTCTGCCTAATGTTCTCCTAGATTTTGCATAAAAAATGAAAGGCTCAGTGGAACAACAGTAAAATGTTTTCTTAGGAGAAATGTACATAACAATAATGTAAATAATGTGAGGTTATTAAAAGGCCAACCCTGACGTGAAATGAATGAGTATTAGGAGGTTGAAATTAGATAAGTTGAAGGATTGTTTGCATTCCAGAAAAGTTACACACAGCATGTCTGGACCTATCACCCGTTCAAACATCATGGGTGCCTCAATTTTAAAGAATATAGCTCTCATGCAGGAACACATTTTATTCTTCCTGCAGCCAAAAGCATGCAGTTACGAAAACTGACCTTTCCAAATTGATCATAGTGTGCTTGGATGTGTGTGCCAAGGTCCAGACACCCCCAAAACCTTGTACTGTACTATATAAGCAGTCGGAAGATGGAATTTAATTGGTTAATGCTGTGTTTGATTTTTTTTATGCAAAGCCTTTAAACATCTTTAAATGTGCTGTCTATACATATATAAATACCGTATAGTTATACACATTAACATGTTGTCTTATAATAATTGCAAATATGTCTTTGCATTTGTTTAGCTTTCCTGCACCTAAAAGTCATCCTATCCTAGTTCTTGTTGTTTTGAAGCATCTCAAACGTGTCGCAGCTTGTCAGCATTTGTTAACGTGCCTGATGACGGCGATGGGGTGTGAACACATAAAAGTCAGGTGTCCTATAACACATTTTTAAATATGGTCAGAAAGCAGCATTGCACAACATCTGGATGAATTTATCATTGTGTTCCTGTGCGTGCATGAAGATGTGTTGCAATCGGCTCGAGATGTTACAACTATCTCCAGTTTATATTTGGCAGCCTAAGGAGAATTTTGCAACAATGTCAAAAAGACATATTAATAATCATATGAAAGAGATAGTAATGTAAATCTATGCAACTTTTTATGCCATAGTTGTTGTATGGAAGCATGCTATCTCTTACAAGGAGCAGGGGCGGCCAACCCATTAGGCACACAGGCAGCTACCTGGGGCACCATCTTGTGAGAGGCCACCCACTTAGCAAACCTTAGGCACCATAGAAGCTCCCCCCACTGGCAGTGAAGCATGCCTAAGGTGCAACATGAGCTTCATTTGACTGGCACGGATGAGGAGGGAATGTGAGAAAAGAGTGCATTCCCCCAGGCTGATTACTCCATTGCTAATATGGTGTGTTTTGGTATGTCTCTGTGCTCTTTCTTACCTATATTTTTCATCATCTAATCTACTTTGTTTCCCCCTTTGCTAAAGGTTTTCCAAAACATTGCATTATAATCCGGTCATTCATCATGGTCACAAATTCCTCACGTGCTCTGCTCTTAATGTGCTTTGTGGATTGATTGTGGAGAATATCGTGTTTTTCAAGTGCAAATGAAATCATACAAAAGATAAAGAATTGATGAGACTATCAAATAAAACTATACTACTTTTAATAGACTTAGCAAGGTAACACCCGATTGTTACACAATCCATATCTATCAGACTTCAAGATTTTATGCTCTGCCATGTGCCATACTACAATCAAAACAAATCTTTCTGTACCATGACTCCAGGAGGTGACATCATTGTCACAAATTAAAGATTAACATACATACAAGCTCTGCTTTACTCACATGAATAATAATGATGATGATTTAATCAAAACACCAACAATGATTGCATTTCATCCCAAACTACATGACATGCCTTTCTTCAACTTAGTGACCCTTAAGTTTAATTTAACTTATTAGGTTCTGTCCTCAGTAACTAGCAGATGTACCTATTCTTCCAATCAGATAATGGTATATTCACAAATACGATTTATACTCACTTTTATATTGAGTGCTAGAATTGAGCACTACAGTGGCAATGAGCCAAGGCAGGTGGGTTACTACTCACCAATTTACACCTGCAACACCAGTTCAGGTCATTTCAGTAAAATACTGCATTTTAGTAAAGTAATTAAAAATTGAGACTGCAATTAAAAATTGAGACTATGAAGAACACATTACAGCTTTTGATCACATTGGGTAGCACCCTGTTTATGAGAGATGTTTTATGTATCATATTTTGTTAGACTTGAACAAAACAATAAGCAATTAAACTTTTGTTGTGTCTGATTTTCTCTTAAGCTACTTCCCTTTCTCTTCTGCTAATAAATTCATTCTTGTATTTATCAGTAATGCCGTGCTGTTATGTCTATCATTAAAATAGCATTGACAATAGAAACAGTTTGAAGAACTTTGGTACCACATATGGTTATAATTAACTTTTTAAAACATATTGTGTCAAAGAGTTAGATTTCCCTGTTAAATTATACTACAGAAATGTAACTTTTAAGTGCCACAGACAGTACAGACACCTACATGAATAGACTCATCATTATTTGTGCTCACTATGTATTCAAATACACATTCTTGTAATAACAACTTATCCTGACTTACAGAATCTAAAAATACATCACATCTAGCCAAGGACATTAGTTTACATGCTGTCTGAAATATGATATACTTTATCACACTTACTTAATCTGGCTAGCTGACCCTTCTCTTTCATCCACACTTGTTGCTTTGCATAAAAGCATCTGCCAAATACATAAACAAAAAAAACATACAGTAGGTAGGCCAATAACCATATAATATTATAATGAGTAGTCCTATAACACACTGAAAAATAACCATATAGCTGCAGAAATCGTAAAATGTAGCTTTAGTGTACATTACCCATTTGGCAAGCAGGTGGGTCTAAGGATACTCTTCACACCAAAAAGAGAGAATAAATGATTGTATTGATTTAACTATTTGTATAATATTCACTAAGATTTTTTTTCCTTAAAATGTACTATTATTTCCTATATCATAGTTTTAGATAAATTTCTGTAGATTTTTAATTTTTTGAGGTATATTGAAAATCTGCCATATATTGAAAATCTCTTGTTGTGGTATTTGTTGCTTTACATGTTTTTAAAGCATAATATTATGGTGACTTGTAAGTATTATGGTGACTATTACAGTTGTCCCCTGGCCAGTGTTTCCAGGGATAAGTTCCAAGGAATGTAATTAATGGATTGTACTGTTTTGGTATATTAGCAGTTACCAACCCTGCTCCTGGAGGTCTACCGCCCTCTAGAGCCTAAGTGCCGTTAACACACCTGATGCAGATAAGTAATAAAGCCAGCTATGTTGAAGCTAATCTAATTCTAACCCTGAGATGTTACTGAAGGGCCTGATTATCTGTATCAAGTGTGTTAAATTAAGGTTGCACTAAGCTCTGTATGGTGGTAGATTTGCAGGAGTGGGGTTGGTGACCACTTTAGAGTATCTTTCTCGGACAGTGTACACTTAATAGGCTAGTAATCAGCAACATTAGCATTTTGTAACATTGCCAATTACATTTCTATAACTACAGAATTAACACTGTTCAGCACAATTCCAGGTCCACCCTGTAAATCTTTTTCCTTTATTTTGAACAGCTATGCTTGTTTATGCTGTATCATGTGACAAGATGTGGAGAGTAGAAACATAAAATGTAATAATCAAAATAAATCTTTAATAATTCTTTATTATGGGGGTGGCACGGTGCTGCGTTGTTGAACGTTCTTCCCGTGTCATCGTGGGGCTTCCTCTAGGTTCTCCAGTTTACCCCCACAGTCCAAAAACATGCTGAGATAAATTGGAAATGCCAGATTGTCTATGTATGTAAATGATGTGTATGCCCTGAGGCGGGTCTCCCTACCTTGCACCTGCTCTTTCCAGTATAGGATTCCTGCAACCTATGGTGCTATAAAGAAAAAATGTGACCTTAAGAGCACAAGACCCTGTATATTTTCTTCTTCCCTCTGCTTCCCTTCTTACTTCCTTCCCTTTCTGTCATTACCTCTCATTTCTACCTCCTAGTTTTCCTCTAGTTAGAGATAATTTACATGTTTATGCATCTCGCATAACATCACGAGAAAAAGTTAATTCTCAGAATAGTTTTGTCCTTTCATATAAATAGCCATGGATGTCTCATGTGAAAGTCTGATCCTCGTTAAATACACTGTGTGCAGAATTATTAGGAAAGTGCTATTTCCAGAGATATTTTTTAGCAAAAGTTGGGCAGACTTATAAAAATAAATTCCGAAATTTTATTTTGCTCCAAATAAATGTATTTCGAGAGAAAATGTTACATTAGACTTTCATAAACAAAAATAAAAGAAAAGCACATGATCATCAGTGTACAGAATAATTAAGCAATCAGAATTCAGAAACTAAGTAAATTTTTTTCACTTCAACATCAACAGAAATTATAATAAAATTGCCTTTTTCAGTCTATATATGGAATAACAATCTTCACCAAGTTTATTGTTTTCTATGCCCACCTTAATTCTGAATGACCATCATGAGCCTGTTTGCCATAGAACCAGTCAAGTTTTAGCTAAAACTGCCTCTCAGATGCTGCTCTAAGAAGTGTACTGCTTGCCATCTTGGTACATCTCATACCAGGCCCTGTACCTCTCAGTGGGTGTTAAGTCAGGCGATAATGGGGGCATGGTCATAATTTCTTAGTCAATGTATGGAACACTTTGATGCATTGGAAGGGGCACTGTCCTGCATGCATATCATAACCTTTTTGAAACCTGCTGACTTCTTCCTGCGCTGGTGCTTGGAGAAGATATCTTCTACAAATTGGCAGTAGATCTTGTGATTAAGTTTTATACCATCTGGAAGTCTGAAAGATCCAACAAGTTCATCACTGATAACTGCAGCCCACGCAATCACTCCTTCACCACCCTGTTGGTGCTTGAAGAAGGTGACCTTCCATGGGCCCATCCATCTGCTCTATCAAGAGTCACTCTCATCTCATCTGTTCACAAAACCTTTATAAAATCACTCTTGAGATGTGTCTGTGCGCATTCCTGACATTTTAGCTTGCATGCCTTTCTGAGTAGAGGTTATGTTTCAGCCTTTGTGACAGTATCCTGTAACACACTGTACAAAGTGCTTCCAGAGATTCCATTAGGATTGCAGTTTTTAAAAATGGTGGCATATCATTCTAAAGAGTTTCTAAAAGTCTCCCCTTTAAATTGACACATAGCTTTAGCAGTTAATTTGTGTCTTCTTCTTGCAACATACTTTTTCTGTCCTCTTTGTCTGCTGCCCACAAAACATTTGATTTCACAATAATCGTGTTTTAAAGGTTTAGCAATTTTAATTGTTTTGCATCCCTCTGACTGACACTTTACAGTTTTTTTTTGTTTCTGGTCTCTGCAAGGTTCTTTTCTTGCCCATTTTAATATTCATAAAATTTTGCTTAATAATTCTGCACAGAAAAGTATCTATGTTTTCCTGTTTTTCTCCAAACACGAAGTACTCAGGAAAAATACTAAACATGCACTGACATTTAAGCAGGTCATTCTTAATTACAAGTTAATCTGGACTGAAAATATTAGTTGGAAGAGAAGATACAAATATAACTCACACTTGCCTAATAATTCTGCACACAATGGAATATTAATGGATTAAGGTGACCACGTTTAGCAAAAATAGTGCTAATTTGCACTATTCGGCATAGACTCCAGGCGCCCCCTCATGGTCCCGATCAGAATAGGCAGCTGCAAGATTGATGAATGGAAATACGGTTTCGAAAAATTTAAATATAAAGTACACCCATTCAAAAAAAATCAACTGAATAAAACTAATTAAAAGTTAAGAATGAATACTTTTTAAGATGCCAAGTTTGCAAAGGATAAGAAAACCAAATTCAGCCCTCATACTGATTAAAAGATCAATACTGGACAATGGAAAAACACTGCCAGGTCAGATGAAGATTTCTGCTGCAATTTCAGATGGCATGTTCAGAATTTGGCATAAACAACGTGAAAGCATAAATCCATCCTGCCATGAATGGAGAATTCAGGTTGCTGCTGGTGGTATAATGATGTGGGGGATATTTAATTGGCACACTTTGGGCCCCTTAATTAGTATCATTGAGTATAGTCTACAGTCTATATCCCTTAATGATCCCTTAAGTCTACCCAGCTTACTACTGTACAGCAAAAACAAAAAGTTTCAGATTGTAAATTGCTTTGACAACACATGCTTACTGTACTCATGAGCAAAACAACATTGCCATATACTTTTAAAACTTTTATCTACTTGAGAGACGTAATTCAGCCAGAGTCAAATTGCAAGACTCTTTATTATTACTGTATTATTGCAAGCGAATGTTTTCTGGAATGCACCAGCAGTCCGCCACAAAATAGATGTCGCACAAGCATATGGCGTTATATACTTCTGCGGGACATTTAATACAAGGCTATAAGCACCAACTTTACAAAAAAATATTTTTTAAAAAACGTGGGATCAAGAGAACTACACTAATTATAAAATTATTTTGAAATTAAAAAACGTAGCATATAACATTACGAAATAGAAAAATATTTTTTTCGTTACACCTTCGGGCAGGAACATAAAATCTTTTAGTGGCAGTATATTTAGTGTTATATCAACTCCTCGAACTTAGTCCAGTTTATTAACCCGGGGTACCTAAAATAGCTAATTTTAAGGTTGGTGGTACCTAGCTGTGTGGCTAACGATCGGCAACAAGGAAAGCTGGACTATTCGCTATTAACCGTAAACTAGCACTGAGTGAAAAAAGATCTGACAGGTAACTGAAATACACAAAACTGTTTCGCATTTTATTGGTTTAAGTAAAAGCAGACATTTCGCATGCAAACAAGACGCAATAGCACGGCACAATTATTAAACCCGGCAAGAGCGCTCAGGCTACGGGGCCCTTCAGCCGAATGACGTAAAGGCAGAGCTCCATGGCGGAGAGGCCGCGCGCTCTGTCCCCTTCTCCTACATCTCCTTCTTCTCCTCCCTCACTCGCTCTCTCCTCCCTCGCCAGCGCTGTCAACGAGCCGCCTGATTGGTCGGGGCCTGGAAAGGAGCGAACCGCCACCAAGAATGTGCAGGCCGCAGCGTCTGTTATTTGAAGGGGAAAATACAGCATTTGGGATCAATATACAACGATAGTGGAGAAAACGTTCCCGCGGCTCCTGGGGGTGACTCGGAGTGGAGAAAAGTTACTCGGCACGGTAAGAATTTATTGGGGAAACTGGACTTGCATGACAAAGGCCCAGCTGACTGGCCTTGGGGCCTTGTCAAACAGCTTGAAAAACACCGAGCGTGAAGAAACGGTTTTGGTGTACTTTTGTGCCTTTGCACATATTGCAGTATAAATAATGGATGCGACATTTATTAAATGTATGTGGCTGCAACTAGAAACACGTCTGTTTTGAATTTAGCTTATTTATATTTATTTTATTTTACTCAGGGATGTACAAAATGGTGGAACACAAGACGGCCGTCTGTGACAGCACTCACAGCTAGCTATCTAGCTAGTTCTATTTATGTGCACACCCTATAGCCTCACGGTTTGAATGTCTTTCATAACCATGTCGCTGTTTTGATTTATTGTCTGTCTGGTGTCCTGCACAACTTGTAGAGCATTTAATTGGTCTATGCTGTATTTTTTATGAATGTTTTTCGATGGTTGTTTTTTTCGTTAAGTCTACAGATAATCTGACAAGGAAAGCAGCAATGTTTAATCAGTCAGCAGCGGCGATGCACGGTTGGGAGGTAATTATTACTAAAGCAAAGATTAAATTGGAAGTAGGCACTCTAACATTGTACTCCTTGGAAATTAAACATGTAGGCACTGTAAAATGCCTATTAGGAGATGTCATGTAAAGAATAGGCGGGGAAAGTAAATTAGCTAGAGGTTTAGGCGTTTGCTCTTGGATGTTGTGCAGTTATACGCCACAACTGGTCATTTTAACCAGGCTAGCCTCGTGACTTGGTTGTTTTCTTTTTCTAAAAATAAAAGAATAAAAGAAACAACTCTGCTATTTTCCTATTTGTAGTAGTGTTATCAGATAAATCCAGTCTGATTTGGTCCAGATCTTGCTTGCCACGATAGTACGTATAATTCCAGTTTTATAAACAGGGCATATTGGATGCACGTGAACTTTAGTAGTAATACTTGGAGTAACCTGAGATTGTAAACATAAGCCGTCGGTAGTAATAAATAAGGCATGTTAATATTTTTCTGCGGTTTAAAGGCAAAATTTCTCTGTCAAGATAGAAATCCGTGTTTATGTAAATAGTTGTCACCTGTTGGCCTTGAACGTTCGATTGAGCAGTGATTCATTGTGTTGTCACGTGAATAAAGTCTAACAGTTTAACAGTGTTGCCATTTTTGCGTTCAGTATTATGTTACAGTAAGTAGTGCGCTTTATTCTGAAAATGTGAGGCAAACAAAATTAATAAGCATGGAGTTTTTGATAATTTTTAATGACAGTTACAAAATAATGTTATGTATTTTATGTAGACCTTTGTGCTCATGTCAGGAGTGTTTTACACTTTACTCGCTATCTTGAGAAGCAAGATCTTGGCTGAATTTGACTTTCATACTCGTTCATATTCACGTTTTCTTTTCTTTTCTTTTGTTTTCTTTTCTTATACCTGCCTTTATATGTTTTAAGATGCTACTGTATAGTGTATACTAATGTAATTTCTTGTGGGAATATTACACATTTTTTCTTTCTCCCCTGCTGATTACCCAGTTTGTTTGATGTTTTTAACTGTTTCTGCAGTGTAAAATATAATATAAGCTTGATGACATTAAAAACTTGAAGGTGTATCTGTTGTCACCTTTTCAAAATAAATCTGTTAACATCTAAAGTAGCTGGCTTCTCAAACAAAGCTTTTTAGTCATAGTGCACCATACGTAATGCATATTTGAATACTTGTGACTTAGTATATTATTGATATTTTTGCTACTGTACAGTGAGTGCTAATGCCTGGATTGAAGAAGCATTGTAAAAATTATTTGTGCTAGTCAAAAAAAAAATCAGGACAGCATATGACTAACTCTGACTAACTGCAGGCAGAGAAGAACAGATGGACAGATGGACACTTAACAGGGTAGTGTAACACCCCCAAAGTACAGTTTCAAACATGAGAACACTAATTTGGCACTCTTCTGGTCTCATGTTATGAGCTTCACAATCATAGCAGGCTAGAACAAAAAATGTATCTGGGGTCAATGTAGAAAGACATACAACAGTGCAAAGAGCACAAAACCTGTATGTCTCAGCAGTACAAATGAGTAATATGGTCTGATTAATCAAATTTTAGTTTCTTGTTCTGCATGTAGATGGGTTTACTCTTTTAGAAAGCCAAAGGATGCCGTAATGCTGTAAAAGTCGTCAGGTTGGATCTTTGCTCTGAGTAGTCATACAACCACTGAAGAATACAAAGTAAA
>JAABNY020000037.1:2406865-2425311 GCA_015164015.2 Brevimyrus niger
AACGCTTCAGGTGGTGAAATACTTCTGCAGAATTTCCAGTTATAGTTGGCATGAGTTTTCGGTGGTTTTCAATACACAGAACCAGTCTGTTAGGTCTTGGACTTTAGCCAGTAAGTATGAGCCATAAGTGCACATCAGCCAATTGAACTATCAAGCAATATTCCTTATCAACGTATTATCGAAGTGCCTCCTTTAAATTTTATATAATGATAAGTAGAGAAATCTTTTGTCATCAGGTCCTGTTTTCTATGGATACTTGAAACAATGGGTGCCATGAAAAGGTTTATACATGTTGAAATTTTGGGAAATGGGAAATGTATGATAATTGAAATGTATAAGAGAATTATTATTGACCTTCAAAGCTTTTCTCAGACTAATTGTTTTGTTCTAAACTACTAAGATTTAAATATTCATTACTTTTCTAAAAAAAACCTTGTACTTGCTTCATAGGTAATGGTTTGGAACCAAGGCTGGAGAACAAAAACAGACCAGCCACTCAGTACCTTCAAATTTGTGACAGCCTTAGCATTGGCAAAGCTCTCAAGCAAAGGACCAAAAAGAAAAAGAAAGGAGAGACTCGCCATTGCCAGACTGGTATGTGAGTTTAGTGTTATTGCTTATAGTACTCTTCTTAGTATTTCATAGTATTTCGCTTATAGTACTCTTAATGATTGTCCAAGTCATCTTGTTATTGTTATTATCTTGCATGTAGCTTGTTTTTGACACACTTCCCCAAAGATTTCTGAATCTGAGTGAATCTTTTTCTTTTACACCCTTCCCTCTGTTTTATAAATTTAGCTGTAATCATTGGCCCAGATGGACAGCCTTTGACGGTCTACCCATGTCATATTTGTGGGAAGAAGTTCAAATCACGAGGCTTCCTGAAGCGCCACATGAAAAACCATCCTGACCACATGTTCAAGAAGAAGTACCAGTGTACAGACTGTGACTTTACCACCAACAAGAAGGTGAGCTTCCATAACCACCTGGAGAGCCACAAGCTAATCATCAAGAGTGAGAAGGTCCCAGAGTTCACGGAGTACACACGGCGCTACTGCGAGGCTAGTCCTCTCAGTTCGAACAAGCTCATATTGCGAGACCGGGAGCCCAAGCTGCACAAATGCAAGTACTGTGACTACGAGACGGCCGAACAGGGCCTACTAAACCGGCACTTGTTGGCCGTGCATAGCAAAACCTTTGCCCATGTGTGTGTGGAGTGCGGCAAGGGCTTTCGACATCCATCTGAGCTGAAGAAACACATGCGGACGCACACAGGTGAGAAGCCCTATCAGTGCCAGCACTGTGAGTTCCGCTGTGCTGATCAGTCAAACTTAAAGACTCATATCAAGAGCAAGCATGGAAGTGACCTGCCGTTTAAGTGTGGCCACTGCTCCCAGGCCTTCGCTGACGACAAGGAGCTGCGGAAGCATACAGAGATCTTTCAGGGACACAAGACTCACCAATGTCCGCACTGTGACCACAAGAGCACAAACTCCAGTGACCTTAAGAGGCACATCATCTCTGTTCACACTAAGGACTTTCCACACAAGTGTGATGTCTGTGACAAGGGCTTCCACAGGCCTTCCGAGCTCAAGAAGCACGCGGAGACGCACAAGGGCAGCAGGGTGCACCAATGCCGACACTGCGACTTCAAGATCTCCGACCCCTTTACGCTAAGCCGGCACATCTTGTCGGTCCACACCAAGGACCTGCCGTTCAAGTGTAAGCGCTGCAAGCGGGGCTTCCGTCACCAAAATGAACTGAAGAAGCACATGAAGACGCACAGTGGCAGGAAGGTGTACCAGTGCCAGTATTGCGAATATAACACTACAGACGCCTCAGGTTTTAAACGTCATGTCATATCCATTCACACCAAAGACTATCCCCACCGGTGTGACTACTGCAAGAAGGGTTTCCGGAGGCCCTCGGAAAAAAAACAGCATATTATGAGGCATCACAAAGAAGTGCTGATGTAATGTTAATCACTCCCCCCAATCACTGTGTAAAAAGCCCTTTTCACAATATAGTACAGACATGTATTTATATATCCAGAATTATTCTACTTTTTATTGATAATGCTCACCATACATTTGCAAATGGTAAAGACAAAGAAACGGGTTATAAATTATGGTGTCATGATTATGTCTTCACTTTTGTTTGCATCATTTTGCTCTAAAAATGTCATTTGTCAAATTTCAAGGTTTAATTTATTTTCCTTTAACACTTTTCTGTTCAAATAATACACCATGTAAGTGTAATATGTCTACATTGGAGTTCTGCTATAAATCTACTAAATTAGCATCTCTTACATCTTCATTGTTTAAGGGTGCATTTGTTATCCAATCCTCAAGACCCAATCAACGACTGATGTTGACACATTAAGCATTTGCAAGTTTCTTTTTATTTATTTTTTTCGGGAGGGGGACAGACAAATGGAAATTAATGGAGAAAATCACCCCAGTATATTAACTGCTGTCCAGAAAGGTTCCTCTGGGGTGATAGAGATGATTGCCACATTGGGAGCAGTAGGTTGCTCAAAGGTCAGTAGATCCCTGATAGCAATATAGCACTTGATGGATGACACTAGCAATTAAATTCACTTACAAAATGTCTTTATAAGCTTGTATTTTTGCACATATTACCCATAATCTTTTTATGTCAGGAGCACATGCATGTTCACACCTTAAATTTTTTTTGCAGGTTCTAAATTGTGTTCATGCACTGTTATATATGCCATAAATACTTTATTTCCAATTGTTATAATCTGTTATTTGTTCTACTTCTGATCATTACAGTTTGTGATTTGCAAGTTACGATGCATCAAAATAATGCTAAATTATTTTCAAATTCAATGATAATTATTTACAGCTAATGAACCCATTGACCCACCAAGTGAGTGGGTTTTCATTTTCATTGTAATATTTGCAATTGATATTTTCTCTGGTGAAGCTAGCTGTATGATGAATGTTATTTTCAGTGTCGGTGAGTTTTTGGCTCCCACTTTACCCTCAGGTTTTTGGCATCATGAATATTCAAATGTTTAGTCCACTTTGATGTACTACACAATATTGGTCATCGGAGCATTCTGCTGACACCTGTGACATGTGCTGTTATTGTCAGTGCCCTTGTAGTATAGTACTACTGCTTTCATTGATCATTTCCGTAATGTTCCCACTGTACCTCTCACCTTAAACTTGTGATATGTGAGGAAAAGGCCTCAAAAACTCCTGATGTTAGGTCTGTGACCCACCTCAATACTATTTACCAGACAAATCAGCTTGTCTTCTTGACTGAACCCTAAATTGCTACAAAAACACAGCGTTGAATATCTTAGTAGCACTGAGTGGTGAAATCGGTGTATTTACATATTTGCTCATTCAGAGTTTTATATTTTTATTTTTTTTTAACATTTAAATGTTTTGCAATAAACTGCAGATGTACCCTACCTTACAATCTCATCTTATTTAATATAAATTAAACATAAACAATGCTTTATTTCCTGTATTATTGTGCAAATATGTTTAATTGATTTAATTGTGCAGTGGAAGAGGAAAATATGGGATTGAGGTTGTTCTCGGGAGTTTTGACTACTGTTGGAAATTAAGTTGTCATGACAATATCCCTTAGGCAGCTGTATGAAATTGGAAAATGTGATTTTTTTTTTCTTCTTCTTCAATTAGCTAACTCTGGTGTTTGACCACTGAAAACTAGTAGTGATGAATGTCCTCCCCCCACACTAATGTATTGCAGGTTCATGTTATACATGGGTGGTAAATTTTCTTTGTAAAAACATAACACATGCAATTTTATATGGTCACATAATTGTCACTGTAGGCATAAGAATAAACCATTTTGTTTTTAATGCCACAAATAATTTGTAACGCTCATTTTACATAAATTAACATGGAAGGAACATGCTAATATGTATGCTACAATTATTAAATGGTGGTGTAGCCCTCTACCCAGTAATATCTACAGTAATAAAATAGTGCTGTAGCCCTCTACTCGGTAACGTCTACAGTAATAAAATGGTGCCGTAGCCCTCTACTTTGTAACTTCTACAGTAATTAAATGATGGTGTAGCCCTCTACTCAGTAATGTCTTTCAAAATGGGCACGGAGACTTCAGCTGGGATGTGTAACCTGGAGCTGAGTAGGATGGAGCAGAGAAACTCGCTTGTGAAAAGTCTCTGGAACACAGTTTGAGTAAGTATACAACACAAGTGTTTTAGTTTCTACTAAATAAATACTACCAAATAAGGCTCTAAACAAGTAACTTTTTTCTAACAAAATCCATAAACCAGCCTTGTACAATTGTATAATAGCACCTATCATTGCAGGTTCATGGCAGATGAGTGCATATGTTCACAAGAAACTTGTCTTGGCGCACAATGTACGAAACTTTATTTCAGATATAATCAGGTAATGGTTATCTTTTGAGTGACATATGTTGAGATGGCTGTGGAAGTAGGACGCACTTACAGCAATCTACAGCTATTTGCTAGAATGCTAGAATGTCACCACCGCCTTCTTGAAAACTCCCGGGAAATGGGTGCCCGAGTGCCACGGGAACATTCACACACACTGCGGTAAACAGGATTTCTACGTACAGGGCCAGGCATAGTGTCGATATTGCTGCGATTCTGGGTTTTAGGTACATATATTAAATGTGGCTTGTGTATGTTTTTTATCTAGCCATTTTATACCGGCAACTGGCAATATTTTACCAGAATGTATAGATATTATCACGCAGAGGTGCATTCTGACACCATTCGAAAATTAGGTCATATGGAATAATATAACGTCTAAATAATGTTTTAGACACAATTTTAAAGCTTTTTTCCCCAAACATGCCTCCTTCATGGTCTGTCATGTTTGTGTGCTCATGCCCTTAGTCATAGATGCACACCTCTGTGAAAATGCATCCCTTTCTAATACTACCCAAAACAATAAACGTACAGAACAATACAGAAGCATTAGTTCAAGAATGGTTTTGCTTTTCAGATTTTTAGTTGTATAGGGAGGTGTCAAAGATTGAGTCCACCACCCATCTACCAGTTCAAAAAACCAAAAGAACTTTTTTTGCATTAAGAAAATTTTCATCAGAGAATTACTCAAATTTAACTGCCATGGTTTTATTTTTGAACTGCAGTGAATTTCCACCTATAGATCCCACACTCTGCCAAAGTGGCAAATGAAATGTTAACATAACTGTCTACTAGGTTAATGGAGGTGAATATACCCCTTATGGATATCAAGGCAATAATATAAAGCCAAAGCAAATGTTACCGCATTGTGACATCAGCCTATTTGCAAGTACAGTGAAGTGATCGGTTCAGAAGAAAAATCCAAGGAACTGCAACATATATGATATGATTTCAGGTCATGGTTTCTCCAGAATAGAAGAAGCCAATTACATCCAAATACAAATTATCTGGAAGAATCCGCAAAAAAAACGAGGGAATGAACAACCCCCATGTGTCAGAACTGTGTTTGAAATCAGTTACTAAATACTACATGGTTCCTGTTTTTTTATTGAAAGGAAATGATACATTACAAAAAAAAAGCAAACATATTTGTAAAAACTAATTCTGAATAAAAATGAACACAGCCAAAGTACCCAGCATTTCTAGAAATGTGAAATGGAAACAAAAGACCAAACTGATCTTTAATTGGATCAATGGGCACTGACAGGGTTATTTTTTCTGGATATATTAATATTAACAATGTGTACAGCCTGAGGCAATGATAAGGTAAGTGAAATGTCAGTCCTTGGGGTGTCCTCTAGGTATCTGAGTCCATATCACTGTCCCCCCCAATGGACCTAAACTCCTCACTATCTTCCTCATCTTCACTAAGCTGGACCTGAGACAAGACACTGGGGCCGTGCCTCCTTGACGCGTTCTCCTCTTCGTCGTCGTCATCTTCCTCATCCTCCTCCTCGCTCTGCCCAAACCCTTCTCGACTGCCCAGACCGTGGGATTGTCTCTGGTTCTGGCCCTCCACTTCCTCGTAGCTGCCATAGCTAAGAGAGGAAAGCGTGTGCGACTTAATGATCAAATGTGAGAGAGTGGACAAACCATCTACTGGTGTTCTCTCAAGGGGCCACCATAGGCATGCAGGCACTCAAACAATAAAATATTCAGAGACTCCAATCAACATGAACAGCAGACTTCACCAACACACAGAGGCATGCATCAAAACACAGACTTAAGATGACTGTACCACCCCATACATTCCTTTTTATTCACTCCCATGTACTTCTCAGCCTAAACTATATAACCACATAATTCCACATAAAATCGCAAACTGGTTGGTCTGTGGTCGCTCAAGTGTGAAGCTGCACTGACCTGACATTGCTGTCCTCAAGGTGAGCTTCATCTGTCCCCTCAACCTCATAGGACATCATGCTCTCATCCTGCTCCAAGCCCATGCGCGCCATCTCCTGATGGCCCCTGGAGGGCGGAGCTCGCATCTCCACCTCTCGGTCGGAATCACTCCCACTCTCTGAGAGATGGATGGCTGAAGAGGAGGGGGCACCAGGGCTTAGCAGACAACTGGCATTATTTACACTTTGCGGAAATGCATCACAAAAAAGGCTTTGGCAGAGCAGCACGGAAATGTGAACTTCAGGAAGAGGGCAGTTCTTGAGATCTCATATGCTAAACATGGGTTACCATCAGCGGTCTGTCTCATTAACATACTGTACTGTGCAAAAGTCTTAGGCAGTCAGAGAAAACAATGATTAAATGATGTTCATGTTGGTGCAAAACTATAATATCTGCGTCAAAGTGTGTCAGTTCACCAATTTAAAACCTCTGCTAAAATCACCTCACTATTTGCAGAAACCATCCAATACATCCATGTTTTTTTTTTTGACCCAATCACTTTGAGAACTGAAGCAGTGTTCATCTAGCCATCCAACGACAATCAGTAACTTTTTGGAGAACAGAAGAAATTTCTTTCAGTTTTTAGTGGACCTGACATGGTCCTTCGCTCCGCCCATTTCCACCCACACTCACAGGAGAAAGGGTTATCCCCCTCTTCCTCGCTGGCGTCATCCTCTCCATCTGACATGAGCAGATCCTGGTAGAGCACACTGGCTTGGGCAGGCCGGCTGGAGCCTTCATCTTCCTCCTCTTCCTCGTCATCGTGACCCCGCAGGCGCCTCCGTGGAGGCAGCAGGAGATCATCTTCATCGTCCTCATCCTCATCCTCCAAGTCACCTTCTTCTGCCTGAAGGCATGACCATCGCGCACGAGCGAGAAACCATCGGGGTTAGTGACATATAGACTAACCACCAGCCACCCCCCTCCTTTGAACACGGATCTCACAGGAGCCGGGGTCTTGGGCTTCCCGTCATCATCTTCCTCAAAGCCTTCGATATCCACGTCGGACTCCTCCTCACCCAGCCTGCCACGCCCATGCCGGCCCTGGGAAACGGAGATGGTGAGACAAAGTGCGTATGAGGCAGAGGAACCGGGAGAGCGGAGGAACCGATGGTGGCAGCCCAAAGCACACAGGAGCAAACTGAAAAGGGGAACGGAGAAGGTGAATAGCCGTGAGCGGGCAGGCGATGCTTCTGTGCCTGGTGTCTGCCTCGACGTGACACAGCGTCATGATTCACCAGAGCATGGAATGAAACATACACACATGCAAGGCATGATAAAGCGAAGCGGAAATCAGCGGGGTGCCGCATCTATCAACCTGAAAACACAAGCAAACCCACTCCCAACTATAGCAGGATCCGCAGTACTAAGAACTAAAAATACCAAAGTCAAATTTCTCATTATATGAGTCATTACGGCTAAGAGGAAGTCCGTTATTTGTAATTTTAAAAACTGCATGCCTTATGATTACACAGTAACACAACAAGACAGTCACATTCCTTGCATGAGTGTTTGTGGAGCACTTCAGCCCAATCATACTGTACAGATGTAGTAAAAGGACAAGGTAAGAAAGCAAGACTGGGCGGGGGGGGATCTAGGGAGGGGGCCCTTCATTGAGAAGACATGGTTCCTCTTTTCCCCTGACTTTCCATACCTGCCCCCCTCTCTTCTCGGGGGCTGTGGGGGGGGGCACATCCAGAAATAGGTTGGCCTCCCTGTGCAGGCTCATTGAATTGCTGCTGTCAAACAGGTCAGGAGGCTACGGGGAAAGAAAGACAGACAGACAGAGAGAGAGAGAGAGAAAGAGAGGCGGAGGCCATACAGAGAGGCAGATACGGGGGGTAAGAATGCTGGAAACAGAGGCTGTTAAGGCAGAGCTTGGAGTGGAGACTTGTTTGGTGTTAGCAGTTTGTCGTATCCATCAGTCATTTTAAAAAGTACATTTTGTATCCCAGGAAGAACAAAGATAAAAACAAGGAAGAGGCAGCAAAAGCAACCGAAGGAGCTAAAAGGTACGAGAAGCGGCATCGCACCACTGACGGCCCTGCGGCCCCCGCGGCAGCGCGTACCTGTGGGGTGTAAGGTCCAGGCGTCATGGGCTCCAGGCTCTCTAACTCGGCCGCATCTAGGGCTGCTTCTTTGGCAGTGGAGATGTCTTTCTCCAGCTGAGTCAGGTGCTCGTCGTACTGGAAAGACACATTCGAGTACAGTGAGTACAAGAACTCGCAGAGCAGTGAACAGGAAAACAAAACATGCATCCGTGAGCAGCTGCAAACGTTACGGAACTGACCGATGTGAAATATTTGCGGCGACTGGGCAGCTTGCGATATTACACGGAGAGTCCAGCTTCTCACACTTCATGAGTAGAACCTTATTATCACAATTCATGTTCAGCTATCATGTTTCTAAACATATAACTGGCACCCAAACTCAAGAGCCCCACCTCTGACAGTGTCTGCTTGCACACATTGACAATTTCCAGCGCAGTCTTGGTATAAGGGCTGTCAGGACCTAGAGAAATCAGACAAACACATGGATCAGCTCTGCCTTCCCCACATGCTGCCCAATTCACTGGCTGTGCACTGCGCCACCTCTCTCATGGACAGCCAGTGCAAAAGACGGGCGAGGAACCAGGGCTCGCACTGCAGTGTGAGCCATTACCTATCATAAACACAACAGCATTCATCTTAAGCCTAATGCTTAAGCAGTAGCTTAATTCCCAGAATCAGTGTCTTTTTTTTAGCTCAATTTACCGTTATACTTGACACTGTTTGCGTGGATCAGGCTGATGTCGTTCAGGAACACAGTCCTGTTCTGGTACTTGTGCTTGGAGATATTCTGAAAGGACAGATGGAAATCATAGCAATTTGGGTCTGATAAGCCGGAAACTTTGCCTAAATGTTACTATTTCACACTCACATAAACATGCAATACAATAAACAGGGGTGCAGAAAACAGGCACACAAGTACCCATTGACCTTTAGGAACGATACGTGCGACAATCGATTGTAAAAGCACACATGCGTACTTATTCTATGTGCATTTGTGCTGCTATGACAAGGAAATACCTTGCATTTTAGGAAGGTGCAGCGTAGCACTAACCTTGCGAACGCTCTCCAGATCCATAGGATTGGCTATGACCTTGTAATAATCTGGCACAAACTTCTTGTTCACAGGATGGTGGAAAGGCCATGACTGATGGAAAATTAACAAACAATGACTTTAGATGAACTACACTCCAAAATTATGTGGCAAAAAAATGTGTGTTATTGAATCGCTGACATTTGTACAAACTACAAAATGATGAAGAAACACTGGCTAGATTGTCAAGGCGTGAGAAGGTACTTACATCTGGGACAGCCATCATCTTCTGGGTAACAATATTGTCAAGGATAAAGGAGAAGGCCACCTGGTCGT
The DNA here is from genome assembly GCA_015164015.2 of Brevimyrus niger. Lineage (NCBI taxonomy): Eukaryota > Metazoa > Chordata > Actinopteri > Osteoglossiformes > Mormyridae > Brevimyrus > Brevimyrus niger. Next base: position 2,416,671 of record JAABNY020000037.1, read on the forward strand.
CATCGTCCAGCAGGGGGTTGATAGCTTTCTCTAACCTTACTAGTCTGTCCTCCTTCTGTAAGGTGTGGAGCAAAGAAGGGAGGTTTGGGGGCAAAGAATAGGCAAAAACAAAGGGGAGGGTTAAGCGGGAATCAGCAGGAGGTAACAGTGAGGAAAATGGGAAGGATACAACAGGGGGTGATCAAAGCCAAAATCAGGCATAGGAACTAGGGGCACATGCCCCCCCCCACCCCAGTATGTAATTTGATTTTATTCATCCCCCAAATAAATAAACCTTTGCCTTTAAGATACTGAGATCCCTCCCCCCCCCCCATATCAAACTCTCTCCTATGTCACTGAGAAGCACTGATGTCATCATCATACAGTGACAGCCAATGAAAAAGCAGCATATTAGAGAGCAGGCCTGAACAAACCTCCTTCAGCTTCTCATCACAGAGGTCCAGCATGGACTGAGCCACTTGGGTCAGCGGATGCTTTGCCCCTGTAGAGCAAGTGAAAGAAGGGAGACACGTCATGGCAATAACATTGTGTTCTAAGGGATTATAGTGGAATCACATGAAGTAGTCAGCAAACTGAAAGAAAAACAATACCATTGTAGGTAATGCTGTTCTTGATAATGAGCTCTACGCTCTCACGAAACTCCTCACGGGACGGATACATGCGCTTTCGCACATTCTCGCGCAGCGTCTGTAAATCCATGGGCCTTGTGATTATCTTGTAGTAGTCCTTCACCACCTTGGCATTGACAGGAGTATGGAATGGGTATGTCTGCCAATAGAAAGGAAGAACAGTGTTTAGTGCATATTTAAAAATCATAATATTGACATATGTTTAACATGGAAGTCCCCGTTTAAGGGCCATCTGGATGAGAGGGAAGACAGTCTCACGTTGGGGATATCTCGCATGTCATTGATGATGCCCTCCAGAATTGAGGACAGCGTGACCATGGGGTCCGTGCGTCGGCGGTGGATGGATTTGTGAGGCCGCTGTGAGAAAGTCATCGGCAAAGAGAAAACGTCAGCGCCTCAGGCGACGGGTGGAGCCAGCTGAGAAGCAACCAGATGATCCATATATCTGCAGCAGTAAGACGGAAAAAGGCGGGAGCCGTGGCTCACATTCAGGTAGTCGCAGTGCACCGTGGTCCCGACTCGCCTCTTCTTCTTGGGTGGGAGCTGCTGTTTGGGGAACTTCAGCACCAAGGACTTCCGACGTACTTCATCGGCACTGCAAGGGACATTCAGAATGACCAGTGGAAACTACACGTTAGACGGACAAAAAACATTTGTCTCTAATACACTTCACTTTAAGGAGAATTTTTTTTTGATAATATCAGATAAGGGTACCACACCTTAATGGTACCACTTAACAATAAGGCTCCCTTTTGCCACTCATTAATAAAAAGAATATTAAACAAGTTATAACAGTTGTCTATTAATAATTTACAAAGAGTTATAACCTAATTAATAACCAGAGTATAAACCATTCACAAACCCTTTATATGGGTAGCTTTATTGTAAGGTGGCACCCAGATAAGTTTATATGGTCAACATTTGGTCAAAACAGTTGGTGTCTAATTTAACAGTGCTCTACTGATACATGAAGTGTAAATGTAGCCAAAATAATACTAAATAAGCCATACATGACCTTATAATTTAACCTTAAAAACAGGTCCTAAAACTGCTGTGTAGTATGAGTGAGTATCTCTATTCTAAGTCGATCATCAGTAACTCATGCTATATTGGTCTAAAGCAATGAATTCTGAGGTTGCCTTGGTCCAAACAATGTTGTTTCACCTGAATCTTTCTTTAGTTACATTATTAGTTACAAAATGCTTGTTAAAATCAAAATTAAGTACCTTTCAATGAGCTGTTTTCCTAAGACAATCTTGGTGCCCTCAACCTTGATCAGCTCCTCGTTGTCATTGTGTATCACAGTCTTCTCTAGCTCCTCTTCCTGCTCCTCTGTCATCGCAACCGGGTTCGACGGCGGGGCATTAGTTTGATAGTACAGCGGACAAAATTTGTTGGTGCGCATGTGACCTATCGCACCACAAGCTCCACACTTCAGCTAGAGGAGATAAGAAAGAACACGTGAATATACTGCCTGAAGACCAAAAGCAGCTGTAAATAAGGCCTTCCTTCCTGTGACCTAAAAGACGGGCAGATACCTTGAGGTCAGGGCGTTCCTTGATCTTCTTGGCTTTCTTCTCAGGGGGTCCTTTAAATTTATCTTTCTCCTGATTGCGCTTGAGTCGCCGCAGCTGCTCCTGGATGCGGCGTCGCTCTTTCCTCATCTCCTCCCGATGTTGCTCATCGAACAGAGCGAACTTCCGTCTGCAGCCAAAAGAGGAGACCCCGGGCCGCCATGTAAAGATCCTACTCCCCGTCTAGTGACTGGCACCCTTTAAAATACCAACAAGTATGACTAGTGACTGGAACGCTCAGAAGTCATACACACATTCAGACTCACATAAATTCATCGTCCTTAGTTGTGCGAATACGCAGGTACGCGTCGATGACAGCGGGCTTGCGGACAGTCTCGCAGCGGACATATTCCTTGCCCTCCTCGTCCCGGAAGGTGCGGTATATTTTCAGCCGCCTTCCAGTAGCCGAGGAATTGAGGCTTGTGACAGAAGAAGCATCATCATCCTTGTGGGAACCAGTGGAGACAGCGCTGGCTGCAAAACAGACGCAAAGAAAACCCATCGCACCAAAGAAGCCCATGAGAATATACTGTAACAATACATGTTTAGCTACATATAGGGCAGGACAATTAATTTAAATTGAAATTGAAATTTCAATTGCAATTTTGGCTTCCAAAAATCCATCAAAATGAATCAAAAACAAAACGATATTGTGCCACATTTCATTTTGCAGTGATGCTCCCGCTTTGTACTGTTATAAACCCAGTGCATCCCCTTTCCAGCACCTTTTTATCCGTCTCTCAGTTGAATTATACTTCGACCTAAAGGCAATCCACCGTGAAAAAGATGCAAATTTCCAAAGTCAATGAATAATTATGTTAAATAATCATTATCTTTACATTGACCAAATTAATTGTGATTTATTGTTGCCATAATCAAGCAGCCCTAGTAACACAGACACAAGGAAATCAACATCAAAGAAAAATATACCCCAAAGACTCAGAATCAAGATATATTAAGAGGCTCGCCAGTGCAAATAATTATAACACAGCAGTGTTTCTCTGTAGACATCTAGCCGAAGACCTCATCGTACAGGTCAACACTACTGTGTATTAAGATAATTTAATTGGGATGCATTAAGTAACGAGCCTCATTCTCAGGTAACATGATTTCAAAACTACCTTGCAATACAAAATTATTTCTTATGGTTAGGAAAAACAAATCCAAAGAAGTTTTCAGTTCACAAAATTCAGAATTTACCAATTAAAAGCAAGTCAGCAGGATGATACCTGATCTTTGAAATACCCACCCAGGTAATGTTTCATTAACACTGCAGGAACATTTTAACGTTAAAAGCAGCTGGGACTCACACAATCCCTTGCGCCGGTCTTTGCGGCCCTTGTCTCGGTCACTCTCCTCCCCCATTAACATCCGCTGCAGCTCCTTCCTCTCCTGCTCCTCGCGCTCCCTGGACAGCTGCGAGCTGGTTTTCTTGTTCTGCAGCATGTTCTCTATGTTTTTGCCCATCTCCTCAAAGTCGCTATCCTCAGCCGAGCTGCTGTCCGTGTCGGTCGAGAGGACCTCTGTGGACTCCAGCACCCTGGAATAACGCAGCACGGTGTAAAGCCGTAGTTGTGATGTACTATGATTCGGTCGTTTACAAACGGACCGGTTCAATGGTGAAGCTGTCTGAATTAGAGAGGCTCGGGGAAGGCCTTACTTATTCTGCAAGTCAAAGATCCTCTGGCACTCCTCTTTGTAACGCTCCTGGTGTTCAGCCACAGAAAACCGAGAGCCTCGGGCAAACTTGCTCATGGGCCCCTCCCCAGAGCGGGCTTGCTCTGTAGACATGGTGCGCACCACGTCGATCACTTCCCACCGCGACAGCTTCTTGATCTGCCAGAGAAGCAGATGCATCCCTACCGTGAATCGGCAGGTAGAATCTTTTGGGTTTCGAATGTTTGCCTCAGCTAGACACCCAGGGCACGGCGGTCCGCCCCAGCCCATACCTCCTCTTCCGGAACCCCGAATTTGCGCAGCAGCTGCTTGGCGTTCTTCAGAGAGAGGCGTCTGAGGTCAGCGTCCGTGCCGGTCACGGTCTTCTTGGCTGGCTGAGGTTCTTTGTCATCCTACTCAAGGGCAAATATACAGTTACTACAGGGTAAAGGTAAATTCATCTTCAGCACCATAATTAAGTATTTGTAATTTTTTAATTGTAGTATATGTTTATCTGATATTTCTAAACTAATTCCACAACATAAAAAATATCTATTTCAGTGTTATAAAAGGTAAGCCTGAAGTTTTTTTCTTTTTTTTTTTTAGAGTTAAAGACAGAGTGATCTTCTGCTGCTTTAGCTAGTGTGATTTCAAAAGAAGAAGAAATTCAACAGCACTAAATAAGAGTGGGGATTACAGGACAGACCTTCTGTTGCGTTGGCTTGTTGGGAACCTTGACGTAGGAGAAACCTTCACCACAGCCCGTCGGATCAGCCACTCCTGTGACCTCTAGAAGGCACTTCCCCTTCATCGCGGCAATGAAGGCTCGTGTGGTGTTCCAAGGGGCCGTGCGTACCTGGGGGATGGGGGGGGGGCAAAGAAAACCAACCAGAAAAGAAAGGGTTCAATCCTTTGTCATGAAGAACGGAAGCCTTCAAAAGGGCAGAGAGAAGTCTTACCTCATCGTCTATTTTCATCTGGAAGTCTTCCTCATTTTCCTCCTCTGGAGCGAAAAAAGATTTCTCTCCATATCCAGCATCCTGACGATACAAAGAACACATCAAGAAATATGCAAAAGGCAAATGCAAGTTATTTAATAGCTTCTTTCAGATGCATAATTTCATGTTACAGTGATATGCTGTTGTTCCTGGAAATCAAATCAAATCAAAATCAAATAGTCTTTTATTGTAAATTTACTATATGTCCATAACATACCAGGGAATCGAAATTATGTTGGTGATATTGCACTTATAGATTGCACCAGGTCAAATATTTCTGAGGTGCAGCTACAGATGGTGTAAGGCTATGGCCAGATCTCACCTTCAATCTCTGTTCTGCTACCAGCATGCTGTAATAGGCACAGCACTGCTCCGGGGACACCATAGCACGGATCTCCTCCTCAGTAGGAAGTCTGAAATCCGGCTTCAAAACCCACCAGTTGGAGTCCATGCCTGACAGGATCAGAGATATTAATAATTAACAGAAAGAGAGAAAGGCAGACAGACAGAGGCGGGCAGACAGACAGGCGGGCAGACATACATAGAAATTCGCTGGGGTGTATGATGTTTTCCAAAGGTTTTCTGAGACTTCATTTCCACTACCCATGTATCACCATCGGCAGTTCAGTATTGCTGAATTGCAGTATGAAATTGTTGATTAAACACCCATCATGTGAAATTCACATAATAACAGAATTTAAATTCATATCTGAAGTGAGCATTCGTTTTCCCCCCCCTGAGTTTATTTAAGGAGAAGGCAAATGTGCGTGATACTCGGTTGGGCTGAGCACTTTATTGAGAAACTGTCTACCAGTTACCCTGAATGAATGTGTGGGCTTTGTATCCTCGTCTCTTAATGGCCTATGAAAGCCAAAAGCAGTCATTTGTTATAGGACTCTCTCCAAGTATCATTACTGGCCCTTAAAAATTACGGGTCAAAGCAGGGTAGGAAATAAAAAATACATTTCGTGTCAAAATCAAAATCATGGCATTTCCCAGGGAAGTCGTCCCAGGAAGTGAGAAAAGACGCAGGAGCACCGGGAGACGGGAGGACGACGGCGGCAGGCGCTACCTGTACGCTTAAAGTCGGCACAGAGCTTCAGGCGCTTGCGAATGCTGCTCTCCGAATGTGAGGGGAAGGCCTTCTTAATGTCCTCCATGCGAATCCTGCGGGGCCGGTCCTTGCTCTTCCAGAACAGACGATAGATAAACACCTACCAAAGAGACAGAGGAGTCAGTCTGCGTGAAATATGACAGTCAATAGATACCATTTCCACAACTGCTTATTTTTTTGACAGGAGTCACAGCGCAAGTCCACCTGCAGGAAGTCTCTGATGTGGGTGTTTGCGCGCTTGGAGTTTGGCCCTGGCACTTCGTAGAGAGGGCACTCCTGACCGACCACAATGATGTCCACGATTTCTCGAATGTAGTATCCCTGCCGGGTGCGCAGCACTAGGAAGTCCGTCTCGGGCATCTTGTGCAGATAGATGGGGGCGCGAAACAGGTTGTTCTCAAAGGCCTGGGGAAAGAGCAGAAACCAGAGATTCTTATTCTACCCAAAAGTATCATTTTCCATTATACATCCATTAATCCTCCAATACTTTCATTATCTAATGCTGGATCTCAAACTCAGGGTCTATGTAGGAACCAAAAACCGTGGACAGTTTGAGTACACTCACCCCACAAACCATACAACAATACAGCATGTTTTGGCATGATTAAAGTAAATTAAACTACTGAAAATGAGTATTCAATCACAAATACCTTGCTTGAAATTGCAGCAGTAATTCTCTCTCCCAATGGTAATTACCAGACTGTTCAGTTTAACTGTAGGTTTCAACTGCAGCTTCTTTGATTCATTGCTTGTTGATAATTTTTTTAAACAAACAAGCAAAATACATCCTTATTAGGATTCAGATGCGACTATTGACTTTTTATATCTGCTCGACTTGTCACTGCATCATGAGTTGCTGTGCCACTGCATGATGGGCTGCGCTGCAGTATTACGTTCATTCTGCTGATACCTTTAGCTATAACTTTTGCAGATCCCCCGCAACCCTGAATAGGACAAGCATTTTCAGAACATGGATTGATGGATTTCAAGAGGAAAATAAAGAACATAGGGACAACCTGCAAACTCTACAGACATGGAGCCAGGGACAGAAATCTAACCCCCAACACTGGAGGTGTGAAACTCTACAGACATGGAGCCAGGGACAGAAATCTAACCCCCAACACTGGAGGTGTGAAACTCTACAGACATGGAGCCAGGGACAGAAATCTAACCCCCAACACTGGAGGTGTCAGGGCGGAGCATTGTGCTGCTGGCAGCTATTTCTCCTCCAATATTTGCACCCACCAGAAGACGAATTTTGGTTATAAGCACATATAAGCACAACCCCCCCCAGGTTCTATACAACCCACCGATACATCATTCATGACTAGAGACACACCTGCAGCAACTGGCCGGGATGCAAGGAGCCAAGAAAGGGAGACGTGTGGCAGTAGACAGTCTCCCCATATTTGCAGTCTGGTGCTCCTGGATCCTTCCCTGGTTTCTGTGGGAAGAACCCAAGCTGTAAGTCCTCCGCTTTAAACCAGCCTCGCACAACAAAATATTTATTAAGACACTCACTCTCTTGTAGTAGTTCTTGATTTTGGTCGCCATGCCAACTTGCATGAAGAGGGGTGGGTATTCCTCACTGTACTCGGCCAGGATAAGGTCTCCGTCTTTGCCTGTCAGGTCTTGGGCTGTACGCATGAAGAACATGTCTCCCCCCCCCGAGGCCTGGCGCTCCTGCTCTCGCATCTGCAGGGACAGCAACCAGGGTCCCATAGTTCTCCTCCCAGTTTAAACATCATTATTTGACATTGGCAGCTCCACCGCAATTCTCTAAGACAGGGTTTCCCAGTCTGGTCCTTGAGGACCCACAGATGATCCATGTCTTCTGCTCCCTCCCAGCAACAACAGGGACCATCCATGGGTCCTCTAGGACCACACTGGGAAACGTTGCTCTAAGATGTACACCTATATCTATGATAAAACCCGGAAAAAAATACAGGAAACATTTGTGCTTGCGCCTGTTTTGAATTCATTATCTGAAAATCAAACTTTGACAGTTGTGTTTTCGGTCCTATAAGTGCCCTATAGCTGCTGATGCGGGTAAAAGCAGCAGATAAGTTAACCGAACGCATGTCTGACGGTGAGGCGCAGGAGCTGTGGACGCGCACAAGAGGCAAATGCAGGCAGCCCACCTTCGCCTTCTTCTTGATGTGTTTGAGGAGCGGCTGCACGGGGTGGGGGCCGGGCTGGGACAGCGCCCCGAAGGAGTACTTCTTCAGGGTCGGCCGGTGAAACTGCCGCAGCTTCATGGGGCCCATGTGTGTGGGGAAGAAGGGCTGCCGGAGCTCCACGGCAGGGATGGAGTGCTGGGGAGAGACGCAAACCTGCTCACAGGTTCTCCAAGCGCAGATACACACACAGAACATCAGTTTCAGGCCTGGGCCCCGTGGGTTCCGAGGAACACGGTGAAATTCTTCTGCTACAATAGCACCGGAAACAGTGCAAATAAAGGACAAAAACAGCAGTGCGAGATACCAGCAGAGGATCTAGTATCTTAGAACAGTGGTTCCCAAAGTAGGGGTCGCGAGACATTGAGGGGGGGGTCGCGAGATGATTTCCAAAAAATCAAATATTTTTTTAAAACTATTAGAAATAACATTTTATCAACATTTAAACATTTTATATTAACATTTTATCCATAACTAACAAAAGATAAAAATT
>JAABNY020000037.1:2426759-2464748 GCA_015164015.2 Brevimyrus niger
TTTAACATGATGTTTTCACATTATAACATGATACGATTTCACGTTTTAACGTGATGTTTTCACGTTATAACGTGATATTTTTATGTTATAACATAATACCGTTTCACGTTTTAACGTGATGTTTTCACGTTATAACGTGATAGTGAGAATATTTTTTTATGTTGTGGCAGTAATGCGCTTCCGTACTTCATTAATGTGTTTTACTGTGTTAATGAAATAAGGATACGATTAGGATTCGGTATTCGGTTTCGGCCAAATCTTAAACAGTGGATTCGGTATTCGGCCGAACCCCAAAAATCTGGATTCGGTGCATCCCTAAAAAACACTAATTCATAATTGTGAACTTGCAGAATACCTAAACACTGCCAGCTTATCAATAATTTACGGTACATGGCTGATGCAAAATCTACATGATACCATATACCATCAAACTATGCAAAGGAATTCAGCCAATTTGGCACATTCAGTTCGTTCTGCTACAATCATTATCGTACCACTGCATATATAAAACATTCCATCTCTCCCATCCGTTCATCCATCCATTAACTTCTATTACATTTATGCACCACAATCATTTATCTAAACTGGATTAAAAAAATGTGTAATACACCGCCCGGCCAAAAAAAGAGTCTCCATTTGAATTTCTCATTGGACGCTTTTAGCTTTGATTACGGTGCACAATCGTCATGGCATCATTTCCACAAGCTTATGCAACATCTCACCCTTTATTCTCATCCAGATTTGCATTAATTTCTCACCAAGATCCTGTATTGACAAGTGAGTTGAACCACTCCATAAAGCCTCCTTCATCACATCCCAGAGACCTTCAATGAGGTTAAGGTCACAATTCTGTGGTGACCAAGTCACACGTGAAAATGATTCCTCGTGCTCCCTGAACCACTCTTTGATCATTTGAACCCAATAAATCTTAGCATAGAGTCCTGGAATATGCTCATGCCAACAGGGAAGAAAAAACCCACTGATGTTGGATGGAGGTGTAACCTGGCCATTCAGTAGATTCAGGTACTCAGTTGACTTCACTTTATTGCTGCATAACGTTGCTGAGCTGTAATAATGATCCAGTCATTGGCTCTTGAGTATTTGCTGATATAAATTCAAATGCCGACTTTTGTTTTGGCCGGCCAGTGTATATCAACTACAATCAAATTTCAGATATATCATGTCATATTTGATTGTAGTTCATTGTTGTGTTTTTGTCAGTTTCTTTATAACTTGCTTATAATAAGCAATGCTTCATTGGTTAACTAATTACTTTTCCAGAAGATCATATCAATTTCCGGTCTCATGATGTTATTCTGATGCCTGTGCAAAACTCACTGGATAACCTTGTTTATGTCCATAGAAAGTGGCATGGAGATTACATAATGAATAATAATAATAATACCTTGCTGGTCCTGGCTATGTTTGTCCCGCTTACTTGAGCCTGAGCTGAGTGCAGGTGCTTTGGGCATGGGGGGCGGCGTGGGGGGCACCAGCTGCGAGTTACTTCGGCTCAGACCTGCATGGCGGGGAGAAGTCGGGCTACTGAAGGCAGGAAAGCCTGCGGCACAGAGACAGCTGTTCGGGGCAGCACCCAGAGGGGTGGAGGAATCGTGCCCAGTGACCCTTACCCTGCTGTGCATTGTATGCGTTGGCATTACGGGTCATGCTCGAAGGCAGCCAGCCTGCCAGACTGGCACGCTGTGTCTTAGTGCCCTTATGCTTAACATCCTCTCCATTCCAGATAATATCATCTTCCCACTGCAGCTGAGTCACCATCAAGAACAACTCATTCTCTAAACTCCGTCCTTCGATCACCTCTTCGCTTTCTTCCTGTATACAAACACAGGACCACAAGTCAAGGAAACCGGCCACAGGACTCATGATTTACATGTCATATTTAAGACTGAAACAGTATCACGGTTTAAAATTCAATTTTTAAATATTACGTTCAACTAAGAAGCTTCTTCCGGAAAAGAACGAAAATGGATGAAAAGGAAAAAAAATGGCAGTATGGTGCAGTCCAGCTTACTTCCTGGGGAGGGACGGGCTGCTTCTCCGGTTCTCCTTCCTGCTCCTCCTTCAGCCGAAAGCCATAGTGAAAAGAGGAGCCGTCTTCAGGCACCCCCAACATATCGTACCAGAGCTGGGCAGGTCCGTAGCGCCATTCTGCCACCTGTTACATCACATTCAAGCCCTTCATTCATCTCCGCAGAGCCTTTACACCCAAATCGCCAAATGTTCATTAAATCAAGAGGCGTTCAGAATGAAATCAGCATGTACCCGGGGCCGTGACTCTGGCACCTTGTCCCCATCACCGGCTGCCTGAGAAAACTTGGACTCAACTGGGGCCATCATGGTGATCTAACAAAAAGACAAAGCATTGTACGGCGCAGAAGTGAGGTCTAAGCATTTTTTTTCTACATAGCTACAACTCATTTAAAACATGTGTGTAAAGTTTTTATCCCCATAAAGTAAATCTGGGTGATTCAGCAGATTGGCAGCTTCTATATCTATCCATCTTCCAAGGCTTATCTAACAAAGGGTGGCGGGAGGCTGAAGTCCATCCCAAAGAGCACAGAAGACACAGCAGAACGTGCTGGACGGAATGGCTGGTCACTCGTGGGGCACACAGGTGATAAGCGAACACATACGACACCAGCTCAATGTAAAAGTTAATATCACAGAGCAGGATCGGTCAGTGTCCCTGGATCAGTTTGGTTTGAGGGCCCAACCGTGATATAATTACTGTGCTAATTGTGGAATTAGAACCAACGACCTTCCGATCACGGGCACAGAGCAAAAGTGGGGAATGCCGGGGAAGAAGGGCCTTGCGACGGGCTTGCGGCACGGACCTCGTCGTCAGAGAGACACTGCTCGGGCGGCGGAGGCGGAGGGAACTCGGCGCTCCAGCCAGACTTCTTCTCGCACCCCAGCTCCGCTGGCTCGGTGTCGGGCGCCGCCATTGCGGCCTGCGGGTCGCGGTGCTTCCTCTTGCGCTTCCTGCGGGCGCTCCGCCAGACCGACGGCATGTTCTTCCCCGGCCCAAAGAGGCGAAGGAAGCGCAGCACCTGCCAGGAAAGGAAGCAGCCAGTGAATGTTCTAGAAATGATTAATCACGGCCAGTACAGGATGAGAGAAACATACAGCACCAGTCTAAAGTTTGGACACACCTACCAATAAAAAGGTTTATTTGCACTATTCATTACATTTTAGAATAAATATAAAGACTTCAAAACTATAAAACAACATATATGGAGTTATGCTCTGGCCAAAAAAGTATAAAGCAAAAAAAAATTATATATTTGTTGGAGGGGGGAGGGGGGGTTGCTGGTTCAAATCCCATAGTCAGTAGAGTGATGTGACCATTAGGCTCTGAAGCAAGGCCCCTAACCCCAACAGCTCCAGTGACTGGCTGACCCAACTGTCTCCTCTACCACAGCTCCATGTGGCCTCCTGGGAAGCTGCTCCAGCTGGCCGGATTGAGCTCCCACATACGTCAAGCACTCATTGGCCACTTTTCCTTCACTCCCAGGTCAAACTCATTTTTACTGTGTGTGGGTAAGGCGGCCAGGTCACGATGGTGCCACACACCATCACTCTCCTTAGTAGGCAGCCTCGAGTGTCCAAACTTCTGACTGGTACTGCAGGTGAAATGACGCACCTTTCCAGGCCTGAATTCAGGAAAGAGCTCTGTGACGGCTGGCAGGGCTTTGGCCGCGTCCTTCTGCATGATGCCGGCTAAGGGCAGGGTCAGACTGCCCGGGGATCCACTGGATCCCGGGCCCAGGGCCGGCCGGTCTGTCTCCGACTCGGAGTCGGAGGAGCTGCTAAAATCCACCTTGTCCGCCGCAGACGACGGCGCGATGATGGAAGGCAGGATAATGCCATCACCCTCATCGCCCAATGCTAAGAAGAGTCCCAGAGAAAACACGAGCGGATTCAGTCACACGCCGCATCCCGACGGGATCACTCTGTACAGGAGATGACGGACGAAGACAGAATCCTTCTTGTAAGATCTCACCATTTGTAGAAGGTGCCATGAGGTCATCTTTCTTAGTCTGCTGGAGGGGCGGGGGCGGCGGGGGCATCAGCTTGGCATCAATATCTTCACAGTCAGCATCATAGTCATCCTCATCATCTACAAAATCACAATCAGTCACAAAACAAATTAAGGCACACTTCCATGCTCTTCCCAGTTAACCACTAGTATGTTTTTGTGTTTATTTGGGAAACTATATACATTTTAATGCTATTTAAATTATGAGATCAGGGCAAAACATGCAAAATATGTGTCAAATATAAATATGTGTCAAAAGGCAAAAGGTTAACAGTTTACTGTCATTTATTATTTATTTTTTACTGTTTATTACTGTCCGAGTGTCTTTCCTACCATCTAAATGCCTGTGTTATGCTACAGTTAACTTGCAATTTCTTTCTAGATTAATAAAGTATCTATCTGAACTGGTCTGGGGACACAGCCAACAAAGAGACAAAAATAAAAATAGCATACTAATTTGGGTCCATTTTATAAGTTATTACGCAATCAGCAGATTTAACTGACTGTTGAAATATGAAATGAAAACTGAATTTCTTCAAGAAAGAGAAAAGCTTAAAAAAAAAAAAAAAAAGCTGCTATATGAAAACTATGGTGTCCTGTGACACATCGTCTTTATGATGAATCTTTATGATCTTTAGACGCACCGGTCCTGTGGGAGGGCTGCAGGGCCCCCATGGCCTGACGGTACTTCCTGGTCTCATCCTCAGCCACTTCGCTGATGTCAGAGTAATCCACTGCATCTTCTGTGCTTTTTACCCATCCTGTACAAAGAGAAGCAACATTCTCTTTAGTTTCAAAGGAAACATTAAAAGATGCTGAGAAGTCATTTCTAGGCAGCAGGTAACACAGAAACAGACAAGAATGATGAATGATGTCAGTTTATAGTTCAGGATGGACCCTTGGGTTCTGCTCATGTACCTCTGAATTGTTTTAGGTAAATATCAACCCAAACAACTTGCTTGGGTGGTATCAAGTTTTTTTCCATACTGTCATCCCTTCTAGACATTTCACCCCAGTATATGGTATAACAGTTAACGTGATAATAGCACTACAATGGGAATTCATTATAAGATGACAAATTTTTTTGATGCCATTAACACGTGTTGAGTCGGATGGCAGCTCGGGAAAAATAATGAACAAAGAAAAAGGTATTTTGAATGACAGGATCAGCTTCAAAACTCTGTCAGATGGGTCCATCGACAAGACCGTAATTATTTGCAGTTACTGTCGATGTGAAATGAGTTACCACCGAAATACATCTAGTCTTAAATACCATACCAGGCTGTGGCTATTTTCAGAATGATAGACACATTCGCATTTCCATCTCTTAACATATTATGATAATGCTTTCATAAATATTATTTCTATTTTTAGTATTATTATTAATCACAATGAAATATTTTAACCTATTGACAGATCATGTAGGCCACTGTAGACTCCGGAATCAGAAATGGCCGAAACTCATCAGTATGGAAGTTGTGCAATAGGGAAACAAAGAGACACCGAAAATTTGAACTTAGTAGAAGTAAAATGACCTCCCTTTGTTTAAAGACACCACTGTTACTGTCTGATCTGTGACTGGACACATACCAGCTTTCTCACATGCTGCTCCAAGAATTTATTGGCATTTTCTTTTTATATTATTAACCAACACATGCGTTCTTCTTTCACTTTTTTAACTTAACTGAAGCTAACACTGCGCACTACAACACCTCGCCGCAATACAGCATCTCCAAGTTAGTTTCGAACAAAGAACGTTTATAATTTACGGTGCTAAAAATATCTTTGGAATTTCTAAATCCTGGGGTATACTGTAATACCATCATGCTCTTACCTTCTGCATCGGTACTACCGGGGTCCTTCTCCTCCTCACCCGCATCCTCCTCACTGGCAGTAATCTCCGTTATTAGTGTACCCAGCCCTAAGGAGCCTAAACCGGCCAGGTGCTTCTTGGATTCCTGGATCACCACAGGGTACAATTTCAATTAAAAGACTTTGTGGTAATAAGCACAGAATAAATGCTTAAAAGATTTTTTTAAGCATTGAACACTACCAGTAACACTACAGGATATGCAGTGTTACACATACATTTGCACATAAAATCTTTGCTCAGAGTATTTTCATTTTTCTTTGTCATACATAGTCTGCATTGTGTGATTAACTACAAATAGTTAATATATACATTTCAAACAGCTCTCCCTGCATGGCTCTCACTGCCCTTACTATGCTCAATTTCCATCCCAACCTACGCACTCCTGCTCACTCACAGTATCCAGCACGCTGTCATCTTCTAGTTGTCCATCTTCATTGATGTTCCCAAACATGAAACCCGTAAGGGAAAATGGACGTTCTTGTTCTTCATCACTGTCTGATTCCGACATTCTGAAACACAGACCAAGAACGTATAAAATATTTCAGTTAATATCTAGTCGGTGTTACAGTCAAGATTAGGTTCGCAATGTTATCTTGTCATTACATGCTAGTTCTTCACATGTTTACAAACGACGCGAAACCAGAATATACCAAAAGCAAAACCGCGTAAACTCTGTATAGCACGCATATCCGACATACACAGGAGTCAGGAGCGGGACCCTGGAAGTGTGACAGCACAGCTGTCAGTACCCAGGAAGTGTGACAGTACAGTGTGACGAGACACTGTGTATAGCCATTTTTACAATTAACATGTTAATTTGTTTTCCTGTCTGCTTTACTCATCACTATTTCATCGACCATTAAATCATTTTTTTACACCTAAAACCCCAAAGTACAGGGGCAACATAAAAACATTACTATGGTTAGCGTAAAAGACATCAGACAGGTTGAGAGGACTAATTCCTACTAACAGACATTACTATATTCGTTAAAGATATTAAGATCATTTCATGATTTCAGACCAATTCCAAAATAGCAGACTCAACAGATCCTATGAAACTAGACTCGACATAGGTATCTCTGTGATGCTAATGCAATTGATTACTCATATTAACATATACAACAACATAAAACAACTACTGCGTGAAACCGTCTTACCGATCACTCAAAATCATTTTCACTCTACTTTACTGGGATTATATCATAACTTACCTCTTTCGCAAAACACGAAAACACGGGAGAGAGCTAGCTTTGTATGATACTACCAGGCTTTGGAGATAATTTGCACGAAAAAAAAATAACTATATTTCATACATGTTCCCCTTTTCAGTGTATAAGTATTAGCTAATTGTACATTTCGATATAATAAGCATATCCTCTCCTTCCAGTGTTTCTTGTCTTATGCTATGTGTATTGACAATAAACTAACCCCAGCTTCCGGCTACTGAAATTTGCGTCACAACCGGTCAAACTTTCAGCATACAAAAATCCATGATTCACATTTTAAAAAAACCAAGCAACAAATAACAACATATTTTAATGTTATATTATATATGTTTGATTCAATAAAGAATATATAAGGATTTTAAGCATTGTGAGTTCATTTCCTATCGGGCAGCGCCATAAAATAATATAGTGTACGCACGTGCAGACAGTTCGCATGCGCGGGATTGTGTGTTGCAAATCGGTAGTTGCAGGTCGTGTACTAACAGTCCTACCTTCCAAAGGTATCTGTTATACAATTCAAATAAATGTTGTGTCACTTATTTCAGAGCTGAAGTCGCAAAAACCACATTGAAACACGTCGTAACGCAGGAGCCGCTCCTAAAGTCCAATTTGCATTTCCCATAATGAAGGGCGACACCTCCTTGTGTTTAAATGTAAATCGCTCAGCAGCGTATAACTACAGAACCCCGCGACCAATCATGATCATCAGTTCCCTATATATATATTTGGCAAATGCCCCTTCTTTGTGCTGCCAGATTTGAATAAATAGCTTAAATGGGTGGTCTCATCCAAGTCTTTTGATTTACCTGTCTCATGCAACAATATTTATATTATGCCTATTACAAAATATACAATATTTGATGAACAATCATCAGAGATTTCGTCCAAGTTGACATGATAGCATCACACAGCTGCGGCAGATGTGTAAGCTGCACCTTCATGATGTAAATTTCTCATTGCACTACTTCGCATAGGTCCACTATTGGATTTATTTCTGGTGACTGTGGAGGCCATTTGAGTACAATAAACTCACTGTCATGTTCAAGGTACTAGTCTGAGATTAAATGGGCTTTGCAACAGGGTGTGTTATCCGTCTGGAATTAACCATTAGAAGGTCAATACACAGTAGTTATAAAGGGATGGACATGTTCAACATTATTTCTCAGGTAGGCCGTGGCATTTAATACTCAGATGGTACTAAGGGTCTCAAAGCGTGCCAATAAAATATCCCCTACATCATTACACAACCAAAAGCTGCCTGAATTGTTCTTACTATGAAGGATATATCCATACTTCCAGGATATACCTATTCTGACCCTACCATCTGAGTGTCATAGCAGAAATCAACTCTTGACCAGGCAACGTTTTTCCAATATTCCTATTTTTGTGAGCCTGTGATCATCAATTTCTGAAATACTCACACCAGTCCACCTAGCACCAATAACCATGTCACACTCAAAGTCGCTTAAATCACCTTTCTTCCCCATTCTGGTGTTTGATGCAAATATTATCTGAAGCTCATGAACTGTATCTGTATGATATTATACAGTGTGCTGCTGACATAATTGGCTGATTAGATATTTGTGTCAAAGAGTAGCTGGCATCTTAACTACTGCTCTACATGCTACAAGATTTGTATTTATGTTTCCCTGAATTTTTAGAACTTCAGTAATGTGTGTATTCCAAAAATACCTAATATTAAAGACATCTATCGATAGGGATTATTAGCAAATGTTTTTTTAGAAAATGTTTCCCCCAAATGTAGATATGCTTTCATATATACAGGTAATAAAGAACCATCAACATTATCACTGACTAAACGATTCATTTTAACATGCATGTTACAGAAACACAAAACTAGGAAGTTCATGCATGCATTCTACTAAATACCCTTTTAAATTAAAGCGCTGAGACTCAAATACAGAATTCAATGATTCCAGTAAACAATGTTTGGTATTCTAGAGAACTACAAAGGTGATTTAACTATATTTCTCTAATTTAACTTGGTTACTCTGTTTGTATAAATCACATTCACACATGTTAAATCATACCAATTTTATTACCATAATTTAAAAATAATCACCATTTATTTTTATACGTTTGCTAAAAAAAAATGAAAGAAAAAATATTTAAAAATCAATTTCCCAGTGTATAAATTTAGTACCACACTGTGACAAACTGTCCTCAGCAGCTTGTTGAGTGGGGCCCAGTCACCAGTTTAGATTTGGAAGCATATGACAAATAAACTCTGATAAACTCTTAAGATTGGCTAAAAACATTACATATTTAAATAAAAGGGTAATTTTCCATATTTTATTTGTACCATATACACTACCACATCCCCAATCACAATAAGAAACATCTGGGTACACTCTACAGTTTATTTCTGAAAATTCTGAATATGCTGGTAGCACTCAGATCTATAAAAAGTTGCCAAGGAAACATCCAGGAGCTGAGAACTGTCATACACTGGTGTGACTGAACCTGTCCATTTGGTAACTATTGCTTGAGAGTGGGTAGGGCACGCATAATCACAACTTTCAAAGACTTTAAAGTTACCAGGATTCCAACATTCAGATATTCCAGTAAAGTCTTGAAAAATACATTTGGTGGAATAAAACATTACATTGAGCTGAAAGTGAAGCTGTCACCCAGGTTAGGTAGAATCTATTGTTCAGTTTAATCAGAGCAGCCTGTTTTTGATATATTTCAAATATATGTATGGTTAACCTCCTCCTACTGTGAAGACCTACATCAATAGCAGCACCTTTTCTCTGTGACAGAGTACAATATACCAAAACATACAATTCATCTCAATAGTACAATTGGATAACCTAAATTCTGGGCATGTACTCCAGCCTCTCTTCTTAGAACTTTGAAAAAGACACCCACCCTGGTTAAATAAAATATGAACCACTTTGATTTGAATTGATTTTGTTATGCTGTATAGTAAATGTCACCATAATTTCTCTGGATTCTACACTGGCGACTTCTTTGGAACAGAACCAACATGCAATCAAATTTAGTTATAGTAAAGTTTTACAATTGGTATTAAGGGCCAAATAACCAAAACCAATAAGCAATTTAAGTATAACCACACACATTTACAGTCAAAGAGCCTTAGATTTTAGTCTAACAATATTGTGGTTCAACACCTTTTAATATTATAAAAAATATTTGGCTGCTGTTATGAAAAAAAAGATAAACAGGAAAGATGTCATTATCGGACATGGGTCAAAGCAAAGTACAACACTGGAGAGTTTTAGTGTCAAATCCTCAAAATTAATTGAACATGAATGAATCTGTGCAAATTAATGGTCTGGATGACTAAAACCCAGTCACATGACCTAAAGCCTCTTAAAATTTTAACTAATGGGCAGTATATGACATAATACAGACACATACTCAACTGGGAGAGTGTGAGAAAACACTTTTAGCCTTATTATGACTTGCAAATGTATTTTTTTCAAGGTAAATGACATGGACCACAACTGCAAATAAAAATAGTGAAAAAAATAAGGCACTTAACTGCACACAGGCATCTGAAGGCTTAACCTCGTACTAAATCTTTGGTGAAGTAGAATATAAATTGCAAACACCAAAGATATACTGGTTCAGAGGGTAACGATAATGTGCCAACTTGTCTTCTGCCCCACACAGTTGCACCCAGCAGTGGTTACTTGCTCATGTTTTGTAAGTACGGTTAAAATCTTATACAAAACTTGTGCATTCTCCTCCTGAATAGATTCAGTAAATCCCAGCTTTAGAAACATTCGAGATTATACCTCAAATAAATCTTTTTTTATGAAAAGGAAAACTTGGCACAACTTCCTAACAAGGCAAACGTGAAACATAGCTGGCCATATTACTTATAGTCACAGTGTTATTTTTGAAACCGTTTTACAGATACCATAGCAATTCAAAAAAATCATGGCTGACAGGATTGAGGTTTTGAATACAAAGCAGCAAATGAGATTTAGTATCAGTTGATAGGGTAAAAGATTTACAGAAAATGGAATGTATTTTTGCCATTCTCAAAATGGTTTCACGAAACAATGTGTTCGATGAGCTGTCAAAACAAGCTGTGCAACTCCTCCACAATACACATTTAATTTCCAGACTGGGTTATCATTTAGTCTTTCAGTACTGTGGTTGGCACTTGTACTTAATAGAAAAGCTTAATAAATTGAAAGATAAGTTTCATATATAAGGCACAGTGCATATCAGAAGAAAGGCAAATTGTTATAAGGCAAAATGAGAAACACTGCCTGCTGTTCATTTTGGTACATCTTATGGTTCTGAAGAATTCCACACCACATGTAAATTAACCTCATCATTAAAAGGAATACTAAAATATATTTCTGCTATGTAAGAACTGGAAGGTCTTTGGTCCAGTTTGCTTTTGTTCCATCAAGTTGATAGACCATGGCAGCAGCCATTCACTTTGGACCAGTTTTGAACTGCTTGGGGTTATGAGTGTTGCTGTACCTGGGATACTTTCCAGTGGCACTGTAGTTTGCAGCTGCACCACTGATACAAAGCTTCTACATCATACTTGAACTTTATGGCCAAGTATAACTGACACATTCCATGAGGTCACCCTGAATTCTGTTCAAGCCGTTTTTCCCCTGTGTGTTCAATCTGGCATTTAGGATATTACCATATTTTAGATAACACTTTCTTCAATCAATTCCCTGCCTTTATACACTAAAACATGGAGAAGAAAAAAGAAAATCACAACTGGAAAAATCTGGTATTCAGAAAGGTAGGACTTCTACAGAAAGAAAACGACAGACACATCTAGCAGGTCACTTGGGTGTGAAGCAATATACCAGGAGGCAGATCACGATTATTCCAATGGCATAACTTTGTGTAACTATGGCCTTTGGTTAGGGATACAGATTTTAAAATAAAGCAATACGAGGGCCCTCTTACAAAGATTCTAAGCGATTCAGGGCCTGGATAAAATCTAGTGCCAAGGTCTTCAAGCTAAGGGAGCCCCTCCGTGAGACGTCATCAAGCATTCCATGTCCGTCCCCCCTCTTAGTCCTTCCCTCCTGATTATAGGAGGACGCATTTCTTGGCATTTTTCTTGGTGACAGGGTAGAGCACGGCACGCACAGCTTCGGCAAACACCTCCCGCACGCCCTCCTGCAAGAGCGCCGAACACTCCATGTACTTGACTGCTCCGATCTGCTTCGCGAGCGCACCGCCCTGCTGCTGGGTGGTGGGAGCCAGGCCCTGCTCCTTCAGCTTCTTCACCGTCTCCGCATCTCCACGCAGGTCCCGCTTGGTGCCCACCAGCAAGATGGGCACGCTGGGGCAGTGGTGCGAAACCTCCGGGTGCCACTTATGCCTCACGTTGGCATGGGAGGACGGGCTGCCGATCGAAAAGCAGATGATGAACACGTTGGTCTGCGGGTAGGAGAGAGTGCGCAGACGGTCGTATTCCTCCTGGCCCGCCGTGTCCCACAGGTTGAGACTGACTGTGCGGCCATCGACGCTCATTTGGGCACTGTAATTGTCGAACACAGTGGGAATGTATTCTTCCGGGAAGGCGTTTGTTGTGTAGGAGATGAGCAGACATGTTTTGCCTACAGCCCCGTCACCCACAACCACACACTTAATTGTCTGCATCTTTTCTTCATCCACTCAGGCTGCACAACCTGCACAGGAAAAAAAAAAAAAAAGAGACATTTACATTTACGTTAACTCTATGGAACCGACAAACTAAGTCGGACAAAAATTCCAAGAGGTTGTGAAAGTTCATAGCTCCCAGAACCATTGAGATATACAGGCATTAGAAATTGAACAGGCAGATGTTGAGCATGACAAAGAGAAACTCTTTCAAAGTCCAATGTCAAGGATAAAAAGAAATTACCCCTCTAATTCCATAGCTAATGCAATAAAACAATAATCAATGCGATAAGACTATTATGCTAATCTATGTGTGATCTATTTAGTGACAAAATGTTAAGGGCAAATATGGGTAGCAGATACAAAAAAACGTTAGCCGAGGAAATCGGGAAAAACCAGCATTTATATGAATCCTCGATACAGAATTATAAATCCTCCAAGATGAATTCAAACCAAAATATAATATATGCTTGCACACACAATGCCACATACATTAACTAAATAGTATTATAAAGAACAGCACAGAGTTTTTGATGCTTACCATTTTATTTGTTACAAAAACATTTACTATTGATTAGTTGCAATTTATTTTTGCATCATTTGATTAGATTTTTTGTTAATCCTGCTTTATATACTGTAAGTATATATTACACTTAATTTGAGTAATATTCTTATTTTTAATCTAACATTCATAAATATGACTGAAGAGTATTTAACAGCATTACAGCAGACATCAAATTTTGTGATTGTCTGGAGTGTTGGTGTGCAAAGTACGAACATTTAGAATAATGGACGGTTCCACGGGTGGCCAAATATGCAGAAAACGAGAACCAGACCTTAATCTAAAGTAGAGCCTTAAGTGTTGTGTCTTGAGGACTCTTCAAAGAGTTTCTCCTTTGCCTTGCAAGATGAATTACAGGTGCGCCATTGGTCAAGTCTGCAGGCCACATTTCACCAGGAGCTTCAATTATCAAAGCTATGTATGCAGAAAATGACACCAGAAACTGAAAGTTCCGCACACAATGTTTTATGCGAAATCCAGGATTTACCAAATAAATCTTGAAAAATAAATTCCCACATACAGTGGCCAAGTACATTTGACCCTCAAATTCTAGTTCGTTTGACTCGTGTGATTGTTCCATACCATGTCTAAGCACAATATGTTTAATTATGCCCTGGCCCGCTTGATGAGGTGAGGCCAGAGCATGGTTAGTCGGATTCAGGCATGGTATGAATCGTGCCCAAATATGGAACACAGCCATAATGTCAATGATGCAACCAACACATACATTCCCTCTCAATGTACACTACATGAACCCAACCTGGAACGAAGAAATCAAGAAGGCTATACAGCTCATGTTTATTCATTTATTTCAACAAAAATGTGCTCTTGAAAGTTACAGCAGTTTCTTCTGCTTTCTTCAGGTACCAGGTACCATACTTTTGGTACTTCAAGAAGGTACCAAAAGTGCAGTACTTAGACGTTGGTTTTCCACTAGAATAATTAGTGGTACCGGCACCAAATGACATCACAATGTGAAGCAAAATATTTTGCACTGATTTTGAAAAATGGCTGAAGTAGGACTGGGTGGCGTGCGATATTAATATCAACATCGTATATTATGCACATCCAATTCTTACATTGATAGTCAGCTAGATTTTTACCACCTTCTATTTGGTACACATATTATGAAATCTCTGAGACAATCAATGATTATCATCCTTGTTGTTGATATCACTTCTAGACAGGTTTGTGAGAAATTTGTTATATTTATTACAACAAAATCAAATTGCAATATCTGAAAAATTTCCACTACCATGCTGTCACAGTATATCATAAAATATTTCTTGTTATGCTATCCTGATCTTGTATGTTCTTCTGACCAGATCACAATTACAGCTTTTATGACTTAATTTGTCCACACATCCATTATTAATTTTATTTATTTATTTATTTTTTACTGTGATGCAATTAGTCGTCTGGAAAAAGGCCAATACTAGCAAACTGAAAGTAGCCATAATGAACACACTTACCACATGTATATATTGTACATATCGAACATACTTCAGTCAATAAATCAATTCCCCTCCCATGCATGTATATTGTAACAAGGACCATAGTCTGATTAAATGGTGTAGTCAAGCTATAACCGTAGCTTGACTTGGCTGTACATGTAAACGTACTGAGTGAATGACCCCAACATGCTGTGCTGCTTATGCTAACTTTGGCTCTCTTTCTCCGGGTTAATTCAAACTTTACATGAATGGGTGTGTCATGTGGCGCATGTGCCAACATGCCAGTCAAACCTGATTTTAGGTGTAACATTTATGAAGTATGGTATGGTTGTTACATGAATAAATTTCAGTGAAATTAACCATGCAACATGTACTGACAGTTTGCAAGACAGGCACACCCACACACACACATACACACATATATATATATACACACATATACACACACATATACATAACTAAATTTATATCTTAAAATAAAAACTAATGAAACCTAAACGTAGATTTCAAATGAAAATAAAAATATAAAACCCAAATAAAAAAAATCTAAATGAGACACTGATGCAAAAACACACTGGTATATGGTGTTGCAGTACAAAATTTATTTTAGTTTGTAATCCTTATTGTCTTCATAATCCTGTTGCAAGCAATAATATAAATGCTGGTATTTCCTGACATTCTTAGGCAACCAGTCTTCAAATCCACTAGCCATATTTGTTATTCTGATCATAGAGGGTAGAAAAGGTATTTATATACAATCTTTGGTCCAACTTCCTGTTACTTCTTCCCTAGCTGATGAACAATCAAAACTTGCTCACATCACTGGCCTCTGCAAAACTGGATTAGCAGTATACAAGGAATGAGTGACTCTATACCCCTTTGTTTGCATTTTAAGTCCATTTTCATCCTTTTTTGGTTGCAGTTATATTTATTCAAGATATTTACATTTTTTTGACATTCCAATTTCAATGTTTGAATATTCTGAAAAACTACAACTTCAGTGCTCTTTGAAATCATTGTTTCAGTGGCATAAATGCTCTTAAAATGAGAATAATTTATCCTGAATATTTCTGGTATAATATATCGTCCAACAGAAGTTGTTATTGTGACAGGCCTAAATCCACTAGCCGTGTTTGTTTTCAGTCTGATTAGAGTGGGTAGAATAGAGGTTTATATTAGCGATGCACCGATCTACCAGCCAGGGACCAGAATCAGCCAATTTTCAGTGTGCTTAGTCAGAAACAACCGGCCGGTCAGTCTCATATCCGATTTCTTATTCGGTAGTTTGAAGAAGCATATAAATTAACAGTAAGAGACTCCATATTGTTGCTAGCTTACGTTACACCCAGCATCTCATATGTAATGCAAGTACTGTAATGAAAAGTAAAATAAGCAGCGTGGAAGCTCAAATAAGTTCCTGTTGCAACGTTAGCTGCTGCCGCTATATAACGTTATCAACACTTTATTACAGGTAATATTGCTGGCTCATACAGCAGAGTATTGCATTCACTGTTTTCCTGAATTAACAAGATACACTTTTCATAAAAAATTTGCAGGCAGAACTTTTTATTATGGAAATAGCTCACAGGAGCTACGTTGTGTTTTGCAACTCCAGTGTGTAGGACTGTAATGTTTTCATTTGGGGAAACACTGCTCTACCTTCCATGCTCAGCTACAGTCCACACTCAAACTCTCCTCTCTCTTCTTCTTGGAGCTTTATGCTTTGCGTGTGTGTGAGTGAGTGAGTGACAGCAAGGCTTCAGGGTTGATTGGTTAATGTCACACGAGTAATAACCAGAGATTGTTGTAGGCAGGACATTAAATAAAGCAGCAGGTCAAGAGCAAACAGCACAGAGGAGCCACCGTCACACACTTCGTAATTACTTAATATTGGAGATTGGTAAAATAAAACGCAGATACTGATAATCGGCCAAATGCCTAATATTGGCCGCCAATAAATGGCCAGGCTGAAAATCGGTCAACCCTTACTGTCAATTATAGTTTTTAGAAAGAAAATCGGAATTGACAAAAATAGGCAACAGCAGGTCAAACTTGGAAAAACATCGGAAAACTGAATCAGCAAAGAAAATTGCAATAGGTGCATCATCATACAATTTTTGGTCCAACTGCCTGACTTTCTGCTACTGTCCCTCTGGCCAGTGAATGATCATGATGCATTCACTTTACAGAACAGACCATCCACTCTGTTTCGATTACTTAGTCTCTGCACCCAACCTCTGTGACAAAAATGACGCCTGCTGTGACCCATCCGCATCAGAAGTATGAACCAGCCTCTACTGTAGTATCACTATCTCTCACTTATCATCCAAGTGCTTTTTAGGCCTTTGCTGTCAGGGTCATCACATGGACTCTTGTGTCCAAACTACTTCTGTCCCTGGACATGGGAGAACAATGCTGGTGCATGCATACAGCAATATGAATTCAGATAATAATTCAGTACTCCAATTTGAGAATGAATGACCTATACAATGTTATAGGGATGTCTGCAAATAGATCCAGACGGCAGACGGCCACTTTCACGATGCCCTCTGCTGTTGCAGTTTCAGCGGCTCAGGTCTATCAGGTGCAGATTTTCATTGAAATTATAATTTTGGGAAGTGCCAGTGTAATCTATGAAGGACCAAACAGAGTAAACAATATATCAAGTAGTATGTTTGACCCCCAAAGTCCAGTTTGACTAGTTTGATCATTCCATAGGCATGGTATGCTTAACCGGGCACTGGCTCCCACTTGATGAACTAGGCCAGAGCATGATTAGTCAGTCAGTCCTGGGGATGGTGCACACCTCCTGTAGTCACTAACTGTGCGCCAGCATGGAACACAGACATGGCACATGCAAGCGCACAAACACACAATACAAAAAACATTTAACAATCATTGTGCTGAAGAAATCACTTTGGACCATAGTAGAGGTGCAGTCTTTGGTGGAAATTTACGCCGAGAAGAGTACCTAAGAACTACTGGATGCAACATAGAAACTCATATTTGGTAAAATATGGGACTCTATACATGCAGCGTGATTAAATGAAAATCACTGAGTTGCATGCTTGATAAAAGTACAAGAGAGCCATATGCCATTGTGGGACATTAAGTGCAAAGTGAGCACAGAGCAGCGGGGAAGCAGGGAGGTGGAACAATCATGCTTGGGCACGGTTCAAGGCAACCACGCCAAATGTGAGTACACCCTTAGTTTGTCACCCATACAATGTCTCTGCAAAGTTTGAAAAAACATCTGAAAAATACCTTCAGAGCTACTCACAATACCAATTGTCTTTGACAATTGCGTTCCCTTCCTTTACTGCGACAACATGGTGCTGCTTCAATTTTGGGACAAGTTGTGTCAAAATGAAATCACGAGTGCATCCATAAAATGTTTTTGTGAAGCTGTAATAAGATCTATTAAATAACTTTTGACTTATCACATTCACATATGATGCTTTTTCACTGGCACACAAGAACCGAGCCGTATCCAAGCCATACCACACAGAGAGACTAGTTATCGCGTAGTTCCAGCTCACTTCAGTATTCCACTGCAGAAGGGTCGGCTTGGTAAAGGTGTTACTGGATTAGGAGAGTGTCAGTAATGTAAAACCAAAGAAATGTTTATTTACTATTCACACGGTGTACATCATGAGTCAGTACTTGCCAATATCTGCTAGCACATCTGAATCGCCTTAGTACGTTAGCATCAAGCGCTAGCGGAATTAGCATTCGCATGTGTACTTTTGCATTACAAATCCATTCCATTCAGTAGTACTTCTAAAGCAGGAGGTTGGAAATTTTAGGTTCTCAGTTGTTAGCAATGGTTCAATACATAACATGCAATTCTACTAATATATAGAATTTCTCCTTCAGATAATCCATGTATAAACACAGATGATGGCAATAGCATTTCACAGTTGTAGAACAGTGTACGTATAATAGCATAATAGACCACTTCAACATTATTTAAACACAAAGTTGCATCATGAACATTTAGCAAACTAATTTGAAAGGTTAGTTGCAGCTGAGGGTAGAATTACATTTAAGTTTAGCAGCAGCAGTTCACCAATTCATTCAGCCAAAACGAGACATTCCTGAAATCTTCCAACTCCATCAGAAAGGAGACAATTAGTTCAGAGTGCCTTATTTTGTTAGTAATTTATATTACTTAAACACACGTAACTGTAATTAAGTGTTAAATATCTTAGACTATACACGGAAAATTTGCTTTACAATAAATTAATGAATGATCAACAGGGATTCCCCCAGAGGAGGGAAGATAACATGCGCCTTAAAAAAATTAAAACAGAATTTAAAAAAAAAAAAATCATACTAATCTTACCACTACTATGGCGCTTTGACACCCACAAGACTTAGGCAAACACAAGTCATCTATTTAGCCGAAATACATTGCAGGAATGCCAGTCCTTGGCCTTCATAAAACTCAGTCCTCATGATGTAACTACACTAATCACATACACAAATGTAAGCAAGGCAGACTCTTTGTCATACCTCCCAAAAATATAATTAAACAAACATTTAAATCACGAGTAACTGAAGTAGGACATAAATCAAAACACTGACTCAGAAGGTATTTTACCAGATCCTGAACCAGAAAACTGGGCTGTTACCATGAAGCACAGAAAACTACAGCCCAATTT
The DNA here is from genome assembly GCA_015164015.2 of Brevimyrus niger. Classification (NCBI taxonomy): domain Eukaryota; kingdom Metazoa; phylum Chordata; class Actinopteri; order Osteoglossiformes; family Mormyridae; genus Brevimyrus; species Brevimyrus niger. The sequence continues at coordinate 2,446,236 of JAABNY020000037.1, forward strand.
TACCTAAATATCCAAGCAGAAATAACTTGAACAATATTTAGCATGTACAACGCTGACACTGCTGGTGTCATTTAGACAGAAAGCTGTTCTTATATGTTAGCGGTTTTAAAAAGTACACTTAGCCCCTCGTCAAACTAATAAAACAAATGCACACAGCGACCGACACACATCAAGAACGAACCTTGAACAGTCACTGAAGTGATATTATATACATAAAAATATAGTTGCTTAATTATGAAATATAGTTACCTTAAGCAGTTGGCTAGCTCCTTAGCTAGCTACGTAGAAAATCCTTTCAGCCACTTAATATCAAGCTAGCTAGCGAAGCAGCTATCCTGTAGGTGGTGAAAAGCTGGTGACGTTTTATAAATATTTAGTTAAATATATGTTGACAGAATGAAAAATCAATTTCTCTAAAAACACGATACATAAGTGTCCATAAAAAAACAAACTGAACCGAGGAACTTCCTCGCGTTTCTCACAACTCGCGCTTTCCTTAGCTTTCGGGCAGACGGTCGTACGGGCAGCACCCTGAAAATACGTACAGCGCATGACTATATACGACAACGTGAATTCTGGGAAATGTAGTATAATCTCCTACATTCTACACGTAATGCCATAGTAAAGTACTGAAGCGTTAACCATAACTAGGGTGACCAGATAATCCATGTCAGGGAGGACACTCTGTAGGACAGGAATTGTAAATGACCATTTCAATTAAACAGACCTTGATTTCACTTGAGCACTGAGCTCTTGCTCTGTGCTGATTGGTCAGTCTCCTATAATCATACATGTGTCACTAATGCTAATGTGAAACAGCAGGATGAGTCTTTCAGTCAAGGAAACTAACCAGTCAAAGCACAAGAAGAGCTAAACTATTTAGCCAAGCAGAGGAGCCTTGCAATTTGACAGTAGTTTGTAAAACCCAAAGTAGCTCAAAGTGTCCTCCCTGACATGGATTATCTGGTCACCCTAACCTTAGCAAAAGTGTCTATGCATCTGCTTTAAAGGGCATAGTTCAGTTTTTAGATGGAACTGTATCATATGCCTGTAAGCTGGAACCAAAGTAGAGCTTGGTTATGCAACAGTGATCACAAAAATACAAGAATGAAAAAAGAATGGCTGAAAAAGAAATTGAAATGACATGGCTTAGCGAACATCCTAAACTCAGTGGAGATGTTGAGGCAGGCCCTGGAAAGACTTATTCATGCTAATCAAAAACCCAAGTTGCTGAGATAAAGGGTGCTCCAACATTGCTGCACAGCAATACAAAACCCTGGTGAACAGCTACAGACAGTTCTATTGCCAGTTATTACAGCTAAAGATAACACAACCATTGTTTGCATGGGCCCCTTTTATGTAATGGTATTCGGTTGTGGATCTAATTGTATTCATTGATCAAGCTCCCCACACAATACTGTACTGGATATGTAGCTGGAGAATGGATAAGACCCCATCTAGAATATTGTGTGCAGGTTTGGTCACCATACCTTAACAAGGACATTGCTGCCTTAGAAAAGGTGCAACGGACGGCTAAGAGAATGACTCCTGGTCTTAGAGGAATGTCTTATGAGGAGAGGTTAGCTGAGCTAAATCCTTTTAGCCTTGAGCAAAGGAGACTAAGGAGGGACATGATTCAGGTTTATAAGATTTTAACGGGTCTGGATGCTGTTCAGCCAAATGGCTATTTCAATATTAGTTTAAATACTTGAACTCGTGGCCATAAGTGGAAATTAGCGGGAGAACATTTTAAAACAAAATTGAGGAAGCACTTCTTTACCCAGTGTGTAGTTAGAGTATGGAATAGTGTTCCTGCTAGTGTAGCGGAAGCTAAAACCCTGGGTTCCTTTAAATCAAAGCTAGATAAAATTTTAACAACCCTGAGCTATTAGTTAAGTTCTCCCAAACGAGCCTGATGGGCCGAATGGCCCCCTTTCGTTTGTAAATTTCTTGTGTATCTTTTTGCGTGTTTGTGTGTGTGTTGGGGGGGGGGGACTGAAATTTCCCTACTTTTGTTGACATGTTTTGAGGTCCCCATTTGGATAGCCTCAGTTTTATAAAAATCTGTGAATGCAATCAGAAAAGTAATAATGCCAAAAGTCTTGTATTTGAGTTGGTTATTTATGGTTAAGGTTAGGGATGGGTAGAGGTTAAGGGTGTCATGATTCGGATTGCCCTCCTCATCACTGGTGGGTGTGTCCTTTTACCAGGCAAGCAGCAATAAAATGCTGCATCTGTCCTGCATCAATCATCCGCTCCTTCCGTGTGCCATGCCCCTTTGTTAACCTTGTGTGGATTCCCAGTGTTTACCAGCTGTTTCTTGTTGCTTTCATTACTGTTATATATTTAAGTCTGTGTTAGGTATGTTTTTCCCAGTCCGGTTATTAAAGTCTTATGTCTGTTTTGCACCTTGCTTCCATAATAAATCCTTTGTTCCCCACTTCCTCGTCTCTCTGCTCCTGCTTCCCCGGTCCAAACGTGACAGCATCTTACCACAGTAGAGGCACGTTCAAGAGGACATCCATGAAGTTCAAGTTCCAGTTTATTTATATAGCACATTTACAGACAACCACTTGCTGTCCCAAAGTGCTTTGCATATAATAAATACACTACAAAATATTAATGATTAATTAGTACAACTAAACTATATTTAATATGAATCTCAACTGGGATTAACAGCCAACCCAAAGAGGGTTTAGCAGCTCTGATATGAAAAGGCAGAGCGTTTCATAATTTAGGACCAGCTGAAAAAGCTCTGTCACACCCAGAAACAGCTGAGATGTTGACCTCAGTGGTCTGACTGGAGCATGTTGGTGTAACAACTCAGTCAAGTAAGCAGGTGCATATTCCCTTGAAGTGTTATAACCAATAAAGTAATCAAATCTTAAACTGGATCGTGAAAGTGACAGGAAGCCAGTGCAAAGAGGCCAGTGCAGGAGTGATATTGTCACCCCTTTGCTTTCCAATCAACAAGTGTGCTGCTGCATTTTGGACCATCTGCAGGTGATAAAGGGACAAGTGATCTAACCCATAATACAAGGCATTACAATAGTCTAACCTGCATGTAATAAGCGCATGGATGATTCGCTCAGATTCATTTTGAGGAAGATAAGGTTTTACCTTTCCTAAAATCCTCAGGTGAAAGAAGCTAGTTTTAACTACAGAACTTATATGTTTATCCAGTTTAAACGCACTGTCAAGAATCACTGCTAATTTCCTGACAGAAGGGCGAATATATGAGGCTAAGGGAGCAAGAATGCTACTAACCAGAGATCAGTTTTACCAAAAATAATAAACTCCATCTTGTTCTCATTGAGTCTCAAAAAAACTGATTCCATCCATGATTTAATGTCATTTACACAATTTTGCAAGGTAATAATTCCATCCTTGTTCGACTTTAAGACGCGATAAATTCGGATAATATTTCAGTCTGATTTTTCCCTTGTTACCATAAGGTGTGAATTTTATTAGCATAAACATTGCCAGTCTGTCACCATCTTTGGTACCACCTTGTCTTTTGGGTCTGGTTCCTTGGTATCTTTTCCCACAATTGGGATGGCTAATCCTGCAGTTCACCTCTGCATAATTTGTAGCTCTGCCCTGGTATTCAGTACCTGAATAGAAAACTGACAAGGACAGATAAGAAACCACAGACTTAGTGTCATGCCACAGTGACTCAGATACCATCACCTTTGTGTCCTTATTGGGTTTTCTATACCCCCCCATGTGGTGCCTTTATCTTCTTCTCAGTTGTGTGTGAATCAGTGCCCTCAGTTTTCTTGCATCCCATGCCAGTACCTCTATATTTTGCAAAGCATATGCAATCACAAATCATTTGTGATCATGTGATCAGTTTTTCTTTTAAATTCTAAATAAAGCGACCTTGAGCTCTGGAAAGGTGCTATATAAATGAAACTTATTATTATTAATTACATTATTATCCAGTGTAGAGTTGCTATGAGATCATAGCTTTTTTTTTATTTTTATGTCATAGGAGGGAAGCCAGACGGCCAGGAGAACATCAACTCAAATATTCAGAGGAGATGCAAACATCGCGCTCTAACTCACATACTCTCAAACACAGGACAGAAATCGAACGCAGTACCCTGCAGATGCGAGGTCACACAATAAACTCAGCACAAAACAATGAAATTTAAAGGACATCATTTAATAGAAAGACACCGATGCCTTCCTGTAAGTATGTGTGAAATCACACTTCAATTTTAATAGAGAGTAATCTTAACACAAATTGTATAGAATACAGTACATTTAGGTTAAATCATAGTTCCAAGCAAAATGTAGCCTTTGCCTAGTACATAACAGATTATGAATGAGTTTACATTAATTATGCCACATACCACTATATATTATAGTGTCTAACACTGTGTTTAAATATATTGTACTAAGGTAGAGGAACCTCTATCATGAATGCAAGATCATGTCAGTAAGTAAAGAACTAACAACTGGGAGCAGTGGGGGACCTCAGTAATCCTTCCTCTGGGGTGGGTCCTCCTGTGATATCTTTTTTTTGCATTGTATGAATTGGATGATAACACCAACACTTTGTCTATGAAACGTCTCTGCGGGCCTCTTGCAGCTAACCCCCTGCAACTGACCCCCGGGGCACTGCAGACCCCAGATTGCCAGTCAAATCATTCATTTTACAACTATTAGTTACACTGCAGATGCAAAAGGCAGATGATGCTATAAAGAGTTTTGATTTGACGTCAAGTCCTAAAAGACTTTTTCTGAGTGTGTTCTTTGCATTTAGAGAGCACCAAAAAGCTGCTATCATTCTCCTCCTCAACTCATTCTCTTCCACTGTGGTTACTTAACTGGAGTATCAATGGGAAGAGCCTTAATAGATTTAATTACCCATTTTCCATCCATTCTCCAAATGATTATCCTGGTGTTAGTCATGGGGGGTTACATTTATTTATTTATTTAATCTAACTATCTGATCTGTTTCTCTAAGTAAAGTTTATGGCTATTCAGGGTCCTTGCACATGGAATGAAAACAGATATGGATCTTTGCAAAATATTTTTAGAGGTTTGTCCTCTACAAAATTATTTTGTTATTCTCCATTGTCCTAACCACATAGCTGTAGAAGATACCTAGGGTTTGAAAAAAGTGGCTGTCACCTTTGTTCAACATAATATTGTGATCACCCTTTCTCAGGCTTCATGGTCACTCCAATCAATTTTTAGTATAAATGTGCTTTTTAAAGCTATTTCAATAATCACGATGTATCATTAAAGGAAGAGGCAAATTTCACTTTTAACTAGCCACTTCAAAACAAGGCAAATACCAAATAAGGAAGGAAACATTACCTCTCAGCAACAGACCAAAAAAGCAGACGTTTAAAGCAATTAACAACAGCAAAGCAAGAATCCACTGAAGATTATGAGGTTGATATTATACAGGAATGAACAGTTATATATTTCTTATACTGCTGTTCAAAATATAACTGTATTACTTTTCAATCCTAGGAGCCCTTCAAGTAAATAACAATAATTTTGTGGTGTCACTTTAAAGTAGTTTTAAAGCAGGAGACATGCAGCAATTTCATGAGGCTCCTGGATGGTGCCGTGGAGAATGTGGCAGGACTTGCAGTATAGCAGGAGTGAAGGGCCTAACACCGTATGCCTTTCCTGCCCAGGAATCTCAACACTGCAAAGTTATAGGTGGTGGAGATCACGTACACGAACTACAGGGAGAAGGAGAAAGCAGCGGCAAGCGGAAATGTACATTAATGACTGAAAATTAAACTCGCAGCAGAGAGTAATGATGATTTGCATCAGACAGACAGAACATGAGCTACCACAAGGCTGAAATGCAACTGGTAAATAAATAAAAAATAATTTAGAATATGAAACACATTTTTAAATGGTCTGTATGATTTATTGAATGCCTGTCTAAAGCTGAACTATAGTTCACATGACCAATAATAGCATAAAAAGGTAGGTGTTCAGGTACAATCAACATTGACTTTTATGAAGGATTCTCCTACTGTGTCTCTAAGCACAAATGGAATTGCAAATGGAACTAGGAAACAAACATCTACTTCATATACATGCAGTAGCAATTCTCTGCATCATTGTTATTGCAAAAACTATTATTACTACTTCAGCATGTGACAGTTTATTACCAGAGCTAGAAGAGTGATCCCAGCACCCGCAAATGCAGCTACATATAAATCGTATGTCACGAAGAACTGCCAAAACAAAGATACAGAGGTTAGTTTAACCACTTTTTAAGGCAATTCTGAGGAGACCTTGCTATTGAGAATATCAGCTTGCCATCAGTGGCCCTCAAAAGCATATGAACTAACATAGCACTTTTCTGTCTCACCTCGCTAGTTTTACAAGTTGATGTCAGAGTCGATCCACACAACTTCCCAGGCATTGTATTCCAGGGCAAAAGTCCTGAAGAAGAAATGCACTGGCATTAATCAGATGTCTATTCCATTTCCCCTGTAGCAACTCTCAGTTGGATATAGGTAATCAAGCAATGTACTTTCACCCTCATGCTTGTTCATTTTGGCCTAAGCTAAAATGTAAGACCAGTTGCTAAAACTTTACCTGGGGGGGCAACTTAGTAACTTAGTAACCTAGTTACTATTCAAATACAAATCATGAGCAAACATATTAACTGGATGAAATACATGAACTGTTATGAATGAACATGGGATCACTACATAACTAACAATTTCTGGTTAATTAATACATTAAGTAAAAATGTACTGCTACATTATTTGTGCTCCCTCAAATTGTCACCGACCAGTCAGTTAACTAGCTGTGTGAGAAAAGGTTGTGCTACCTCTAATTGCAGAAAAATATACCCTCTTTATTGTTGGCAGAGCAACTTGTAAAGGCAATGCTTGTAATGAGATTTTACAATGCCATTCACAACAAATCGTGCTTCAGTTTAAATAAAAGTATTAAGACATAGAGACATACCATATTGCCTGGCATCAATGCACACCCAAGCATGCTGGGTAATGCTTGCCGTCGTCTCAGAGAGAATGTTAATCGTGTGGCATGTAGAGGACATGTTGTAAAAGAAGTAGACAGGCAGCGCTGAGCAGACAAAGATAATCAGCCAGATAACAGCCAGTATGTATGTCACCACGACAAACTGTGGGGGAAATTATAGAGATGCACATCAGGTTTCTGGGCACAAAATACAGTACAAGTTCACGATGCAGATCTATGTTCTTATATGATAATTTAAAAATAAGTTACAAACTATTCAGAATGATATTCCACAAAGTGTCACTTCAGCTTCGGAATGTAGAGCAGACTATATTTATTAAAATCAGATGAATTAAAAAAACAATTTGTTAGAATTTCCCTGGTTAATCTAATGTACGAATTTAAAAGAAGGCAAAAAGAAAAGTGCAGTGCATAATTAATAAAAATTTAGCTGCCTTTGAAAACACGTATATAAACCTATACAAACCTATGCATTCCCTTGACATGATCAAAGAATAAATTCTTATTTAAACAAATTAACGCTAAGTTGCATTCCTGTAGCTTTTACACCTAAAATAATATCACCAACATGTCCAAGTCCCCTGCACTGTCCACACACCGTAGTGCTGAGGCAACGGCTGCATTGGGTGCTTCTGAACTCTCCGAAGGTCTGCTTCACTGCACTGGTGGTGTAAAAGCCCTCTGCCAGCAGAAGGATGCAGTACAAGAAGAAGAAAGCGGCCAAACCGTAGATGACATACTGGAAGTACTCAATGCTGTTAGGAGAAAAAGAAAATGAGATTCTCAGAGAGAAATCCATCCATCCATCCATCCATCCATCCATCCATCCATCCATCCATCCATCCATCCATCCATCCATCCAAATAAGTGTTGCTGTTAATACTTTTTAGGGAAAAAAAAGAGACTTACAAAGCGAACAAGGTGGCGTGGTCGTCGGCATTGCGGCTGAAGTAAGTCTCGATCAGTGTTTCCGTTTGTGCCAGGGCCTGGTGCCCACAGCCACAGAAGAGTGCCACGCCGGAAAAGCATAGCAGTGTGGCTACCAGGGATACATACGGCACTCCCCCGAGACAGCGGACACAGCAATCGTAACAACCTGGGAGAGCAAAACACATAAAAACAAACACCACACACACTAGCAACACACACATTCCTCAGCCACTGTAGATTTCCATGGTTGTAACTGAAAAAAATCTTATAAGCACCTTTGCCAAAATTAATCACAGAGGTGTTACACATTTGTGAAACTTTGCATACAGGCATGAGTATGGAATGTATATGATACGAATCAAAACAGTAGCATAATATAAAATTGAATTAACACAGACAAGAAAAAGACCAGGAAAACAGATCTAGTATTTCCAATAAAGTATTTCTAAACAGCTTATAATAAACACAGAAAAACATGCAATATCTAGTTTCTTTGAAAAACTAGTCCAAGCGGCACCTAATGTTCCGAGAAGCCAAGGTGCTCTGAATGGAATCATTTGTCGCTCTTCTTTGCCAAAGGAACAAAAGCAATGCAGCCCTGATGCTCAATGAGACCTCAGTTAGAAACCAAAATGCTGGACCACTGGCAGGACTCTCCCTTCATGATGATAGTATCTGTCAACTCTGGAGTGTGACACCACCTCAGCATTTGCCAGTGACATTCTCACGCGACATCAGAACACCAGTTGCTTTAGTCCAGTTGCTGGGTAACCATGGTAATCAGCCAGTACCAAGTCCACCCCTATCTCCAGAGTAAGGGGTTATTATAACAAGGGGGGCTCTGAGACAAAGGAAAAGGTTCCAAGAAGACTGAAAGAGATTTCTTTTGTAGACGTGGTAACAATGGCCTTTGTCCCAACACAGTACAGAAATACAAAGGCTGGTGATGTAAAGTAAACACTGACCATAACCGCCTTCTCTCTTCACAGCAACCAACAAATACGCTTTTGAAAAGCCTGTTGCAAGGGTGGGTACATGGGGGGGGGGGGGGGGCACGGGTGAAGCGGGTGTGGGCCCCACACCCCACTGGTACCACTGCACTATGTATAAGCAAGAAGAGGGAGAATCCAAACACAACAAAAATATCCATATTGTGGAAATAGCTCCACAAACTATTACCGTATGAGAAAAAGTTACCTAAATGTCATACTGCCCCATGGATATTACAGGAATAACCTTACAATTAAAAGTCTAATCAATATTGCTAAAAAAAATTATAAACTGACTGAAATAATTCTGAGAGCTATTGCATCTCAAGTTTTCTGTGAACTATGTTTTAGTACATAGGAAATATGTAAAAATAAAATAAAAAAGACTTTTTCACATTTGTAGTGGATTCATTTATTTATTTAAGAGTTTATCCACAGGTTTGACTAGAAGCGAATGGCTGTGCTGTATCAGTTGCCTAACCTGTAATCCCAAAGGTGAACAGTACACCAGTTCAAGTATCCAAAAACCATCATTTATCATTTACTGATTTAACAGTCCTATTTGACATTTGTATATTGAATTCAAGTGCAGTTACTATAATCTGTGAATAAACAAATAAACTGACAAACTCACACTGTCACAATTTTGTACCTATCATGTAGGCAAAATCAGACATGACAGATGTGGTAAGATTTATGAGGATTCCTGATTTATTCTGCATTTTACAAGGATTTTTTATGAATGCCAGAATTCATCTATACCACACATATACCACATATACAATATGTATGGATGAATTCATTAAATCGAATAACAATTCATATCCATCCTACAGCCATAAGTTATCTTCTACATTGTAACAATGCATGTTCACTACCATTTGTCGTAGGTACATTTAGTAACCAGGTGCAAAAATTTCATATATCATATGGCATTTGCTAAAAAATGCTTTAAAGGCTACAGAGAAAATTACCTCAAAATGTATATTTTAGCATTTCCAGATATTACTGTTAAATGCTAAATATTAATCACATATGTTTCCAAATATTTTAGATTAACAAAATCAAATAGTTGTTCACTTACCCATATCTAGAGAGACTATGCGCCTTTTCCTTGTCTGCTCTTTGTTATCCTACTATGATATGCGCATTTGGCAAAAAGCTCCCTTTATTAATCTGACTCGTTCCTCTTTCATCAACAATGAACAGACAAGTCACTCCAAGTTTAAAGATACAAAGTCGCTTTTCAGCTGCCGGCAAACAATACAGCCATCAAGAGCCTTCAGTTCTCAACAATTTCATTTAACCTTGCTACACTTACAGTTAGCGTCATTATTACTCATGAGTGCGAGGAAATGTGTCACATTCAAGTGTTTTTATTGCTACAAAGGTTTAAATTTACTATTACAATTTACACTGTATTTTTAGTCTTTATTACATAACTTTTAAAGGTAACAAACATATTACATATTGTTTTAATAATTAAAAGGTTTTTAAAATTATTGAATTACTTTACATCCATATTATTATTATTATTGTTATTATTATTATTGTTGTTGGTTATTGTTGTGGTTGTTATTGAATTGATTTAATAATCGATTAATAAAGTGTGTTCTTATATGCATATATTTTTATATATTTGTTCTATATCACTTCTTCTACTAACACTCAGTTGACTGATGTAAAATTGAAAATTTTTATAACTTAAATTTAATTATATCAATCAAAACAAATTTACAACACAATAATTCCATTTTATTAAAATTACCAAACAGAATACTATAATGATGGGCTGAGACATGGAAAAACATTACTATTCTCTGGCCAGGCATTTTTACAGACATTTACAAACCATATTCTCTGAGTGTACAAAGAATTAGAGATGCCTACTCTTTGCTTGAAAAAGATTCAAGGTCAAAGACATGATCCATGATGCATTTCACTTGTTACCCATTTCAGTCGATGCAGATGAAAGTGACCAGACAGAATAAATTTTTCTCTGTGTCAATCAATTAACAGTCCAGTACAATAATTGTGCCACAAGACTGATGTGGATTAAGGAACATAACTTTGAACACTAGAGGACTGGAAAACACTGTGTGTGTGATGAAACCTAGTCTCTACTGTTTGCCATTAGGTAAGATGAAAAACATATAAATACATGCATGCATAGTACTGTAAGTGAACATTGCAGACTGCAGGTGGTCATGTGACAGTTTGGGGTGTGATTATACCACACTCACTGGGTTGCTTGTTAAAAGTTGAGCAATGTTTCAGTCCCACAGGACAATAGCATTGCCATTCAAGTGCTTCCCTGCACTGCGGAAATGTTTCTATCAGAAAATTGGTATTTTTTTCATGGTAGTATTCTGTGCTACATGATTAAGATTGTCCAGGAATGGAACTTCAGTCTTAATGTACTGGGCTGCCCAATCACCAGTTTACAATATAGCCGAACAACTGAAGGATGAGATGGAATTAATTATTTCGAATTGTGATTCACTGCTAGCCAACTTAACTAAGGTGGTAAGTATTTGGGTCAGAACTGGCCTGCAATGATTTTGTCACCTTGTGGATCCCAAAAGCCTGATGATAAGCCATTCTGAGGACAAAGGGACATGCAGCATACTGTAATATTACCAAGTCCCCCTTATGTTTCTTATCATCAGTGTATATCAGGGCAATGCATTCTGTGTGCAACCCCAATCGGGACGGAATGGAAAATCATTATAATCCTAGGCCCTCATATAGAACCCTTGCATGTTTATTTATAAGGCATTTAGAGTCAGACACAAGGACCTTGAGAAAGAAGCAGCTCTGCTTTAATAAGAATTCCGCAACCTTTGACCATTCCCATTGTGGAATAAGCCAAGTATAATTATACGTCCGTCTCCAAAGACCAGGGCTCTTCAGATCTGGACCTCGAAGTTTTCAGTTCTCCCAGGTAGTATAATAATCCCAGATTCTCATTGGCCACATAGACTTCACACCCGACTCATGGGCAAAGGAATACTGGAAAACCAGCAGTGCATGGCCGTGAGGACCGTGATTCGAATGGTCTCGCCCGAGACTCTAAACAATTTATTAGTGACACAGACCACATAGGGTACATGAAGAGTAGCAGAATAAGACATTGAAAGCCTTGTACGTGTTGAAAAATAAGTAAAATGCTAGAAAACAAACAACAAACGCCACTCAAACACAATAAAAGCTGTGTCCAGCTGTGCGACTGTGTCCTGCCCTCTATCCCAAACTGAACCCAGTGAAAGCCCATTGACAACAATGAGACCAGTGTGCAGCACAAGCGGATAGAACTGAAGAAGAACTGAGCCCCTGGACGCTGTTTTACCCGCTCATCCGAAGTGACTTTTCCCCCACAAAATGTTTGCTATTTGTCCTTTTAGAAAGGTCATGGTCATTTATAGTTTTTTGATTTCTGAAAATTTATAAACTGACCAATAAAGGACAAACATTTTTTTCTGAGTCACGTTGTTTTACTCCTGATCGTAACACTACTTAATTCATCATAATGTAACAAAATGACTTTAATAAAATGGGGGGTTACAATAATTTATATTCTTCAAATTTCTTGGATAGATATGAAATTAAATGAATTCTGGTTATAGCACAATTAAAAAATATTGGAAACATTTTAAATAAAAAATACTCATAAAGTACAGTATAGGGGGGGCACAGTGGTGCAGTGATTAGCACTGTTGCTTCACACCTCTGGGACCAGGGTTTGAGTCTCCAGCAGGGTTCCATGTGTGTGGAGTTTACATGCTCCCCCCATGTCATTGTGAGGCTCCTACTGGATATGCTGGCTTGCCCCCCACAACAAGCTGAAGTTGAAACTGGATTTACCAAACTCCCTATAGGTATGTGTGTGTCTTGCAACACATTGGTTCCTCATCCAGGGTTGTGCCCATAGCTTCTGGTTTAGGCTCCAGACCCCCCACAATCCTGAATAGAATAAGCAGCAACAGAAGATGGGTCGAAACTGAAGTTATTATAAGACTAGACACAGCTGAACCTTTTGGCGATCAGAATGGATTTTTTTTCATACACAGACCACAGCCACCTACATTGAGGTGAGAGAAAAGAACCTTTTCTGTTTAACTCTTTTGTCATTGACATGACCTTGACCAGGGTAAACATTTAGAAGATGGATACATATTATAAGTGACTAAGTTGGAGCGTATGGTAGAAGGAGATTTGGTAAGATTGAGTGGTGTAAGTCTGTTTAAGGGTGAACAGTCTTTCATATACCGATAAATGTGATAGCCAATCAGTACAGGGAGGTACGGACAGGAATCAGATTACAGGCACACGGCTTAGCCCACTGAGCCACGCACCGCCACCAGATATTCAACACTGTAGATGTGGAGAGAATATAATTTATTTCTACAAACTCAAATTAAACTGAAATTATATTTTTAAAGTTAATTAATGATGACAGATGGGATGCTTGGCCTTTATGGGGCACACAGTGTGAACCTTAGAGACACCCATTCTGCTAACTATGAGAGGAAACCCAAAGGAGAACTAGGAGAACACAGGAACTCCACAGATACAGAAGCGGGGCAGGAACTGAGCCCACGACCCTGGAGCTGTGAGGTTACTGTGCCGCCCAGGGCCACCTGAACCTTAATTACAGAGAACTTGGAATGCATATTAGCATTTGTTAGAATACCCATCTTTAAATATTATATTCATATTTTAATTGTTTTCCTCAGATTAGCGGCACATATAATTTCCAGGCCTGGGGAAAAAAAACACATCAATTTGGACATGTAACCCCCACACACAGTCGAACTGCCTCAGATCTTAAGATTTAAAAAATAAAATTTCATTCAAGATGTAATATTAATATCTTACCACATGATGGCAGTATTGACTGGCTGCATTGACTGGAGGGTTTCTGAAGTTGCAGCTGCCGACGGGGATGAGCTCATTGATAGTCATATCCTACATCAGCTTCTGTGAGGACATGTGTGTTCCCATCAGAACTGGGTTATTTCAGTAACGACAAACCGTGGTTCACAGCAAAGCTCAAGCAGTTCTGGCAGGCCAAGGAAGTAGGTTACAGAAGTGGGGACAAAGCCTTGCTTAGGCAGGCAAGGAACGCTCTGACTAAGGAAACTGGAGGTGCTATAAAAGCTACTCTGAAGAGCTAAAGAACAAGTTTTTAGCCAACGACCCTGCGTCAGTGTCAAAATGCCTGCAAGACATTAGTGGGTACATGGCACGGAGCCATCAACTGGCAGACGGCCTTGAACGCGGGTTTGTTTAGCCCAGGCAAACACCCCCCACCCAGTGCAATTTACCCAATATACAACCGACAAATGCCCATTTACCCACCCTTCCTGCATCTCAGTCAGCGCTGAAGAACTGTGAAGCGAACGTGCGTCAGCCCTTCTGGAAACAAAGAAGGCATCTCACCATCTTGCAGGTGCTGATCTACTGGATCCCATCTTCACTCAGATCTTCAACAGATCACTAGAAGTGTGCAAAATTCCCTCCTGCTTCGCGCATGCCGTCATTATACCTATTCCCAAAAGAATCCTACATAAAAGAACTACATGACGACAGGTCTGTCGCTCTGACATCTGTGGTCATGAAGACCTTGGGAAGACCTCTTTACCTGAAGGGCATCATAGACGCCTTACTGGACCCCCTTCATTTTTCGGTGGATGATGCAGTCAACATGGAACTGCATTGTGCATTGCAACACCTTGATCCATGGACCTATGCAACTGCAACCTCCTCCCACAGTCACTGGATAACCAACATCCTAAAAGACAGGAAGCGGCAAGTGAGACTGGGGAAACTCACATCCAGTGCAGTCAACACTGGCGCCCCTCAGGGATGCATGTGCTCTCTCTCCATTGCTTTTCTCCCTCTACAATAGCAACTGGATTTCCCAGAACCCCTCAAGCTCTTTATATATGCAGACTACACAACAGTCATTGGACTCTGATCAGCTAGCCTGCTGGTGTGGTCATGACATCCTAAAGCTAAATGCGTTTTGGGAGACCCTCAACACTGCACTTTTCATTGTCTTTTCATTTCTATGATCTGTAAATCTATAATCTCCCAACAAAAACCAACATAAACTCGCACTAGCTGAGGAAGTTCATCCTGCCATAGGACCTCTACAGTGCCCCCAGAGAACAGCTACGTGATGTACGGCACCCCTAGCAGTATTCGCACCCCTTGAAGTGCCCGCAGAGAACAACTACGTGATGTAGGGTACCTGTAGCAGTACTCTCGGCCTCTACAGTCCTGGAAAAGAACAGCTATATGATGTAGGGGACCCCTAGCAGTACTTTCGCCCCCTGCAGTGCCGGCTGAGAACAGCTATGCGATGTAGGGCACCCCAAGCAATACTCACACCCCTTGCAGTGCCCGCAGAGAAGAGCTACGTGATGTAGGGCACCCGTAGCAGTATACTCAGCCACTGCAGTGCCGGCAGAGAACAGCTATGCAATGTAGAGCAACCCTAGCAGTACTTGCTCCAACTGCAGTGCTGGAAGAGAACAGCTATGTGACCTAGAGCACCCCTAGCAGTACTTGCGCCCCCTGCAGTGCCGGCAGAGAACAGCTATGCGATGTAGAGCACCCCAAGCAATACTTGCACCCCTTGCAGTGCCCGCAGAGAAGAGCTACGTGATGTAGGGCACCCGTAGCAGTATTCTCAGCCACTGCAGTGCCAGCAGAGAACAGCTATGCAATTTAGGGCAACCCTAGCAGTACTTGCTCCAGCTGCAGTGCTGGAAGAGAACAGCTATATGATGTAGAGCACCCACAGCAGTACTCACGCCCCCTGCAGTGTCGGCAGAGAACAGCTACGTGATGAAGGGCGCCCCTAGCAGTAAATGCGCCCCCTGCAGTACCCACAGAGAACAGTTATGTGATGTAGGGCACATGGAGCAGTACTTGCGCCCTCTGCAGTACTGACACAGAACAGCTACAAGTTATCTGTCAGTTTCACTTTGTTTGGGATGTTGAGATCAGAGCTTTCTAAATAAACTTGCATAATTTTAAACAAACTCAATTAAAAATATCCTAATATATGTTAACATGACAGTCATGAAAGCCACATAATATTTTTAATTAAGAGAAGGGATGTACAAAGCAGCACATCATTCTAATTTTTGTGTCGCTAAGATTAATATTGGTTCAGCTGGTTCAGTTCCGGAGCTTGGCTCTTTGTGGTGGGTTTGCATGTACTGGCAATAGCTTGCAGGTTTCCCCACACATTTGAGCAAATGATCTCCACACATATATTAAAGCAAATTGGTGTCTCCAGATAGAGCATGATTGTATGATGTGATTGACTTGCATCCCATGCAGGAAAAACACACAATGTACACACAATGTACAGATGGACACTGATAAAACCATCCAATAAAATACAAAAAATGCAATAGCAAGACTTACTGGTTTACACAATGCTAACTGGCTGTTTTAGGTGAAGAAGATGCTTGAATGTACTAATCGTTGATGACCTTGCATGTATGTACAAGAGCTCAACATAATGATTAATTTGCACAAATAAATACAATCTGATATATGAGCCCATGTATAGAGAATTCACTGGTAAAATGATCAAAACATAATTGATTTCACAAAGTAGGTTTTTGGTCAGCTTTCGTTGGTCCTTTAAGGCAGATAACTTCACTAACTGGCCCACAAATTCTTGCATCTGCCATATAGAGCTCTAATGGATAAACATGTAGAAAATTACTTCAATGGTCAATAAAATCCCTTGTAGGAACAAAATCCACTAACACCAAGAGGGGTGATATTTCCGGTGCAGCTGGTGTGAAGAAAGCAGTATGAGGCAGAACAATTCGGAACTCCAACCCTACCCTTAATGAGTCTAAAGTCTTCCTTCTGGGCAGGACAATGCTGACCAGATGCACTGCAATAAAATTAAAAATAAAATGCTAGTGCTGCTAGTGTAGCGGAAGCTAAAACCCTGGGTTCCTTTAAATCAGAGCTAGATAAGATTTTAACAACCCTGAGCTATTAGCTAAGTTCTCCGCAAATGAGCTTGATGGGCCGAATGGCCCCCTCTTGTTTGTAAATTTCTTGTGTTCTTAAGAATTTGTAACTGTCTAGGGAATCACATCTGACCTAGTTGCAAGGACTGTGGATCTTGAGATTGAAGCAAGCAGATCAGAAGGTATGCAGAGGTAGTTAGTAATGATTGGCATTCAAGGGAGTATTCTGATCCCGAAACAAGCATTCTCATGTAAAATAATCCAATTTGTTCCAATTATCTATATTGAGATTCAAGGATGCCCCCTCATATCCCTATTTATGATTCAGACAACCCTTGCTAGGCAGTGACCATGATGTCTGTTCATCCTTCTGCTAATGTGGAAATTCTACAATTATAATCAGCAATGGAACACTAGCTTGGATGCAGTGAGAACAACCAATACTTGATGTGCAGTAGAATGGTCAAACATATCCTGGAAATGCTGTAGAAGCTGAGCCAAGTTGGCAGTTTCCTGACCTTTTCACTCATAAATTGCAGTGGCCCCAGCCAGGGATCTCAATGTTAGTAGGGATGTGACAAAGGGCCCTTTCACGCTCACTGTGTTGTATTCCTCCGATTGGCCAGTGAACCCCATAAAACGCAGGGCATTGGACCAGCAGACCTCAGTACTGGGTAGGGTGCCCATCATAGTATTCAGATGTTCTGAATGTCACATTCTGGGCATATGAAGCGAATGAGAAGTAACCTCCCTCTGAGTAAAGCTCCAAGCATTAAAAGTGTGAAAGATGCTTACAGCCTACAGAAGCTGACCAACAGCCTTGCTGCTGAGAACTTATGATGGCCCCCTGCATGCCTACAAATGACTTGTCAATTCTTCTTCTGCTGCAGATCCATTCTTTCTGTGACACGACAGGGAATTGCACCCTCAAATGTGCTGTAAAGTACAACCAGGATTCCAGCAACATTCCTTTTGGAGACAGAAACTAAACCAAATTGAGAGTTCTAGTAGAAAGCAAAAAAATAAATAAAAATAGGCTGCAGAGAATATGAATACTAACTGAAATTATGAATCATTGGCTTCCCCTGCAGCACCTGCTACTTCTATTGAATGCAGAAAGTCACAAAATTTATATGCTGGATAAAAATGAGATGCACACAGCCAATGGAACACGCTGAACATCCAGACTGAGGGGCTGTTTCATTGTGAACAGAAAAGGGCAAGAAGGGAAGAAGAAACCAATAAAAAGACCAAAAAACTGGGGAGGGGGCAGAGTTACCATCGCAGCATAGTATTTACACCATTTAGCAATCATATCTGAAGCCCTCTGGGCCTTTATGAGATGGTGGAATCCGGGAAGGCTGGCATCAGCTATTGTTATGACCTGCCTCCAGCTAAGGTACTTAGGGGTCTGTCCTCGTGCAATAGTGGCATTGACCACCACTCAAACCATGTTAGTGCTAATGCTAACCTGAGGATACACTGCTAATGCTAACTTGATGATACAGTGGATTAGGCTGAGGCTGCTTCTAGTGTTAGTGCTAATGCTAACCTGAGGATACAGCGGCTTAGGCTGAGGCTGCTTCTAG
>JAABNY020000037.1:2464848-2489436 GCA_015164015.2 Brevimyrus niger
TTAGTGCTAATGCTAACCTGAGGATACAGCGGCTTAGGCTGAGGCTGCTTCTAGTGTTAGTGCTAATGCTAACCTGAAGATACAGCGGCTTAGGCTGAGGCTGCTTCTAGTGTTAGTGCTAATGCTAACCTGAGGATACAGCGGCTTAGGCTGAGGCTGCTTCTAGTGTTATTGCTAATGCTAACCTGGGGAAACGGTGCTAATGCTAACCCGAGGATACAGCGGCTTAGGCTAAGGCTGCTTCTAGTGTTAGTGCTAATGCTAACCCTGCTCCCAAGACTTTGCACTTATATGACCCAGTGGTAAGCAAAGCTGATGTTGCCATTCTCTCCGATAACCTGGAGCAGCTGCCAGAAAAGTCGACTGAACAGCGGAAATGTAATCTAGTCAAACATAGGCTAGTGCAAATATAATATATTATTTTCCCCAGAATTACAACATCCTGGCATCGTGATACCAAGTGTCCTCTGTCCTTGTCGCCGTGTGATTGCTGGCTGTCCAAAACACAGGTCCTGAAACATGGCCGGTGGCTGCTGTCCGAGGGGTGGTGCCAGCCCACATGGTAACGTGTGTAGGTCAGAGATGCAAGCAGGTCCTGGATGTGCCATGGTGACTAAATATAAATATTTCTAAACCAAATATAACTGCAGGTTGCTATGACAAAATACCCTGCATAATTTCATAAAAAATACAGTGACACTGATGTGAAGCCAAAGTTATAACAAAATTGCAGAATGCCCTGAAACAGACTCTTTCCAACTGATGCAGTTTATGCGAGCTATAATAAATATAAAAAAATATGTATTTTAATTGGTATACATTTATAATTATGGTAATATCATTAATAAGTGCATAGCTGCATATCAATGCAGAGTTAGAGTAAGCCTGGAGCAAATACCAGGCAATGGGGATTTCATTCCAGTATACATGAAAGGATAGACATGCTCACACAGAAACACTTACACCAGAAATTTAGACCCTGCTGCGCCTAACTACAACTTTTTGGACTGCACCATATATTGTTATTCAACCCAGTACAGCTAATATAGCCACCAAGGAAAATGGAATACCATGCTGTTCACTTTTTGCAGTGACATTGAGGAATACCATTTATTTACAGTTTTGATAGAAAATTGTCGAGAAAAGCACTTTTCACCATGCACGAAGGTGCAGATTCTGAAATTCACAGAATCTGAGAGACACTTGATACTTTTTTTGTTGTGTGCAGCTTTATAAATTGTGCTTGATTAGAGGCGTGCACGCGCAGACGCACGCACACACGCACACACACCAACTGTTTCACTTTGATATCTAGGTCTGCTGTAGCAGGAGTCCTAAGAGATGCTTATTACCCAACGGTCAACTGTTTGCTTCGACCGCACAGGCATCTGTGAAATAAACCTTTTCCAGCGCAACAAAATTTTCTCTGCAACCTGTCACTACCGTCGGAAATCAAACTGGTCCCACAAGAAGGAATATTAAATATCTGAAGGAACTGAGTGTATATATAATTTTCTCTCAGTCTAGTTTTGGGATCAAAAACTAGGAGCAAATGTGGTTTCACATAGTGTTTCATGTCGTTTCCTCATCGTTGCTTTTTGACAGATGTGTTGCAGGATTTCCAAGCCAGATAAACATAGGTAAGTTTTATATTCATGTACCAACTTAAACTGTGTTGTGATTTTTTATGTTGACTACCGTTCAGCTTATATATAGCTTAATAAAACACCAATGTTATTAATAATTAAGTGACAGAATCACAGAAGGTAAATCAATAAACTGTTATGTTCAGGAAAACATTAAAGAGAACCCCTTAGCGTGTAAAACTATCTTTATAGTTCTGAAAAAAACGTATGAATAAGTATTTCATTGAGCTCTATCTTCTCCGTATTTCTGGCGAGTCGTCTGAAAACGGCGTGTATATTTGGTGGAATCATAACATCAGGAGGACTTATTATTCAGCGTCGCTGTGGCTCATTTCAAAGCGGTCCCGTGTATGTTTTCGAGTGTTGAACAAACCGGTGAATTTAATTTACTTTTGTTTTGTCTTCTTTTTTAGGGGGACTTTTCATGCGATCTATGGTTCAGGAGCACAGCGCCTTTAGATTTGCTGTGCAGTTGTACAACACCAATCAGAATGTGACAGAGAAACCTTTTCATCTGAATTATAATGTCGACAATCTGGAGTCTTCCGCCAGCTTTTCTGTCACTCATGCGTGTGAGTACCCCTAAAATATTATTCATGGCAGTTCATTTATTGTTTTTCATTATGTTTTTTAAAAAACAAAATGTGCTAAGAATATATAACCTGGTTTTATTGGTTCTGTTCTAAAGTGCAAAATTAAACTGAAATAGGCTACTAATGAAAGCGACGAACCAGTTATCCCGCATCGTTTATGAGTGCAGACGAATTTTGCGTGCAGTGTCCGGATACCAATTAGTTACTAATTAAGATGCACATGATGTTGTATTAGCCTACTTTTTAATATTGTGTGTAGCCTTGTCTAAGCATATAATATACTTAACGTTCTTTTTTCTTTAAAAAAAACCCAGACATTTCTTGTGTTTGTCCTATATTTATATATAATTAACTGTTTAACATTTATTTCAGAAGAATGGTTATTGTGTTTTTCGAAGAATAAATACAAATTGACCTGCTGATATGTAAGAGTTGCAAATAAACGAATACACGTTTCCCGTGGACGCGTGTTACCAGCCAAAATAGACGTATTGTTATTTACGTAGTTTACTTTCATTCTTAGGAAACCTTATGAAGGCAATGGTTTGCATCGTGTTGCCTATCCATTTCTATATGGTTCCCCTGGGGATTAGCTTTCTAGTACCTGAAAAGGGTGCTGTATTTTTAGAACTTTATTTTTAGAATTTAGAGTGGGATTCTGAGGCAGTTTACTTCCTTCTTTAGTCCAGTGTGTATGGATTTTGATACCATGTGAAAATGATACATTTACCGGAAGTACACTTTTAGAGAAAGTTAATCTTTCTGAGGACAAACAAGAATGTTATTATATTATGGGAATGATGTGGGTGGCAGGCTGGCTGAGTGTCCCCTGTGCCCTGGGTGGGCTCCAGCCTGTCACCTTGAGGAGCTGTGAGCTGGAGCAGCAGCCGACTGGGTGTGTGGGAATGGTGTGGCAGAATTCCCCCAGCTGAGACATCACTGGCCTCCATTTCCCATGCAAAGAGCAGAGTGTGCCAGTCCATGCAGGACACATCGGAAAGGGATGAGGTGTGCAAAAGTATAAACTAGGTATAAAAGTATAAACTAGGGAGCCTGGTAGGAGGAGAAATATTGTCTCAGAAAACACCCGATATCCTGATTCAGCCATTCTATCGGACACTGAGTGCTTCATAGCCAGGATGTGGACAATGTCCTCTGGTGTCCCATTGAACCTGAAACCTTGATTGCACACATTCAGCCAGAACCATTGCATTTGGACCCATGCAGTGGACCCAGCAGGCGCATTATAGAAAATCTATCACCAGCCACCAGGATAGGAGTGACCTCACTTGAGAGGAATAGATTTGGTGTGGTAACTATTGCTATGTATGGATCTGCAGGCGGGCTTGGCCTGGCCATGTGGCATAGCAGGCAATTCCCCGGTGGGCCAGGAAAAGTAATTGTGGGGGTGATCGCTGCAAAAATCATTGGGGACCCACCAGCCTGACAAATTGGCAAAATCTGTGGTGAACTTGTCCGGGCAAAATTCCAGGACCAATTTTTAATCCCGCTCCAGCCCTGTCTGCAGGAAGAGTCAGGCTGGAGAAGACAAAATCCCAACTATCATCTGTAAGTCTGATAGTCTGTAAGTTTAGGGGGGCTTCTGAGGGTCTGTGGTCTGTTTGGAATGACAACCATAATGTCCCATGACTTTCACAATTGCTGCTAGAGATGACCAATAGCGTCCTCATAATGAATACCCCCCCGCGGTGAGCAAACAGCGCAGTCTGAAGACTCACCTGCTCGGCCTTTTATTGTCCATGCAATGCTCGAACATACAATGATTTCTATCTGGAGAAGTTCCATCTATCAGGATCCTTATCCTATGTCAGTTCCCTATTTGGCCAGCAGGTGTTTCCCAGCTCCCTGGGCTACCTCATGGATTAATGGGCTGAGCATGCAGCTACAGTAAGAGGCATACCTCCTTACCATCACTGTTTTTTTCCCCTACATTAATTATGTTCTTGTTGGTTCCTTGTTTTCTGTACCTCTGTCCCAGGTTATTCGTGCTTGTATCTAGTTCACTTATGTTTCTGCTTTACCCGAGTTTTGAATTATCTCCCAGTCTGTTAAATCACCCTCACCTGTTTCTACCTCCTATTGTGTAATTAGTAAATTCCCACACCTGTCTCTTACTAGGTTTTCCCAGTTGGTCGTTGTGTTTGCTCCTGATTATATGTACATTATGTGCTGTGTTAGTTCCTGTATTTTTCCCTGCTTTAGCTCTTATTTTCTACCTGCCCATATTTAGACCCTTCATAGTCTCCTGTGTTTTCTTGTTTTGTTCTGACTTACTGGTAAGCCAGACTGTGGATCATCCACCCTTCCAGCATGCCCCATCACAGCAATCTGCTGTAATGCGGGAATAGGCAAGGACTTCCACACTTGTTAGGATAACCACTGTGCCTTTCTGGGGCACTGCTGAACAGAGGGCTGGGTATAGCATTCCGTATTTTTATTTTACACCTTTTGTTTGAACATTGACATTTTGGATTTTTTTTCTGTTGTTGTTTACAGTAATGAATGTGTTATTTCCGTACACTGAACTACAGAGTTTTGTTGCCCTTGCCCACATTCTCTTTAACTGCCAGTCTTTCTGTTTGGCAGTAAATGCATAGCTGAGTCATGAAATTAATAAGCATGATTATAGACTAATGCGTGTGTCATTCGGGGAAAAAATGAGTTAATTTAAGTCAAGCTTTGGATTTCCTTTATATACTTAATGTTGTTCACATTGACAGGTGGAAAGTGCTTGTTTGCACCAGTTAAATGCTCCAAAGTCACAAGAAGAGTGATTTTAATCAAACAAATAAATGAAAAACAAATCACGATGATTTCCTCAAAGCTTCTCCTGGTCAGGATTGTGGCTGCCGGACACCCAGCAGCTCAGATGGGAAATCTTTTAATTTGGCTTCCAGGTCTAGTTCATTCTGGGGAGTTTATAAATCTACCAAAGCCAGCTGGTAGATGTAATCCCCCCAGTGTGTCTCACGTCTCCCTTGGGTCCACTGTCCGTTGGGAAATAAATTGGGCCCCACCCAGCCGGCATGCTCCTAAGATGCCTGAATTACCTTCCCGATTCAAAGAAGCAGCAGCTCTATCTTAAGGTTCCTCTGGATCCAATATTATTATCCTGTCATGAAAAAATGCTGTGGAGAAACCCAATTTCAGCTGCTCATATGTGTGATCTTGTTCTTTTGGTCGTGACCCAGAACTCAGGAGCATAGCTGTGCATAAGAGTAGATTGACGGTTGAATTGTTAGTCTCATTTTATGACTTAAGTACTGCTTTACCACCACTGCCCTCCACAGTGTAGGTAAAACTGCAGTCATCAAACCAATCCAACTATCCATTACCAATCTCCCATGACCTTTTACTATCACTTGAATGAACAAGGTCCTAAATTTATATTTATTTATTAATACAATATTTAAACTCCTTCACTAAGGACAGACTCCAACCACTCACTGGAAAGAAGTATTCTACTCCTTTCCAAGATAATGTCATGACTTTGGATTTGAAGGTGATCTTGTTAATCCCCCCTGATTCTCACGTGGTATTATACAGTAGTGCTTAAGGTCAGGGTCACATGAGGCCAAGAGCATGACATCATCTGCAAGTACCAGGGGTGTCATCCCCACTCCCCACCCCCCCATACTGGACATGCTTCCAGCCATGGCTGCACCTTGATACCTTGTCAATGAAAATCACTAATGGGAGTGGACACAAAATGCACTTCTGACTGTGGCTAAACCCAGCACTAATAGCTTTGATTTTATGCCAGTGATGTGAAGGTAAATTATGCTTCATTCATATAGGGAAGGAATAGCATGCAGATACAGTGTCAATGGCCCATATTCCTGGAGCATATTCCAATAGACTATGTTAGCGAATCCTGCAAACTGTCATATAGCTATGTGAGAGTTTTCATTGAGTTGTCTGACAGCCAGGCCAGATTCTGCTTTGAAGTTCCACCATCTGGTAGAGTCTCCACTCCTGTGGGTCATCCTGGTCTATTTGCCTTTTTCCCTCTGCGTCAAATCCAAATTAGCACCTTGTGGTGACTGGTTGTTAGTTTGTCCACTTTCTTCACCAGAGTGTACAAAATATAAGGTTGAAATCTCCCAGTATGACCACAGAGTCCACAGAGTGGTACCACACAGCATCTCACCACTTATAATGGGGATGGTCCCCTTGATGAGCCGCAGCTGTGAGGTGGAGCAGCAATGGACTGGGTGCTTCTGAATGGTGTGGCAGAATTCCCCCAGCTGAGTATAGCAGTCAGAATTAATCTCTCTGCAACTTGTAGTCACATAGAGGCAACCTTCACCATGGGGAAATATTTCAGCTGTACAGCTATCAGCCTGAGGCTTGTCAGCATCTCTGCATCCTCCAGAGGTATTTCACCTTAGGAAAATCCAGAGTAGATGAAACTCCACCATTGATGAAGAGGTCTCTCACTGTGCCCACACTCTGCTTATACCTACAGTATCACCTACTCTAACTCAGGCTCTTCCCTAGACAGAGAGGTGACCCCAAAAATATAGTCCATAATCCATCTGGATCCTTCCTGCTCATTTTTGCTACCCAAATGGCACTGCACCAGATTACCAACGTTCATCTTGCAGGTAGATAAGCTCACAAGATGGCTTCATGTAGCCATTTTCAATTGACCCCGGCCAGGAGGCACGAGTGGCCCCCAGCAAACACCACTACCAGGTCTAGCACCAGGGGTGGGTCCCAGTAACTCTATTCTGGACAGGAGACGTGTTCCTTTGGGTAAGTTTCTTTGGTGGTCTAGCCTCTCCTTACACACCCTTTTGCCAGTGGAACACAAGCTTCAGAGGACATATAGCTCTGTGGAAATTGAATTTGAACTCGGTATTAAAGATTTATTCATGACAAGTGTGTACTGCATGCTCTTCAGATGCCCCTTCCTTTATCAATTTCCATAATGTCTCCATATCAGTAGTAGAATAACAGAACACTTATACTTTTTTGATTATGCATACTAGCCACATAACCTATTAAAATATGCTGCATTCAAAAATTACCTGTTATAACTTTAAAGTTTGGTTTAGTTACTAGACTGCCATGATTTACAAAGTATGCAGTTAATATAATTGATATGCACTTAGAATGTGTCTTTCATCCTTGCGCCTTTCATTTTTGCTATATATTTGGGTTTTTGTGCACAGCACACTTTTGCGATACTGTTTCCAATCAATCGTGTTAGATAAATGTTTTAAAGCTAAAAACTATTAAAGAATATAGTTTGGTTCTGCTTTTTCCCTTTGTCTTTGTAGAGGATGTTGCGTAACAATGATATAAAATAGAATGAGTGTAATTAATTCGAATTTCTTGCAGAAATGCCAGATTTTAAGTCAGTAGAAACATTTGAATCATCGATCAACACTAACCCAGTGCTTAAACATTGTTAAAAATAAAGGTATTCTGGCATTATTTCCCAAAAGGGGAGCCAGAAACAGTAGCATAGATTCAGATCTAACGCAGGGAATGGAGACTCATATCACAGTGCACTGTATCTGTGACCTTGACTTACACTTTACTACACTGACTAAAGTATTGATTGTTTCTAATGGGTGAAATATAAGTTGTGACACATGAATCCCCAGAAGTCAAGTATTGACTGCTTTTTCTGCTTAACAGAAAGGATAGTAGGTCAGTAAGTGGGCCAACTACAATGGTAAATGAACTAATATTTAAGATATCAGGATTCTTCTCTTAGTCTAATGCTTGGCTCAGTGCAATCTTAATAACTGTATTAAGCAATTAACAAATGATTCTTTGGAATTTTCAATCCTTTTAAACATTTCCCAGATAATATTGAACAAAATGGTTTATATATGGTTTTTAAAGTTAATTTTTGATTAAAGCTTTCAGCTTTCCCCAGTAAAAAATGTATATATGACTGAATAAACAGTGAAAGAACAAACAATAATTACAACGCAGACATTTTCTTTGTCAAAAAAATACAAAAGGGAATGGAAATCACCTCTAGTTTAATTTTTGGAGCCTGATCAAATGAATCATGAGTTGAACTCCACTGCACTGCTTTCTTTCAGGTCGGTCTCTTTTATGTTCTTCTCCTTCCTTAAAACCCCACCCCATGACTCCTCTACCTGTTTTAAGCACCTGCAGACCAACCAGGCACCATGAGGGAGACGATCTGTTGATTGGGGGCTAGAGCTTTGTTAGGTTTTTCAATATTCTGAATAGAATAGAATAATTCTTAATCCACAAGTTCTTATTTGAAACATGGCTGGGGAAACAGGGAATGAGTTGGGGTCTGGCATGTGTATGAGGATATTTATGGCATCCATAGTGTTGGTAGTAGGCTTGCATCTTACTTTCATTTTAGGCAACAGGGCAGTTCCCAGGGCCTGGGGAAATGTGTACAATGCTCTGTCCTGGCTGGCAGCCGAGCAGAGAGAAGGCACAGACACTGAGAAGTGGCAAAATCAGAGGGGCTTTTTGACAC
Organism: Brevimyrus niger; assembly: GCA_015164015.2. NCBI lineage: Eukaryota > Metazoa > Chordata > Actinopteri > Osteoglossiformes > Mormyridae > Brevimyrus > Brevimyrus niger. Next base: position 2,473,590 of record JAABNY020000037.1, read on the forward strand.
TTAAAGGGGGCAACCATTCTAAAAAAAATAAATTTTTTGGGTCCCCTTTAAGAAAGAAAGGGATTACTAAGTTAGTTAACATTTGTGTATGAGTATGTTATGGGTCTGTCTGTCTTTCTGTCTGTCTGCTCAGTACGGTTTATGTCTGTGATCAGAAGGTGCTGAATTTCCCTATGAAGATCGATAAAGTAACTATTATTAATAAAACCTTCACTGATTTTTGTTTTTATAAACCTTCCTGGAGTATTACCACTGCAAGTCATTTCAAATTCCTTCAGATGTTCTTAGCATTTTCTTTAAAGTTTTGGTTGTCGGGCTAATAGCTATTTCATTTTAATAATGTTTTCACAAGACAAAAGAAAAACGCCTTTGTAAGTGGTTGGCAAACTGCCGGTCAGGCACGAGTACTTGTGCTGAACAAAATAATTACTGTCCAGTAACAATTAAATGCATTGTATTGTGCTGGTGGACCCTACAATTAAGCACATAATGTCACGTAATGTGTAAATACAGATACCTTTATAAAAAAACAAACAACTGAACAACACAAACCCCATGGCACATAGTCTAACGCTTTCTGAGTTGCCGACTGTACATAAGTAACTAGCCTAAGACGTCTATCAACATACTTTATCTTCCAATTTCAGTCTGTTCACAGTTCTCCAGAGGAGTATATGCTATCTTCGGGTTCTATGACAAGATGTCCATGAACACGCTGACCTCCTTCTGTGGCGCACTCCACACGTCCTTTGTAACACCCAGCTACCCCACAGATACGGACGTACAGTTTGTCATCCAAATGAGGCCCTCGCTGCAGGGGGCCGTCCTAAGTCTCCTGGCTTACTACAAGTGGGAAAAGTTTGTCTACATCTATGACACGGAAAGAGGTGGGTGCAACAGTCAACTTCGCAATGTTTGCTTTATTTTTAGTCCACATAGTCTGATACATGTTTATGTAAGGGGATACAAGCATTTTGTATTTGGAATATATACAGACATCCTAGCAGATAAGGAGGCAGGTGAGGGATGTGTGGGAGGTGGATAATGCACTTTATCTTCTGGGAGGTTGCGCATGATTGGTGGGTGTTAGGGAGCTGCTGTCAGTTTGTGAGATGTGGGGTGTCTGTATATATTTTTTATATATTTATTTGCGTGTGATCTTTCTGTGTTTGAGCAGGATACTTTCCACAGGCAAAAAGAAATCCTCCCTAATTGCTCTCTCGAAAGCGAGTGAAGGGACCCTGCGATTGATGGGCATCCTGCTTAGGGTGTTCCCTCTCTGTCCTACAAGTAGAATCGTAGGCTTGATTCAGTTTAGAGAGGGTGTAGCTGTTGGAGCTGGAGAGCTCTGGGGAGATCTGTTTAGGTGTGTTTTTGTCAGCATTTTCCAGAGCAGAGCCTTTGGGACAGGCTGTGTCCTCAGGCTCCGTACTCTGGAGTTGTACAGGTTCTCAGTTGGAGGAACATTTGTATGCGCTTTGTAGTTTCTCTTGTGGATCAGGCACATACTGTGCCAGCAGGAGACAGAGACAGTAATGTTTGTAATGTATCTGTTGTGGTGCATGGTTCGTCTGTACTAATAGCACAGCTGCTTGAACTCAGCTAGACTAGATAGTAATAACACTAATCTTTAATATATAAACGCACACCTACATATATTATATATTATACATATACACATATCAATAATCCTAATAAATTGTGTTTATTAACCCTTTTTTTAATTTCTTGATAAAATTTGATATCTATGACCTTTTGTAATGACAGATGTAAGCCTAGATAAATAGAAAATCTAAAAAAATCAACTTTCATAGCAATGACTGCATAACATTAATCATTATTAAATACAAATTATTTCAAGCCAAGATAACATTATATAGGATAACACATGTCTGGGAATGTGAAAATATATACAGTACAGTAATATCATTTTTATCCTACTGTTTTTGCTATATTCTTCGCCATGACAATGCAAATTTTTCACTTGGGGGACTAATAAAGGATTACCTTATCTTACCTTATCTTAATAAAATCTTAGGCAGACAAAGACAGTGTTTAGGGCCATTGATCTAGGTAGTAAGTGCATATTTGTTCAGAAAAAAATAATAACCTTACAACACATGCAAATTACCAGTAACATATTCGGTATTTGCATAATAATGGGACATTTATGATTGCAATCCACCTCCACCTAAACTTTAGACAAAAGAAAACCAAGTTGTGGCCAACACATATTACTTATATTTCATAGAAAAGAACCCCCCCCATTCAATTGTAAAATAATATCTACCTACCTCTTGTGGAGATCTTACAAAGCTCTAGAGACAGACGGCTTTATCTGAGTTGGAGGCAGGCGTTTCCTCATGCCAACACAGGGTGGAAAAAAAAAAAAACAAAAATAAAGAAATCAGGTCAACAAGCTGGGTCACATTCATAAAACTTAAAGGTCATTTCCAATCTAGGCCAGCTCCTTTCTCCAAAATATGGGTGATATATTCTCATTATAGAGCCACTCATACAGTGCATATAGTGTAGGGTAACAGGGAGCCAATCCAATGATCCCCAGGATGCCAAGCTGAGTACATACTGGGAACATAGTGGGGTCACTAGACACACAGTGGAGCCTGATTCATTTGATCAAAAGGACTGTGGTTGGAAAACCCCTTGGAGAGAGATAGTGAAAAGAGTGAACATGTAGACACCAGACATACATAGCTGCTACAATTATATATGTAGCTGTTCATTCACATTAACTGTGTATCCCAACAGTTTATAAAAAACGAAACAGTTCAAAGATAGACCATAGGCCTGAGATTAGGGTTCGATAATCTCTATAGGTGCCTTGTAAGTATTTTCAGCTAGATGGCTACCCCTCTACCTGTATTTATTTAAAGGAACACTATAACAGTATTATGGCATGATCCTGATTGTGCTGCCTCTCAGCGTTTAAACAACTTTTTGTAGTGGTGTGTAGGTGTAGAGGTGTGTAGGGGATGGTGGTGGAGGTAATGTAAGCATGGAGATGTGTAGAGGTGGTGGTGGAGGTGATGTAGGCATGGGGATGTGTAGGGGTGGTGGTGGAGGTGATGTAGGGATAGAGATGTGTAGGGGTGGTGGTGGAGGTGATGTAGGCATGGGGATGTGTAGGGGTGGTGATGGAGGTGATGTAGGCATGGAGATGTGTAGGGGTGGTGATGGAGGTGATGTAGGCATGGAGATGTGTATGGGTGGTGGTGAAGTTTTTCTTCATTTTTTGTTTTGTTTTATTAAATGATAATATTTTGTACTGCAACTATGTACATTGTGTTTGTAGGGTGTCCTTGAGTGTCTTGAAAGGCGCCTTTAAATAAAATGTATTATTTTTATTATTATTATTATTAAGGTGATGTAGGCATGAATATGTGTTGGGGTGGTGGTGGAGGTGATTTAAGGGGAGTGATGTAGATGTGGATGTGGTTTACTTGGAATAGGTGCGGTGGTGGTGTAGTAGTGGAGTAGGTGTAAAGGTAGTCTAGAGGTGGTGGTGTTGTAGTGTAGATGGTGTATGGGTGGCAGTGGTATAGAGGTGGAAGTGGTTTAGAGGTGGGGAAGGTATAGGTGTGCTTTTCCCAACATCACAGTTATTCCTTAAATTCCTCCCCCTATGCCTTTATCTTGTCCATTGCCATGTGAAATGAATTATTAAGATACAGGTAACTGCAAACTAGTAGCTTGGCTTTGGAATAGAAGAATAATTAGTTAAAAGGAACAATTCACCTAAATGTGGTCACTTAAATCTAGAATACACCTGTGTTAAAAAGCTGAACCCTAGGTAAGACAAGAGGGTCATGGACCATCCAGACTGAAGAATGTCAAGGCCAACACTCAGCAATCCGAACAGCCTAACTCAAATGTTGATGCTTGACATTCATTACGCACCTTCTGTGTTGTGTCACCAATCAAATGGGAAATACTGTAACAGATGCCATTCAAGAGGCTCTCCCCATTGGCCCAACCCCAAGAACCGCAGTCAGTTTAAAAGTGTCAAACACATTATCCTTCTTACATTATAGCTACTGATTCCTAGGTACCAGTTCTCACCCACCTTCCATTTGTCCTTGTTAAACCTATTTTTTTACAGTGTGATGAACGTGCCTTATGTTCCCACGGGATCCTTCTCCCTTAAATGTTGGCAGTGAACAGATTCACTCTCTGTGGCCTTTTAGACTCTCATGCTTGTGTCAGAGAACAATATCCTTGATCCTCCATGACATGTCTTCTCTCCTGCCCAACCATATTGTCCCTGACCCCAAGGGAAACGGTCACGCCTTCCTCCAGTCAGCACTCCATGCAGCTGCTTCAACTAAACTATACCTAATTGTTATACTATAGAAACACACCTGCAGTAATTCCCATTTAATAACGTCTTTCATTACTGTACATGAATGTACAGCTTTAGTTCGCTGTATTGTGTTAATATATACGATACATATCAGAAAGTAAAAAAAAATGAAGCAAAATGCGTTTCAACATATGAAAGAGCGAAGATTAAAATCAGATTTACTGATTTACTTTTTGAGGAAAAACCCGAAACCAATTGGATAATTAACAATTCACACATGGTTACAACATGCAAAACACCACAAAGAGTATTAATTTGACAAAAACATTTTGCATTGTTCACAGGCCTCTCAGTGTTACAAGCCATAATGGAGTCAGCGATGACAAATAACTGGCAAGTGACGGCACGGTCTGTAATGAGCATTGTGGACGCTGAAGAGTATAGAAGAATCATGGAGGAGATGGGCAGAAGACAGGAAAAGTATTTCTTGTTGGACTGCAAAGTGGAAAGGATGAAGACGATTCTGGACCAGGTAATACCAATATAATACTCACCGCCAGGCCTGCGGATTGTGATTAATGTGCAAGAAATGAAACTAAATCCTAAATTCATATGTAAAACTAAGACGCTGTAACAGGCAATAATCTCAAACAGAATCTGGTGAAGGTAGCCTTTGATAGAATTTTTATTTTATTTTCCAGAAAACCAAAATACTAGTCTCTATAGTTTAATTTGAAAGGCCTGGACCCATGACTATACTTAAAGGGTAACAGTATGAAACAGCACAATGGCTATTCTCTTTGAATGTATTCAATCATGCAGTGCTGTGTGTTGTAAAACAATGACAACCAACAAACAAATCAATAAATAAAAACATCAGAGACTTAGGTTTTGGGATAGGCATCTAGAAGTAGCAGCTTTACTCATGCTGAAACAAAAAAAAAAAACCCACAACGATTTATACATACTGTAATTCATGAAAAGAGGGACAATATTATTATTCAGTACCACAAACCCTAAGACAGATTTACTTAAAAACGTTCAACATTACGATTTCTCATTACATGTGAATTAAAAATTATATACAAAATAAATAGTGCTATTCATATAACCAATAGCATGCGTTTTTAAAAAGCCTCTAAGATTTTTGTTTGTTTTATTGACATGGTAAATCCAGTTTACTTCTCTAGGTTGTAGCGCTTGGGAAGAACAGCCAAAGTCACCATTACATTCTGGCTAATCTGGTGAGTTTTTGGCATTCACACATTTTGTTAGCGAAAAAACATACATACACACTCATAAAATGCAAGATCTTAAAGTACATGATTGTTGATCTAGGACCATGGTTTGAGTCTCCACCATGGCTCCTTGTGCTGTCGCAGGTTTTTCTCTGACGTTCCTCCCACAGTTCAAAAACCTGCTAAATTAATTGTTGCTGAATTTTCTGTGTGCGGTTGCCCTGTGATGGGTTGGCACCCCATGTTGGGATATTCCATTCCTTCTGCCCGGAGCTTTCAGGATTGGCTCTAGACCGGCGTGACCCTGCAAAGGATGTTTACAGCCAACTATATAATGTGATTTAAAAAATGAAATTAATTAGTATCAGTTTTAGTGTTTTACAAATGCAGTATACTGTACGTTAGCATGAAAGCAACTATCACAGGTTTTTGCAGACAGCAGCAGAGATACAGCATCGGTCCTGTTCCTCTGCATGTTGTACCAGCTCTTTGTGCAGATGGACTGCCACTATAATGGCAGCTAATGAAGCGCAAACTCAGAGCCAGCTACCAGCAGCTAGCTGTCTTTTTGTGGTAGAAAGTTCAAATATTTCCATCTCCTACAGAGAAGATGACCTTTTAGGCGTTAGCCAAAGGCCTTAACCATTTTAAAGGGGGACATTATGTGTGATGTGATAGTCTACTGAGGCAAATGGCACCACAATGTTACGAAGTGCAGAGCATAGCAGCGTGAAGCTACACTTACCACAATGAAGGTAAAGTGGACAGAGACCTCTTCAGTGATCAGAGAACATCAAACATCGAACATCAGAAAAGACAAAATCATCAGTAAATCAGAAAAAAAATAATTTTAAGAAAAGTATTCTGCTAGCAAAGGTATTTAATTAGTCCATGAACCACTGACATTAATCTACTTTAGGCTGGAATTTTTGGAAAGTTTGTCACCTATGAAATTATCACTGCTACTCACAGCCATTGTGTGTTGGTTTTCCATTTTGAATAATTCTGTTTCCTTTGCGCCTCTTGTTTAGGGTTTTTCAAATATGAGCCTGGACAAGGTCATTGCTGGGGGAGCCAACATAACTGTGTTTCAGATAATTAACCCTGAGAAACCCATTGTACAACAGTTTCTCCAGCGCTGGAATCATCTGGATGAAAGAGAATTTCCAGAAGCAAAAGGCACGCCTCTGAAGGTAAGCATGATCTATTTAATGATGTATTCTCTTTCTTCTTGTTCTTTCCCTCTTGCTTTTTGTTTTTTTGTTTTGTTTTGTTTTCGAGAGAGAGCTATTGACTAGGTAAAGTACGTTGTACAGTGTTTGCATGTGTGTGTGTGTGTGTGTGTGAAAAAACAACATATAAATGTCCCCAAGGGCTGCCGGTGCAATGCTTGAAAAAATGCTTCTAACCAACACCTGTCTTAATATAGATAGCACAGTCCCTAAATGGATTTTCACTATAATATTAACCTGAGACTTGATCTGAGGCCTCAAAGTTTCTGGACAGCTGGATGAAAAAAGGGACAAAACTAATCAATACTTGGTGTTGTGTTGCCAGATGTACTTGGAAAGCCAATATAGTGAACGAAAAGGTGCTTGAAGGTTTATGACACCTCCGAAAGTAAGCCTTGGAGGACATGGCCCTGGAACCTGAAGGGACGTTCTTGGCACCTGAAATGACTTTAGAAGCTAAATGTTAAGTAAACTGGTAATACTTTACTTTGTTGGGGCACACATAATGGACTATTATGCTGTTACTTATGTATTAATGAAACATAAACTAATTTTTATTTACATAGTGATGAATTGTGATGCATCTTTTATCTCAAGCCGTTACTATATTTGTTACTATACTGTATTTGTTAATCCTGCTTTGTGGAATACCCCCCTTTCCAACCACAAAGGATTCAGCTCAAGATCTGTGTGGCAACTAGCACAAGGAGTTTAATCAAGTGTGATAAATGAGGGGAAACCTAAAAATATGCAGAACTCCAGCCCTCCAGGACTGGAGTGTCACACCCCTGATCTAATATTAATAAGCCATTTATATATTTAATTACAGTAATACTGTTGTGCCGAGTGGAAACGCAGACAGACAATACAATGACCGAACTGGGGAAACAAACTGAAACGCGGACGAAATACAAAAAGCTAATAAAAACAACCAGAAACAGCTAATCAATTGGGGAGTGCACTCTGGGTTAACGAGGGGGCGTGGCTCATGGAAGGAGTGGACAATCAGGGCAGGACACATTGTTTGGATACATTTATTTTCTTACTTTACAAATTACTGTTTTGATAAATGTGCTTAGATGTGTTTAGTACAGCATGTGCTCTTGTTTTATGTGGTTCATGTTGTGTTTAAATTCTAAAAAAAAACATATTGGGGTGTAAATGTTACGATCGGTGAGCGCAGGATGAACCAGGACGATAGGCGAAGTCAGGTTGCAAAGAACCAAGGAGTTTAATCACTGAAACACAGGGCAGGGTACTCACATACAGCAACGAGAATGACGGATCTGGGGTAGACTGACTGAGACGCGGACTAAATACAAACAACAAGCTAGACTTAACAGGCAACAGGTGAATACAATCGGGGTAAAACAGGAGGCAACGATGTGGGCGTGGTACACAATCGGGAGCGTTGGGAGCAGGACGTAACAGTAAATTTTTGGTGCTGGGAACCAATTAATTGTTTTTCCATTATTTCTTAATCTTCTGGGGAAAATTTGATCACAACTCGAACTTTTTAGAATTTGATCTGGAGTAATAATATTAATAAGTAATAATAATAATAATAATAAATATAGAAAAAAACATAAAAAAGAGGTATGTTGAGGTAGCCGTTGATCACAAAATAAGCATAAATATACCGAAAATACTAATATAGAAAGAAATGACAGGAATGAAGGGGAAAGTAATGAAGTTGCAGCTTGGTAAGTAAATATAGTAATAATAATAATTATTATTATTATTAATAATCCCTGTGGGGGAAATAGTCTTTATGCCTCTCTCAACTTGCACTTTGTAGAGTAAGTTGTCCATGTTGGGCAGTCACCTGTAGCGGCGCCCAGGTAGCTGGGGGTTAAGGGTCTTGCTTAAGGACCTGCAGACTTGCTGAGGCTGGGTTCAAACTGGCAACCTGCTGCTTTCAGGCACACAGGCTTAGCCCACAGAGACACATGCTGTCCCCAAGAGCATAGACCTCCACCGCACAGCTGGTGCGGTGTTGGTGCGTGTCTGTCTCACCGTGTCTGTGCTCCAGACTCCGCACAGCCATCTATCAAGCTGTTACTGGAAAGTAATGGAAGTGCTCAGCATAAAACAACGAGAATAAAAATAGCTACGACAAAAGATAACATTTAACCACAAAGAAGAAAGAAAGAAAAAAAAGTTAATAAAGGTAATAAGTAATTAGGTGATAATACATGAATAGTGATACTGAAGTATGAATGTGTATTTTCTGCCCCATATAATAATAATAATAATAATTATTATTATTATTATTATTATTACTACATATCTGAGTTTGCTGATTGATAAAATATTATAATTAAAATTAAACATTACCACTATTACTCCCATCATTACCGACAATAACACCGTCGCTGTTAATTTCATTGTCATTGTTGTTAGTATAAACAGAAAATATATTTGAAGACATAAGAAGAAAAAATAAAGATTGCAATTTGAGTGTTAAGGATTGAGTGTGCGGTTGAGAGTATGTGGCATTAGCCTGGTTGTTTTTTTAGGTTAAGATTGTGTAAGTATAGTTCCTAGTTTTTCTCAAACAGTAGTCTATTATTATGTAAGACTGTATTTTCTCCATGGAAATGTATTCTACCATTAGATTAGTCCAATAATTTAAATTGAGCCTGTTTTTGGATTTCCAGTTTTGAAGTATTGCTTTTTTGGCGATAGTTAGAGAAATAAGAAATGTTGTTCTTATAAATGGATGGTGGGTTTATCTGTGTGAAATTTCCACACAAAGAAAGTCAAAGTGAAGGGGAGATTCTGCAGTCTAGGTTGGAGGTAAGTATTCCCATAATTCCTACCCAAAAAGTATGAACCCACATAGCATGCAGATCACACAGATCTGTGACACCAATGATGCCCTGTGAACAGGTACAGTATCAGTGCTGACTAGTGCCATTTTATACTTTTTATATTGAGTGATGAGTGTTCTATGAATGACTATGTATTGGCTAAAGGTTGGTATTTGTTGTTGTAAAAATGCTGTTGTAGACTTCCATCCAGAAATCAGGACTGGGGGAAATGTTAAGGTCCCTATTTCAGTTACATTTTGGGAGAGATATCAAAGTGTCTGTTACAGATGGAAGTTAATATATTTTAGAGGTTAGTTTCTTTTTTTTAAGTTGGAGAAAATCATCTAATCTCTGAGGGTGAAGTGTATTATTTGCGATGCTAATTTTAGTTTTGATGGTGGATTGATTTTGTAAATATTCCAAACACTGCTTGTTCTCAGTTTCGTATTTCAGGATTAAGTCTTTGAAGGACTTGAAATTGTAGTTATTAGAAAGATGATGGAGATGTGTAATCCATTTCTGTTCCCAGGAGCGCTAATGAATAGTGTGAAGAATATTCCAGATTGGAGTGTATTCAAAGGATTTGAGAGTGGAGTTATTGATTTTGATTGCTTTCCACCAGGCTGTCAGTGTTGTGGAAATAGCAGTATTGCTTCTTTACTGAAATATTGAAAAAAAGTATTTCAGCAAGTTTAAGATTTTTACAGAACAATTGCACCAACTCTAACCATTAGCTGCTGTTACTACTGCAGTGAAACCATTTAGTTAAGTATTACCATTCATTTGCTAAGTAAAAGGAAATTTAGAGCTTCTAATCCACCTTGAGATTTATTTTTCTGTAGTGTGGAGTATTTTATTTTTGCGGTTTTGTTTTTCCAGTAAAAATGTGAGATTAAAGAGTTAAGAGTTTGTAATTATAGTTTTAGTATGAGTATGCTGAGCAATATTGATTAAATTAAATAATCTACGGCTGTCTGAGGTGTGTCTTGCATACCTCACAGTAGGCGTGTATTTAAAAAAAGTTTACTGTTAAATGTTCAGCTTTAATGAAAATCATCATTTCCTAAACTAACATTTATTCTTCTGTAAAGTGGAATTTTGTGCTTTGTACAACAGATCCTCATCTGAAACGGATATTTCATTGTGCATTCTTACTTTCATTATGTAAATATGGTCTCATATGATTCTACCAAGAATATTGGCAGTGATTTTTTGGCAGCATTTTGATCCAATCCGATTCTTCTTTTGTTTCAGTATACGTCAGCATTAACCCATGATGCGGTTTTGGTGATTACGGAAGCATTTCGCTACTTGCGAAGGCAGAGGATTGATGTGTCCCGAAGGGGTAATCCGGGAAACTGCCTTGCCAATCCGGCTGTACCCTGGAGTCAAGGCACCGACATCGAGAGAGCCCTGAAAATGGTATGGAAACTTTTTGTTTTCCAAATAAAAGCTTCGTTATTTAAGAAATTCACATGGAATGACAATATAGTGATACCTTTGGTCTTATTGACTGACTGTACTGTTGTATGGCAGGTTCAGGTGCAGGGCATGACAGGAAATATTCAGTTTGATACTCTTGGCCGAAGGTCCAACTACACTATTGATGTATACGAGATGAAGACAGAGGGAAGTCAAAGGGTAAGCAATTAGTGTCATATCTGGATTTTTTTCACCAACCTAAAGACCTCCAACAGTCCTTATTTTGAAAAACTAATTTTACTTGCTGTTTACAGAAACTGTAGGGGGAGAGATCAAAATACCTATTATATACTCAAGTGTGGAACTAAAGAACTGCGGAATATACTAAAAAAACAATGACATTTGCAAAGAAAGGCTAAAAGCGTTGATGGTGGAGCACCACTCTCAAATCCTGTGAATTTAGAAAATTAGGCAGCTCTAATACCTTCCTACCCAGCAGGTACTAGTCAGCAGGCGTGTTTGTGTGAAGATGTGCAGGGCTGGAAATGTGCAGACTTCTGCGTTTGTCTGTTCGCTGGTGCCCTCTGGTGGTTTTCTCTGCACTTTGTAGAGGATGTGACCCTTACGGTCAGCTTGAGTGTTTCTGTGATAGGGAAAGATAAAGATTCCTTGAGGCATTTACTGATAATTTGCATGTGAACCTGGAGAGTAATGCCTTGTGTAACCAAAACAAACATTTAATGTCATAATGGAGTGATTATGCTGATTTTCAGCTGAGGCGTATGTACAGACACCCTACCAGAAACACCCCTTTTAAAAATAAGAACTGCCACTAATTCTTGGAAAGTACTGGATTGTTTCTTAATTGTTCCAGTCTTTAAGCCAAAGGTACTTTCTGACAACTGTTGTTTAGAATATCGTGTAACTGTCATTGCTGTTTACTTGTCTCATCACATTTTTTATTGAAACAATCTGAATGAAAACCATGTGATATTAACAATGATGTATACATAATTTTCAGATTGGCTACTGGAATGAGTATGAAGGATTTGTATATATAATGAATCAACAGGTCTCCAATGAGTCATCTTCTGTGGAAAATCGAACAATTGTGGTGACTACTATTATGGTAAACTTTCAGTATAGTTAAAAATATTCCATTTATTGCTGTTTATAATGATGATGCTGCCACATATACAATCTGCTTTATTTTGTTTTACACCTATATGTTAAGCATGTTCAGATAATGAGTGTATATGTAGTCATAGATTAACAAAGTATTTGACTTAGATGTTTTGTTTTCGCATTTTGAGGTTGATATTTTAGTGAGAATAAGCAAGCGCACAAAAGGCGATATCTGTAAATAAATGAGCAGCAATGGGTGAGATTGGTGAACGAAGCACCAATGATGAAATTACCCAATGGCAAAAGCATAATTGGTTAAAATATAGCATAATTGTATTAGACAATATAGATTATAATTCAAATGTAAAACCATGGTTTAACACACGTTATATGATTGGAAAAATAGACTTTCCAAAAAAAGATGATTGTACATCTGATACCAGCACGTCCCTCATAATTGTTCTTAATCTGCTACAGAAAACTAAATTCTAGTAAGAACAGTTGTTTGCTATTCTTAAAATCCGTCACATATATTACTGCTACCTTATTTGCTGAGTCAGGTAGACATTCTAAGATTCTTGTGTTATGCAGTTCCTTCTGTGCAGTACAGAGTTCTGTGTGTACGTTTATGATTAACATCGCAGTGAGAATGCATTCACAAACATAAAACAGGTTACATTTGATTAACAGGAAGCTCCCTATGTGATGTACAAGAAAAATTTTTTACATCTGGAAGGGAATGACAAATATGAAGGCTACTGTGTTGATTTAGCTTCTGAAATCGCTAAACACGTGGGGATAAAATACAGATTATCTGTTGTGATGGATGGGAAGTATGGAGCCAGAGACCCAGACACCAATGCCTGGAATGGGATGGTGGGCGAGCTTGTATATGGAGTAAGTCAAAGTATGGTAAAAATACAGTAATAATCTATTTCATGTATGTATCGTAAATAAACCATTACAGCTTGTTATGCTCTTTTGTTAATACATAAATACTTACTTACACTCTGTTAGTTGACTGTTAATTTTTTCCCCATAAATTACTGATATGAGTTTTTTTTTAATAATATCTGTATTATTCCATTACACTAATAATAAGTACTGTACTTAACTCATAGGTAGTATATTAGTGATTTTAATTTTGTCACAATGAATGACTTTAGTTTACATTAGTTTATTAAGATAATATCAAAATGCATTAGTTAGTAGAACAACATTGTTTTCCATAAGGTTTTCCAAGTCATTACAATATCATCTATATTAATAAAATGTTCAGATAACAAAGGATTAAAAAACTAATGTATGCCCTATGTGTTAATTTTTCCAGCGAGCTGATATTGCTGTTGCTCCATTAACTATAACGCTGGTACGAGAAGAAGTCATTGACTTTTCTAAGCCATTTATGAGCCTGGGAATCTCAATCATGATTAAGAAGCCACAAAAGTCAAAACCTGGAGTGTTCTCCTTCCTCGACCCCCTGGCCTATGAGATTTGGATGTGCATAGTATTTGCCTATATTGGGGTGAGCGTGGTGCTGTTCTTGGTGAGTCGCTTCAGCCCTTATGAGTGGCGTTTGGATGACAGTGATGAGGGTAAAGACTGTCAGACTACACCGGACCCTCCGAATGACTTCGGAATCTTTAATAGTCTCTGGTTCTCCCTGGGAGCCTTTATGCAGCAAGGATGCGATATTTCACCAAGGTTGGTTAATTCATCCATACCTATTGCCATTTTGCATTTTATAATCTTATATCTGATCCCATGGTGTATATATGCTACAGTATTTCTTTTGGAACCACGTAACTTCCTTTTGTGTTCACCGTTCACCTACGTGTTCCCATAACACCGCTGTTCTTCATAATTTCCCGCCTTCATGGATTATCTTTTCTAAATAACATATATCCACCATGTTGGAGACTGTAAAATGCATAGGGTTGTTTGCTGGTGTCTTTTAGGGTCAACATTTGGAGAACTACCGTGTTTTTGCTGCATAGTCTTTCCATACTCATCTGTTTCCATACAAAAAAGTAAAAGATTTTATATATATATGTATGTATATATAAAATTGTATACATTTTCCTGACCAGCAAGCCAGTGAAGCAGCTTAAAGCAAACAGTTATTCCATGATATGTCTTATTCTCTCATAGCCCCCCTGCCATTATACTATCCTGTCCATCCTCACATAAAACATAAAACCTCTCATGCACTGTTGTTGTGGTGCCACTCTATACATGGAAGAATAATATTCATTGTTTTTTTTACATTACTGGTTAGCGTTTAAAGGTTAAAGCCCAGACCAGGGCATTTTATATTTATATTTATTAGCATAAAATAATGTTTCTAGTGTGCTTGAAAGTTAAATGAGCTAAATGAGAAAGTTAAATTGTGAAGAAATATCAAAAGAAGAAATATCAAAAGCTAAGGGGCACCTCTTCATGGTTTCAAAATTACACTCAGAATTTTGCTATCACCCATATTTTTTGGGTTACATAATTTTTAGGCTACATTCATAGTGTGTATATATGTGTGTGTGATAGCAATATTCTAATGTTATATTACATAGTATACGCCCTTCGCAATTACTTATTAAAAGGGTTAGAAAAAAAATCACCTTTTGTCACACTGAAAATTTGAGAAAAATCCAATCTTTCATTAACAAAAATTTATTCCAAGGAAAAAATTAATTCTTCATCAGGAAATAATTATCTTTTACAGATACACATGTGCCATGATTATTGGCACCCCTGGAAATTATAGTGGACTCAATGTAACTGAAGCATGTTTCCCCTGTAATTTGTACATCTTTGAGTTGAGTGGAGTGAATAGGAACCTTCAAGCTGTAATCCATGACTTCCTGGTTAACAGAGATACAAACAACAGGGGTACGAGCTCGAGAAGACAGAGAGCCGAAATTCCCTTAGTCATTCATCAACATGGGAAAGATAAGTGAACATACAAACCAAATGGGTATTAAAAAATAGCTACTCACCTTAAAATGCCAAATTCTACTGCTAGTTTATTAATAAAAAATGTGTACAACAACTGGAAGTGTTATAAACCTGCCCGGAAGAGGACCCACGTTTATTTTCCCCCATGTACAGTGAGGAGGATTGTAAGATAGGCAAAAAAAATCCCCAAGGATGACTGTGGGTGAATTACAAGAAACCCCCTTCATGCTAACAGAATATTTGGAAGGTATGCCAGAAAAAGCTTTTTTTGTCAGTTAATCACAAACGCCTGGAGTTTGCGAAACACTACTACAACTTTGACTGGAACCAAATTCAATGGTCTGATGAAACAAAAATGGAGCTTTTTGGCAATAAACATAAGGTGGTTTTGGTGTAAAAAGAAGGATGGCTATAATGAAAAGAAGCTTATCCCAACTGTAAGATATGGTGGGGATTCGGTGATGTTGGGGGGCTGTTTTTCCTCCAAAGGCCCTGGAGACCTTGTTATGGTACATGGCACTAGGGCTGGGCGATAAAACGATAACGATATGTATCGCGATATACATATAATCCATATCGATAAAAAATGTGTTCGCTAAAATGTTCGACATTTTTTTTCCTTCGTCGGAAGAAAACAGAGATTACAAAACTAGTTTGATTGCTAGTTTGGATCCATGCCGGAAACGCAGCTGTCATAAATGGTCGTAGCACAGCAAAACAACTCCTTTTATGGAAGTTCTGCCG
>JAABNY020000037.1:2495242-2513871 GCA_015164015.2 Brevimyrus niger
AATTTAGCAACTCCAATCAGCCTCTGCATGTTTTTGGACTGTGGGGGGGAAACCGGAGTACCCGGAGGAAACCCCACGACGGGGGGTGCTAATCTTACAAAGACACTAATGTCTATTCATCCAACCATCCATTTTCTGAAACTATTTGTCCTATTCGGTATTGCAAGGGGCCAGAACCTATCCTGGAGGCTTTGGGTGCAAGGCAGGGAACCAGGAAACCTAATACAGGGCACATTCACACCCCATTGTTACCATGCTATTACAGTACTAAATACAGTATTATAACACTTGAAAAGTGCTGCCGTTTCCATAATTTTTATTTTGTCATGCCTGAATTGGTCCAAATGAGACCCAAGTTTATAATGAACAAAAGAAAAAAAAAACAAAATTGTATGTTCTATCTAGCTATTAAAAATTTTGTAACACAAATGTTAACGGGTCATTTTTTCGTATTCACTTTGATGGATTTTCCCTGCATTTTCGGAACTTTGTTTCATCAAAACCCATAAAACACATTAAAATTGAAATGATCATGTCCAGAATTGCTACACTTCAAATGAGATCCAAGTTTATAATAATAATAAAAATTTCAAATGGCATGTTCTTGTAAAAATCTATACCTTTGCCCCTTTGTTTAGACCCCTTGAGGTCCTGTTCTGTGTCCACTTCTTTTGAATTAAGTTCAAAATGAAGTTTCCTGTGCCTATAACCCACATTGTGGACCATGGATTATGTATCATTGTGACTTGCACAAAATATAATTTTTCATGCATCCATAGTTACAGTATGAGCTTCTATGATTAATTTTCTGTATTTGCTCGATTTATTAATAGATTTAGTCACCATTCATGCAATTGTATTTAACTGAATTAATATTTGACAAATTTCTGGATTGTTAGTGGTTTAAAACATGACACAAACTTGCAATTCAAATCTGACTTCTAACTACTTCTTCATATCAGGGAGTGCTGGTTATGTATAATTTCATATTACTATTTATAAACTAAATATTGCCTAACATGTCCATAAAAAGCTCCAGCCATCTCCCATCCATCCATCCATCCATCCATTAAAGGGGTGAGGGTGAAGAACCATTAAATGGCATCAGAGTGTATCGCAGAGCACACGCTCACATACATAGACTGGCATCCCATCTAGCAAGCCCCTTACCATGTTCCCTGTGTTCCCTGAAGCTAATAAGCAGTTATGGATGAGTTTCAAAGCACTATGCATTAAAACAAAAACAGGAATATGAAAGTAAATTAAACTAATTTCAGGAATTTTCCTCATCAGTGCCAGTTACTTTGTGTTGAATCTTTCCTAGTAAGTAATTGTCTTAACATTTTGTTTGCAATAAATTTTGCCTCGTGCAAGTTTTTTTCCCTTCGGAAGTAACTGCTGCCATTTTCATTGGTTCTCATTTGTTATTTAAGGAAGGGTTCCTGCTAGATCAAATTTCTGGTTTAAAATATCCACGTGTAATTACTGATAGTGTCCCCTGTTGATTTCGAATGGTGCTCTGCTTTTTAACAGTGTGTGCCGATTACTGAAAGCGATATGAGTGGGCCCTGGTACCTAGCTTTCGTTCTTCTGTATAATGGGCATTGTATTCACTGTTATATATAGGGACAGGGTCCTGCTTTATCGCTTATAAATCTGATGTTATACATTGGATAACATAAATAACATTATAACAAGATAATGTTATTTATATTATTTCCCATGTGAAGAATTCCTGTAAGCCTTGAAACTTAATGAACAAGCCATCTTAAACAAGCTGGTGGTATGATAATGGTGAATGTGGAACCAAGGAGTCTGGGAGTAAGGTCAGTCGTTTGAATACAAATCATCTGTTTGTCTGTCTATCTATTTATCTGCCTAGCTATCGGTCTATTCCAAAATTACCTTTGTCTTTAGTATATTAGATTTCTTTGCTTTATTAAGCATTATTAGCAGTAAAATGCCATGTTTTATAACTACTTGTGAGATGGACTACAGATTTTTTTTAAAGATTTAATTTGATTTGTTTGTAGGGCTATTTTCTTTTGATCATATCAAGTTTAAACTGTCATTTACCAATATCTGTGCTAAGAGTGGCCTGTTTTACATAGTCAAGGATAAGAGAAAATGAGTATATCATGTGCATTCAGAAATGCAATATAGCGAGAGATGTCACAGAAGATTGTTTGTTTCCGACTCTTTCCAGGGTACCTGACAAAGAGCAGTTTTGAGAATGTCTCACTTTTGAAAATAAAGAGTGAAACATAGCATTAAAAGGGGAAATAATCATAAAAGAAACTAGAGAAATGTTTTTAAAGCCTTTTTTTTACAGTTTTCCTTGATTGCCCCACATTTCATGAAACATGCTTAACATTCTCAAGAAGATAAAAGCATTTCTCACAGTTCATGCATATAGCACATCACTAGCTGCAAAAGCCTGTAACTTACCCAGAACAGTTAATTCATGTGCCACTAAAGTGAAAAGCACGTGTAAAGTTTACTGGCAAGTGAAAGCTCTCACATGCACATGAAGCTTTTTCAGATCTCAAATCACAGTACAATAGTGAACAAAAAGTCACACAGTCCTGTATAACACAAATACAAAGGCAATACAAAGATGACAAAAACACAATGCTGTGGCACTGCAATTTCTGGGGTATAATTTTTTATTTATTTTGGAAGCTAACGGTTAATGGTTTCCACTAACACGATAATCACAAACATGTATAATTTTGGGTGTAAAATAATTACTATGGAAAACTTCATAATCTGTTTTGAAGTAACAAGACTAAAGTAACTGAAAATTGTGCCACATGATGACAGTTGTACTAAGCAATTGCATTTATGTTAAGCATTTTACTTCTAGAGCTGAATTGTTAGAGGAATAATTACATTTTATTTCCTATGATTTAAACAAACTTGAAAACCACGCAAGAGGCTTTTGTGTTGTTAATTTTGTAACACATCTTATTACAAAAATATATTATTTTTTTTCTTTTAATTTTCAGGACAAGACAAGTGCTCTAAGTCTTAGTAATGTAGCAGGAGTGTTCTACATTCTGGTTGGTGGGCTTGGTCTGGCTATGACAGTGGCTTTGATAGAGTTCTGCTACAAGTCCCAAGCAGAAACCAAACACATGACACTTGTGAAAAGTGCTGAACCCTTTGAACCAACTTCTCCAGCAAACACCCAGAATCTTGCAACATACCGTGAAGGCTACAATGTGTATGGAATGGAGAGTGCTAAAATCTAGGGTATGTCTACCAAATATTTTATCTCACTGTCTTGATTGAGTGACATAAGATACAGACATGACCAAATAATTGGTGCTATTTCACTTTCTAAAAATACGCACAATTTTCTGTAAAATCTGACAAAAATAATTAAACAATTTTGATTATTAAAAGTATGACTTCTTCATCAGACTGTTTATTTTAATTAGTATCACATGAATCTTCAATATTATAAGCAGTGACTTATAATTTGAATGGAATAAAATGTTTGACTGATTTTTGTGTCATTGTGTGCATCCCACTGACCATGGACAAGAGAAGGAACAGCAGAGAGCTTCTGAGGAGGAAAGGAAGAAGGTAATAGCCAAGCACGGTCAAGGTAAAGGCTACAAGACCATCTCCAAAGAGCTTCATGTTCCTGTGACCATGGTTTTTAATATTATCAAGAAAGCAACATTCTCCATAGTCACAAGAGGAAAATTACCCCAGACTGAACAGGAGGGTAGTTGAAATGGTCAAGAAAGACTCAAGGAAAACTTCAGAATGGATCCAGAGTCCCAAGCTCAAGGTGCAACAGTTTCAAGTCAGACCATCCATGGACGTTGTGTGGCTCTTACTCTAATATTGCTTATATTTTTAACTGGGAATCTATTGGAAGCTCATCCTAGCTGCACTTATGCCTAGTTGACACCTCAACAGAACATATGTTTGTAATGTGCTGTTCGCTTCAATCATAAATTGCTTTGGTCTGCTAAATGAAAGTAAATCTAGAAGACCTAGCAGGTGCCTTGACTCTGTTCAGGGCACAATGAATCCAGAAGATTATCCAGGCATCCTGGAGAAAAACATACTAGCGTTAGTGCTATCTAACATACTAGAAATAGATAGGTCTGTCTCAGTTGCAGGTCATTAGTCCTCCAGCAGTATAATGACCCATAACTTACATCTAAGAGCACCCAAGAATGGTTGACAAGAAAACAATGGAATATTCTGAAGTGGCCTGCAATGGGTCCAGATCTGAATCCAGCTGAAAATTTATAGAAAGAGCTCATACTCGTAGTATGAGAGAAGGAAGAAGGAATCCATCAAACCTAAGTGAACAGGACCAGTTTGCTGAAGAAGAGTGGGCCAAAGTACTACAGTCAGTCCTGCTACAATGTGTGATATCACACCATGAATTTGTTCTATCACAATTAATATAGTAGTACCCAATTCCAATACAATGTGGAATTGCATTTGTACTTGCATGATGTTCAGTTGGAGAGAAAAGCATTGTGAATTACATTCCAAGAAACACTACATGCATGCAAAAACAGCTATCAAAGTGAATGATAGTGATGTCTGATTCATGAAAGAATTGTTCTTTTTAACCAGTAAGTGAATTGGTCAAACTAGCTTTTCAAATCTAAAAGAATCTAACTTTAATGATATCCAGGCATTGCAAAGGTCAAAGTCTTAGATCCTTATATTACATTTGATTTTCGTAGTCTGTCTGTAGCCGTGTTGCCTTCAGGAACCCTCCATATACCGTCATTCTTTGAATCAATGTCTGCTGCATGGTGACTGTGGTTCAATACCCCCGACTCATGGATTGGCAAACCGATGCTTCATGAACCATTTGCTGTGTATTCTGACCCAACTAGACAATGCCTTCTGTTCAAAAAAGGCATTCAAAAAAAAAAGCCAAGAGCACCATCTAGGGAGGTCAGGAAATACAAGAAATGGTTCAGGAACTACTCCTGACTCTCCATAATTGACGGGTCAACGAATATAGCACAATCCTGTTGGATGTGTTTATTTTAGTACGCGATTTTAGTGAATGTGATGTTTTCAGGAAGCATTAGTCACGTTGTAGCAGAACTGACTAGTAGTTGAGAAATATATGTCTCATTCAGAGCTGCAGAAACTGCTTCATTGCAGCTATTGCTCAAAAATGGTGTGCTGCAAAATATTTGGAGTCCCAATAATTTTTCTGTTTTCAACTGTTTTATTATTTACATTAATATGTTAAGTCATAAATGAAAATATGGAATAAAGAATGGCAGATGACAGGTACTTTTGTTAAAATTGTGACTATTTTTTAAAAATTGGGTACCAATACACATTGTGGCATAGAAGAGGATCAAAGTATAGCAATATAAAAATAGCTGCAATATTAACAGCACAATATGTTCAGATGTTCTCAGGAGAATCACACAATACAAATGTTTTTTATAGTTGGGCCAATAAAATGCCTTGCAAATATATTTACAATTTCAAGTGTTGGTGGATTACAAATCATTGTCCACTTGCTATTTTTATTGCAAAGTAACATTGTCAAATACTAAATATTTATAGCAAACATATTGTATTTCTTTGCAGATATTGAAAACTAAGGCTTAAGCTGAAATATCCTGCTTGTACATGAATTCAATTCTGGTTCTTTGAAATGTATCACATTACTTAAGATGTACTTGCTCTTCGTATATTACTGAATAAAGGACACATCAGTTTCCAATAAAAAAAATAACTGGATAGACAAGGTCTATATCATTAAATATCTAGCAAACATTAAACATTTCTGCATGACACTGTATTCCAATGGCCAGTTATTTAACCTGCATAGGAGTCTGGTTCTTTTTATTTCAAACATTGGTATCTACTGTATATGAGTGCCATCATAAAGCCATGAATTGTGATTGTTATTATATGCTTCCTTTTCAATATTTTTTTTTTTTAATTTTCAGTAAAATTGGAAGAGCTACCTCCAGCAAATTTGGAACCCTTTTAGAGGGTAAATTTGATGCAGATAAATCAAATGTCTGAATATATTTTAAGAATTATGGATCTTACTGCAGTGTTTCAGAAGTGCTTTGTATTTAATAACACTTATACTGTATGACTTAAGGCTTTAAAATATATTTTTGTCATACAGCAGTGCAATTGATCAAAGTGAAGGTTTATTCCATATGAATTAATATAGTTTAAAAAATAAATTGTTAACCATTTTGAAGAACATGTTTTGAGATGCTAACATTTTACTGCAAGGAAAAACATGCATTGTTGATATTACAAATGAGCATGTATATGAACCCCTGATTGTAATATATATATATCTACTAAAATCTTTTAAATATATTAAGGGTGCCTATGCCTTATTTAAGTGCTCCCTATGGATTAAGCTCAAGATATTTAATAAATACTTGGAGATGTGTACTTTGCCATTAAATATTAAAGAAAAATCTACATAAATGCATTTTTATGGGAAATAATCAAATGAACGTACAATGGTCACTTTATTAGATACATATGCTTGTTAATACCTACTCCTTCAGCAAATCATGTGAGTACATCTGAAACATCAGCATGAAGTCAAAGTCAAGATGTTAAGTTACTCAAATAAGCATTAGAGTGGTCAAGGATGTGTGATGTAAATGAATTTACACATTAATGATAGTCTCAGTATCTCACCCTTCTGGGTGTTTTATGCACTGCAGTGTCTAGAGTTTACAGATAATGTGATAAACAAAGAAACATCCTATAAGTGGCAAGTCTGTTGCCCAAAGCACTATGTCAATGAGAGGTTAGAGGAGAATGACCAAAAAGGCAAAATCCTAGAAGAAAGGCCAGAATAGCAAAAATATAACGATTTAGTCAACTCTGGAGTATTTCTGGAAACAAAAAGGATTGCTAGCTGGTACTGCGTACTCTAAGTGTATCTCATAAAGTGGCCACTGAGTACAAGTACTTTTTATTACTGGCATCAATTATACATGTTTCCAACATTTATTGGGAGCAGTCTTGGTTCACTCTTTGACACAGGGTTGGATTGGTGGTTGAAGGAAGGATGGATACATGGATGGATGAATAAGTGCAAAGTAAAAATTTCTAATACTTCTCAAAATGTGGCCGCCTTATGGGAGAAATCCAGCCGTCTTCTATACTGCTTATATGCGGAGGTGGAAAGTTCAAAGAGTACAAATCCAGATCAAGATTTTGTTTCAACAAACTAGCTGAGTATAAAAAAGACATTCACAGGGTCCTTAGCTGGACGGTTGGAACAGAGGTTGGATATAATTATCATGGTCCTTGGTTAGTCTAGAGGTAAAAACAACACAAAAGCCACATAGCTAGCACAATATTTTGTATATATTATATATATATGTGTGTGTGTGTGTGTGTGTGTGTGTGTGTGTGTGTGTACCACGGTTCTCGAACTTAATCCGTTTCGGACTCCGGATCGAATCTTAAAATTTTTCCCATAAGAAATAATGGAAAATTGGTTCCCGGCCCACCCAAAATTACACCTAAATATGTTTAAACGTAAAATGATCAGGATAAAATAAGAAAAGCATTTTTTTCTTAATGGCTTCCAAAATGATAAAGATCATATTCCAACATTACCCCTGTCCTGCCCTGATCATCCACTCCTTCCGTGTGCCACGCCCCCTCGTTAACCTCGTGTGGGATCCCCTTGTGATCAGCCGTTTCTGGTTGTTGTCATTAGTCCACCTGTATTAAATCCGCGTTTCAGTTTATTTCCCCAGTCCAGTCATTGGGTGCGATCGACTTGCTTACAGCGCTCGCTTAAAGCAACGCATTCTGAATCTGCCGCAATGCATTACAGTTACAGTAGATGCATTGCGAACTCTCACCCAGCTGCACAAACTGGAATCGCCTTTGTGACGACACACAAACAAACAAACATTGTACTTCAGAACACTCATGATGACATCATGGGACTTTAACTTTTTTAACAATAGAGAGACGACAGCAGCCGGTGTCTTTTACCGCAGATTTAACAACATGCTGTCAGTTTTTACTACCTGCAGTTCAGACTAGATAATCCTTCAGAAGCTGAGCAGGCGTGCACCTGGCCAGTACTTGGATGGAAGAACAACTAGGAAAGTGGTGATGTGACCCCATCCTGTGGTCTGGGTAGATACAACCCAGACACAACACGCCACAGTGTTGTGGCATGTACACTGTTGTATAAAAATGGGGCCGTCCTTTGGATGAGACATAAAATCCTGACTATCTGAGGTCATATAGGGTCCTTTGGCATTTTTCAGGAGTAGGGGTGGTAGCCCGATGCCCTGGCAAGAATTGCCCATTGTGGCTCTTTCAAATTTTGCCTCCTAATCTTCCCCTATATCTTACTGGTGAATTCTCTTCTGCCTCTTCACCACTATAGCTACAGTGTGATGAGCGTTCTCGTGAAGAACGGCTGCCATTGCGTCATTTAGGTGAGGGCCGCACAGTGGTGGCGGTTGAAATGGCTCCTAGCTTGCTCTGTAGGATGCTTTGGGAGTCTTGAAAAACCCTGTATAAACGTATCATTCATTCATTTATCCTCTGAGTGGGTAGATGCAGTACCAAACCAGATGGCGATATTCAGTGAAAAAAGCTTCACTTAAACTGACAGGTTAAGTTTATTTATAAGAAAATATTCAAAACAAAGAGAGAAATTATTGAAAGAAAACGTTTAAAGCAAAATATATTCATGTTTAAACACATTATCCATCTACGAATTGCTTATCATTTGTGGTGTGAGTATATTTACATTAAGTCACAGACATGTTCCTGCAAATCAGGTCAGTTAGCTTGTGTAGGCATGGTCACCCTCTGAGACTTTACATACAGCATGTGCTGCCAGCTAGCAGCCTTTGTATCCTATAAAAACATACTGTATGGCTCAGCCAAAGTAGTTTGGAACTCTGTAGCCGCAAGTCACAAGACCGGAATCGTGTTAATGTTGGACTATCCTGGTTTTATTTCACTATTCAATGTTAGACTTTCCCGTTTGCCATCCGTGTCAAGTTTCATCCCTTCCTTTTCTCATTCTCACTTCATTATGGTTTCAGTTTGTAATTATTCCCAGCGGCTCCATCAGCAGAGGATCCTGCACTGTCGCTTGGACTCTGCCCCTGGGCTGGCGGACCTGCTGTTCTCCTTTGCATTCCCTGAATCTGCCCTTTCTGGTTACCTCACCCATTAATTCCAAAATTGGATCCATCTTCTACAACCTGCCTGCTCTCCCACGCAGCTCAGGGCAATTTCCCAATCTGTGTGACAAACAATTATACAACAGTTGGCAAGGAACAACTCAGATGGATGCTAATATGGTTCCCCTCCATCTTAAAAAAACAGGAACAGCAATAAACAGAGAAAAAGGGTTTTTATCCTGTAAACTAAAATAATCAAGTTAAATTGGTTCATCTGAACCAACAAACCAAGCAAATATTTTAGTAAAATAATCTAACACATTTATTTTATTTACTTAATTTAATTTATTTACTTAATTTGATTAACATTTGGAATAATACAGCAGTGAACAGTAATGTGTTTTTGCAAACCTGTTGCAACACTTTATTTTAAGCAAACATAAAATATTTTGAAATAATATGTAAAACAGTAACAATCAGTTTTTAGAGGTTGAATTAGGAAACCAACATTCAACATGCCTTCATTGCCGTTATGCAATTGTACATTTACAGGGATTTACAGCACCACCATGAGGCTGTGGTTTAAATTGCAGCTGGGAGATTAGTGACTAGAAGTTGGTGTTGACCGTGAATTTCATGGAATGTATATACATTTGAATTATCAAACAGCACAGGATACATAATTAAATGCACTCTACTTTTATTGGTTTGTGGGAGTATTTAAGAACTTATATATGTTGTATACATTTAGAAAAACTAAGGAATAATTTATAATATAGCCTGTTTTATGTGGTAAAATTAAAGTATATGGCATAATAGAACACATAATAGTTATAGATTTTTAATTAACCAATTTCTGGTCTTTAAAAAACCAAATGTTGTGCATGCAAAAGTTTATTGTACCCAAAAAATAATATATGTGTGCTGTAAAGTAAGTCAGATGGTTTGCAAAATTTTAATTTTAGTAGTTGATCATCAGCTGTTCAAGAGAACTGTATTAAATACACAAAACATGTAAGTAAAAATCCAGTTATTAGACCAAACAACTTGTGAGGATATAGCATGGGAATACCAGAATTGTGTATTTTTGATCAAGATCATGCAGTCAAGAATCAATGAAAAAAGCAGAACAGCCATATTCATTAGTGAGTCAATTTAATTTGTGAAAATTTTATGCAAAATTACTTTTAAGGAGATACAGTACTGCCAATATCATTATGACCAGGACTATGAAAATTTTAATTATTTTGCTCTCTGCTGTTACAGCATAACTTATTATGTAGCACATGTATAAAACTATTATAATGCAACAAATGATCATAATTCCATCCATCCATTTTCTATAACTGCTTATCCAGTACAAGGTCACACCTGAAGTTTTTCTTTGGTGATTGCAGACACACTCACTTTCACCATCATTTACTATAAGTAATTTAGAGACAACAATTTAAGCCAGGTGCCCCTTTTTGGATCGAGGGAGTACCACTGCGGCTTTATAATATCAGGGCTGTGGGCGTGAAGAAAATAGAGTCAGTAATTGAACCAAGACAATATAATTTTCAGTTACTAAGATATATAGTATCTTTCTGAAAAAAATATTACTTAGTTAATATCACTTATTTTCAATCCAAAAAAACACACATAAGATGTTATACTTAATAGAATCATAAATGAGAACTTTAGTAACTTAAAAATGCAGTTCTTATATTTTGTTTTTCCTTTTGCAGTCACCCTGCACTCAATACGTGATTAGGAGAGGGGTGGGAGACAGTGGATGCTTTGCTTTTATTTGTACATTACTTGTGTAATCACATATGATCGGTCGATAGGTAAATGAAATGTTTTTGTATTTTTAGATGGGTGTTATAATTTCTGCCTAAGGAACTAACTGGGAATAATATTGGCCATGTATTTTGGTAACAAAAATATCATATTTAAACTGTATTAAGAAACATCTGTGCAATAATTTAATCTTTACAAAATTATTGAGGACAATAACATAAACAAAAAAAATTATGAGGATATAACTGTTCTGCCAAACATCAGTTTTATATACAAACAAATCAGTAAATTCATGTAAATTCAATTCATTATCATTTGAAGGGCTTATTGATCTTATTTTTGATTTTGGAAACACACTGGACCCCATTATGTTTTTCATATGAATGGTAAATACAAATATTACAATTAATACATCTGTTTAATCATGTATGAACATATTGAATAACTGAATACTATAATAAAATCCTGCTTCTGGAGAAAATAAACTTTGCTATTCTATCCATTTTCCATAGTCCTTAGAGATTAGAACCAAGCATATCTGCAATCAGCAGGGTGGGTTTTGAAATTTGAATTAATGGAGTGTTCTTGTTTTTAGTTGAGTTCACTTCAATGCACAAAATTCTTTGAACAGTCTTCCATCGGCATGCATTTTGTAAGTAAGGTGTGTGTAAGTGCTGAGAATTTTGAAAATATTGCTATTTAAGGCATAGCCATAAAGCAATAAAAAAATAATGATTTTTTTTTAGAGTACTCAAAACATTCTGTATAGGGTCTGATTTTGCTATTCTTTATAAAGCCTTAAGCCACATCAAACTCAGTTTCAGAATACCCGTGATAATTCCAAGCAGTCCTTCTTTAACAATACAACTGTTTTGTGCTAGATTTTAATGCAATTGTTCTAATTCACATTTACAATACAGGAACATTTACCTTTCAGTAACGTGTAGAAAGATGAGTAGATTACAGATTAGGGTGCAAGGTTCCAAGATGGATTTTTGGACTGATTTTAGGGTTTTAACAGCAAACTCTGTCACTCTAGGCAGAAACATCTTATATGATGAGTTTCAACCTGCAGGGGAACTATCCAGGGAATTGTGAAGTAACTGCGAAGGTTAAAAAAAAACAGAAACTTACAATCTCAATGTCTGTACTTTGTTTAAAACTAAACTAGGATGTATGTACAACATACTATGTAAAACATAAAGTTATAATATCTGGATTTCATTAATCCCAAACAGTAACTTTTAGTACTGATTGAACAGTGAATTTGGCCACTTAGACATGCTAGAAAAATATCCCACAGCTCCCAGTACCCAGTGCTCATTGCCTTATTCGGCTGAGGGTCAGCCTAAATTATACATTACTATTTAAGGCGTCATTGAGTCTTTAGCCCATCTTCTCTCTTCTCTTCTTCATCTAGTACCTTTTGTTAATCCTTCATTTTGTTTTGGGTTTGGCTTTGGGTCCAGAGGTGGGGGCAGAAGCTGGGGCGGATTTAACGTTTTGAAGCAACAGTTGAAATCTAAAAACAAAAAAAGTCAAGTGTAATATTTAGTGTGATATTCAGTTGTTTTTTTTTTGTTGATACGTAGGAGTTTGGTGAAAAGTAAATATCATGTATGTTAACATTTTATATAATATCCTTATATACGGTACATCCATCCATTTTCTGTAACTGCTTATCCTGTTCAGGGTCATGGGGGGTCTGGAACCTCTCCCAGAGGCGATGGGTGCAAGGCGGGGAACAATCCAGGATGGGGCGCCAACCCATCATAGGGCACAGTCACACAGCATTCAGGCACACGGACAGGCAGCTTGGTAACTCCAAGTAGCCTCAGCATGTTTTTAGACTGTGGGGGGAAACCGGAGTACCCAGGGGAATCCCCATGACGACACGGGGAGAACATGCAAACTCCACACACATGGAACCGTGGAGGAGACTCAAACACAGGTCCCAGAGGTGTGAGGCGACAGCAATAACTGCTGCACTGCTGTGCCACTCTCTATATGGAATATGTGGTATTTAAAAAGTTTTAATCACTTCAGTTAATATAATGTGCTAGTAATATTCAGCAAATCCTTATACCTCAAGTAACATAAAACATATGTACTTTTTGTGACTTGAGTTTGTTGAGTTGTCTCTCTATGTTGCATTTTCATGTATTAATACTCTACATTTTTGAGGTCCTGTGAAGTCACAGACAGATCATAAAATATATAAAATATACATTATATACATTTATAGCCCTGCAAGCAACTTATCTAACTTGTATAAACCAAATTTGTAATTACTAAATTACTATTTGTAATAGTTTTTTAATAATTTTGTTTGGAATCTGTTTTTTCCATTATTATTGTTCTTATTAAATGGAATTGTGGGTTCTACAGTGTTATAAAATTTATTTAGCAGACACTTTTGTCAAAAGTGACACAAGTGAGGCAGAATATTTCAAGCTGTTATAAATATTGTAATGTATAAAAAAACAGATGCTATTTCCACATAACCCAAATAACATATGTAGGCCATTTCCAGCGTACAAAATGGCTTACTTGTGGTAATTTTAGAGGCATCCCACACGCAGTAGCCTTTATCAAACCAGCTGGCAAACTGGGTAACATGGAGTCCCATTTTGCCGACTTTATGTGGTTATGTGGAGGTGACTGGGGGATAGATGATGGTATCGCCACATATATAAACAGTGTGTAATAAAGGTTTTGTTCGGATATGATGTATTTGATGCAGAGGTGCCAAGAGTAGCCACCTCCCCAGAAGGCACAGCTAGAGGCATAAGAAGCTACAATTAGTCATTGTCAAAAGACAGAACTATAGTCTGTAGTATCTGAAGCTGTTATGAGAGTTTATGGATGTCCTGTCCTGCTTTAAACATGGCTCAATTGTGGTAAAAGATGTAATAGATGGATATTCTGACATTTAAGGGCTCTAAGAAACAAATACATGGGGGTCATATCTAGTAGGTACAAATTGTTCCCCTTTTTATTGTAACCTCTCAACTGAATTGGTGATCAGTCAGGTTTGAATGTGGTTGGTGTTGCCCAGATGACTGAAGAATATGTGAATAGGTACATTTAAGGTTTCTATTACAAGGAGCAGAAAAAACCTGATTAAAATGATATCAATAGCATTATACTTCTCAAATTACTATGATAAAATTTATTTGTCACAAGGGAATGAAGGAAGTACTTACGTATCTTTGATTTTGTTAACAGAAGTCTGGAACTTTGTCACTAATTTGTCAATCTTCTCCTGTAACACAAAGAGGGCTTGGAGTATATTACAATCATCTATACATACAGTTCAATTTAAATATTGAAATTTTTGTTGATGTGTGTATATACACATATACTCAGTGGACGATTTATGAAGCACCCTACGAAGTATCACATAAAACCCAATTTTTGTTTCCTGAACTACCTCAAGGGTCCTAGGTTTACAAGTGATACAGACCATTCTATCACAAATGTGTATGAACCTGACTGCATGCTTAGGTGCTTGATTTTATGCACCTGTGGTAATGGGTCTTAATTCAATGATTAAGAGGTGTGCCCCAATGCTTGTTTGAATAGTGTAGTGTTGAAACTTTGTTTTGCTTATTGTGCTGCCCTGTGAGTCATACATTTTCTTTTTATTCAGAAAAACCAGTGAAACCTGCTGAGCTTGCTCACACATATTAACAGAATGACTTTTATTAATCAGAAAAATGAAAAACAATTTACAGGCCAGATTATTTATTTATTTATTTATTTGCAGGCCAGTACTTTTAAACCCCTTAAGTGGTGAATGAGCAGACTAGGGTCAGTTCTTACTGCACAGAAGCATGGGGTTGGTGCAAAAAACAATGAAAATTTCCACAAAATAAAAAAAAAACATAATAGGAAAATAAAAAACTACAACCAAATGAGAAATACTTTGTTACCATTTTTTAGTACTAATTAGCCAACATATTGATTTTGTTTGAGTAATGCACTTGAACCATAGAAATAGCCAACGACACCATATTATGAAGTTATGTATTATTTAGCAAAATTTTTCAAGTTTCAGTCATAGCTAGAATCAAAATGTCAAAACGTCTAAAGTAAGATATATAACAACCAAATACATTTACATTTTTTAAATAGAATCAAATGAAGACATACCAAAAACTAAAACTAAACTCGACTTCAAATACAATAATCAAACCAAATAATAAATGCTAAAACTAAATTTGAAAATCAAAACGATACTAACGCAAAAATT
This sequence comes from Brevimyrus niger, assembly GCA_015164015.2. Lineage (NCBI taxonomy): Eukaryota > Metazoa > Chordata > Actinopteri > Osteoglossiformes > Mormyridae > Brevimyrus > Brevimyrus niger. The sequence goes on from JAABNY020000037.1 coordinate 2,510,438, forward strand.
TACAGATACACTATATTGCCAAAAGTATTGGGACACTCCTCAAAATCGTTGAATTCAGGTGTTCCAGTCACTTCCATAGTGATAGGTATATAAAATCAAGCACCTAGGCATGCAGACTGCTCCTACAAACATTTGTGAAAGAATGGGTCGCTCTCAGGAGCTCAGTGGATTCAAGCGTGATACCGTGATAGGATGCCACCTTTGAAATAAGTCCATTCGTGAAATTACCTTGTTACTAAATATTCCACGGACAACTGTTAGTGGTATTATAACAAAGTGGAAGCAATTGGGAACAACAGCAACTCAGCCATAGCCATAAAGTGGTAGGCCATGTAAAATCACAGAGCGGGGACAACGCATGCTGAGGCACAGAGTGTGCAGAAGTCGGCAACTGTCTGCAGAGTCAATAGCTACAGAGATCCAAACTTCACGTGGCCTTCAGATTAGCTGAAGAACAGTGCATAGAGAAGTTCATGGAATGGGTTTCCATGGCCGAGCAGCTGCACCCAAGTCTTGCATCGCCAAATGCAATACAAAGTGTCGGATGCAGTGTCGGAAGCACACCACAACGGGACTCTAGAGCAGTGGTGATGTATTATCTGGAGTGGTGAATCACGCTTCTCTGTCTGGAAATCTGATGGATGAGTCTGGGCTTGCCGGTTGCCAGGAGAATGCATTGTGTCAAGTGTAGTTTGGTGGAGGTGGATTATAGTGTGGGGTTGTTTTTCGGGACTTGTGCTTGTGTGCTTGGCCCCTTCCTGTTCCAACAGTGCTTGGCTAGACCTCAAAAATACTGCCCTGGCTGAATGATCAAAATTGCTTGATTTTATACACTTGTGGAATTTAAAGATTGAGAGGTGTATCCCAGTAATTTTGTCCACTATACTGTAGCTTTAATGCCACTCACATATAACATTTCTCTGTTTTGGCCCACAGAACTGTTGCTGTTTTTTTTTTTTTTTTTTTTTTTTTTTTGTAGTACTGTACACTTCATAAACTTTTAATACTGCAGAACATGAAATTCTCAGGAGGGATTTCTGAGATATTGACACCAACGTGTCTGGCGCTAGCTGTCATTACAATGTTTAAAACCACTTAGAGCACATGCCTTAGCTCTTCTAATTCGTGGGTGCATTGTAATTGAGTCTGTAGAATTTCTCTTCCTGCTGTATACATTTAATTCCACATCATTTTCTGTTCGGAGAAGGAGACTTTTTGTGTTAAGATGTCGGTGTACTTAATAAATTCACCACCGAGTGTGCATGAATATTAATATTTATTTCTGTATTTTTTTAGTACTTGAAATGTGGAGAGGGTCTTACCTGTTGTTGCCTGTAGAACAAGGGGAATGAAAAGACCGATATCACACCTAAAGGTGGATCAGAAGAATGTAACAATTACCATCTATATAACTCCAATAAGATTCAGTCTCGTTTTGAAATTGCTGTCCTTCTTGAACAAAGTAATTAACACCATGTAAGCACATGGTGGCTGTGTTCCTGAAAATGAGTGTAATGACAGTGTAAGGACACTGACTCAGAGTCATGCAGTTCAGCAAGAAAAGGTGTACTGAGGAACAATGTCAAGAAAGGAAGGCAAATCCAAATTGTGTGCCACACCTTACCAGCAATCATCAGCGTCAGGCCATTGCACTGCACTCCCACATAGGTCAGCAGGTACATCAGGACAATGAACTGCCAATCCACAAAAAAATACAGTTTTAGGGACCAATATTTTTCAATATTATATTCTTGTCTTATGCTGTGTGTGGGCTATCCCAGGAAGCAGAGATTACACCCCGAGGATACAGGCCAAACACTCACTCAATGCAGGCCATTTAGAGGCACCAATTCATCCAAACCACACATCTTTGGACCAGGGAGGCAAATGACAGGAAAACCACCCGCACACAGGAAGAACATGCAGTAGAGTTTTGTACGGCCTGAAATTAAATCCCAAGTCTGACCCACTCCCAGCCCAAATTGTACTAGTAAATCTAAAACCAACGAATGGAGGGAGATCTACTGTTATTGGCAAAGGACCCAGCAGGCTCAAAAAGCAATTTAAGCCTAATAAGTGAACCTGAACCAAGCCCGAACATGAAAACCTGACCCGTACCCTGCCCGGAACCCAATACTTCGTAGCGGACCGTCGGGCGTGTCTTGGGTCATAAACCTCTAACATCCAGAGTTGTAGCAGGGATCAGAACCACAGCCCGGAAGGTGCTAGGCCACTGTGCGACCCAATAAGCTGCACTGGCCCATATAAAAATATGCATTTTGTGATATTGATATCAAACCTTTATGGAGTCATAAATACTGCCAACAAAAAAGAGATGCTTCATTTCCGTTACGGCAGAGGCCCCCATCAGAACGATCGTTTCCACATGGCGCACAGTCTGCTCGTCAGTCAGAGAGAGGTCATATTCCAGATAAGACCTGAAGAAAGACGGCAGGGTAACCTGATACAGACAAACTGATAAACACAGCCACAGAATAAACTGTAGCATGGTGAACATGGTACTCACTGGAAGGGGTGGACCACGTTTCTGAAACGTAGCAGCTCCAGGGCCTTGAAGAGGAGGCGGACAGGGAAGGTGAAACACATAACTGTCAAGCAGAGGTTGGATACCACAGAGATGGCACTATACTGGAACATGCAGAGCAAACCTATGACCAGCCCTGTGAACACAATGCCAGTCTTCTCCAAATCTCGCCAGTAGATCAGGTCCATTACTGCCACAAGAGGATGGAGAGAGGGAATGAAAATATCACAGAAAAAAAACACAGGAAGCTCTGGACAATGAAAGAGATCAGCTGTCAGATATATATGCAGTATTTATTACAGTAATAATTGATACTTTATTGATGCCTGCGGGGTAATTCTCTTTATGCTTCCTGTTGTGAAGGGCAACTACCCACAACAGCACCCAGAGAGCTGGGGGTTACGGGCCTAGCTCAAAGACCAGTAGATTTGCCAAGGCCAGACTTGGACCTGCATCTTTCCAATCGTAGGCACAGAGGCTTAGCCCGCTGGACCACACATTGCCCCCAAATAGTCATTGGGTTAAGTTTTCAACCAATAATCATGCCTCAAGTTAAACCTGATAGGGTGCGATCTTGTCACTGTGCAAAAATGCCACTGCATAAAAATACTTATTTAACCTGAGGTACATATTTATGCTGAGGAATAATTCATGCTTTTAAAATTACAATTGAAATTTTTTGTTTCAAGATTATGTTTAACCCTTTAAGTTTAAGAAGAATGGCGGCGTTGTTTAATACAGTGACGATCCTTGGGGGTGGGGCCCCCTGAAGAAACATGGAACATCACCCCACCCATGATTAAATGTGTCGAGAGAAGTGCGGGGGGGGGGGGTGGGGGCAGGCACAAAAAATGCCTAGAGATCGTGGGTAGAAAAAAGAAACTGGCAG
>JAABNY020000037.1:2513881-2525309 GCA_015164015.2 Brevimyrus niger
GAAAGATGGGGGTTTTTTTTAACAGCGGGGGCCGGCGGGGGGGGGGCCACCCCAAAAAAAAAACAAAAACACCCCCCCCCCAAGAGTTAATTGGGGGGGGGGGGGGGGGGGGGGGGGGGGGGGGGCTCCACAATATAATTTACCAAGCCTGGGGTATAAAAAGCTATTTTTCAGGGGGCTGAGACAAAATATAGGAGGCTAATCCCCACCCCCCCTAAATAGGGCCTAGCAGTCTTAAAGGAGAAGGAAGGAGGACCTGAAATTCAAGCCATGCTTAATATAACTGGAGGAGATGGGAGTAGAGCCAAGAGGAATGGAGAAGCAAGCAGACACTGCATCTGGCCTCCAGCAAGCACCTGCTGCCAGGCTTCACTATCACTGCTCTCACTGCTGATCACTGCTCAGACTCACCAGTGAATGCAACTTACGTTATGGCACTTTATTTACACTCAGTCTTATGTGGCTAGACTGTCATTCTGGTAGAACGGTTCAGCAAGTCTATTCTAAACTAGCGATCACTCTTTATTTCAAGAGAGGTTTCAAGCCTAACACCCCTACACACCTTTTGTTAATAACTGCAGCCAACATGACTGAAGCTTCTAGAAAACAGTCATTATAAAATACCATTTTTTCCTTTGAAGAATACCATTTATTTTCAGCACATGTCTATAAAAGAACATGTCATATATGGTTATGAAACTGGAAACCATACGAAAAAGTCGTGAAATAAATAACATTTCTGTACATAGTACTTACATTTAGCTGGTTTAAAGTGATAATTTAAAGAAGTAGTAGATACATTATGTCAATTTATTTTCTTCTATATATCTCTGATTGGGAAAAAAAGCATTAACATTGGTTAAAATATAAATTGGAAATTATGATGCCATAAACTATAATGTAGTGAATGCTTTCAATACTAATATAGAATTAGTATTGTTACCTCAATGTTATTGGGTAAAACCTATATCAGGAATTCAACAGTATTTTTTATTAAAAAATAATAACATTTTTGTTCATTTTAAATTATATTTATGCATATCTTTGCACTTGCAGTTTTTTTTTTTTTTTTAAATATGGCTACATCTGTCTTGTGAAAGAACAGCAGACATCTATGTTACCTGTAGCAATATCAGTATGTTTAGCATTTAGAAACTTGTATATGCACAAACATGTTAATGAGCATTCATAATTGATAAAAAACACCAAAGATATTTATTAAAAAAGGAAATGTATACATGTGCTCACGTTACATATATTACATTTTTGTATTTTTAGAGGTGAGTCAAACATTCCAAAACAAAAATAATTTCAACAAAGTTCCTACACAGGATCAAATCATCTTTAAAAAACGTGGATGCACAGACTTTAATATCTTACAAGCTGTTCAAAAACTCTACAGAAAGTCCAAACCAGTAATAGAGAATTTGACAATTAAAACTTTGAAATCCTTTCATTTTTCCAACTTCAATCTTTTCTAGTACAATTATATAATCTCCCTTTTTTGACTTGATGACCACATGAAAGACGTTTAAGCGTCAGCCTGGAGAGGAACACCTTCAATGCTAGTCTGCCTTTTAAAGGCAGAGCACAGATAATTGTAAGCTGCAGAATTGTCAGTGAAGTTTTCTTTAAATCTACTGATAATCCAAACAACATCCAATACTTCCAAGTTGCTGTGTGAACCAAAGAGTTCCTTGAATTTAAAAATGAGTCTCACCTTTGCTGGACATTTTTACAGCTCTGTCTGTAGAGTGCGTCTTGCTGCCTTCCCACTTTCCCCTGAACCACTATCTGTTTATGGGAGCCTCAGCCTGGTCAGCAGTACACAACCAAATGGGACTAAATATATCTTTACATAATACCTAACATATCCTGTCACTCGATTATTTATCATCTTGCGCTATCAAACAATCAATTGCTATTGGTTAAAATAAGTTACATGAACATTTTTTATCATATTTTTTTCAAATAGATAATTTAATAATGCATTAAATATATGAAATGATACATATTTGCCATTTCAAATCTCTTAAATTGTGATTGTTATAATTTTTTTGTAATTTCAAAACAAATCACAAGATTTGCAAGCATAAGGGGCCTGAAAAATTCATGCTTCAAATTTCCATTTATTTTTTTTGTCCAATGTGATGCACGAGTGAGGTGAATGGCACATAGCAAGCATACAGCAGTCAAATTGCCCCTAGGCTGAGCTTCTCAATGCTGAGTTTCAAGCATAAGTAGTATTTGAGCAAAAAGCCAAAGTCCAACAATAAGAGCAACAAACCGTACAAAGCTGGTGGGACAGGCGAGCCAAGTCATGGCAAACTTGGTAACAGTAGTTTCACCCAACTCACCAACCCACACAAAGTGGATTACACCAGCCCAGTTTATAGAAAGGTAGGGGTTCCCTTAACAATCTCTAATAATTGAGGAGACTATGATATACAGCAAGGCGTTTTTATTATACAAAAGAATAATAATCAGATTTATTTAAAAAGATACTCACAAAAGGAAAATCGCACAAGACTAACTGACCCAACCCACCACATCAATTGGGACACAGTGCAAACACCACAAGAACAAAATCCCAACACTCCAACCACGAGCATGATTACTCACCGGAGTAGGTTAATCCATGCAACACACTCTCTTGCAGGAGGCTATAAAACAACTAGCTGGGTCTGGGTCATTTATAAAATAAAACAAAAAGGAAACGTACAAAAAAACATGTAATTAGAAACAGACTAAGCCTTGCCGTGTGGAGGGCGTCACAGAATAATAAGTAACTGAAAACACAATATGTACCAAACAAGGAATACAGCACTTTTTAAAACCCAGCACTTCCCGCAAGTCCGCATAACTGCCGAATGCAATTTATAAAACACAAACACAAAATAAAACACAGGCTAAGAAAATTTGGGAGGTATTTTCTGCAAAAAAAAAAAATTGAAAATGAAAATGATAAAAAGAAAATACAATCTCCACTTTGCCATCTAGTTTCCAAAGTCTGTATGCAAAAATACAGCAAAAATTAAAATAAGGACATAGTAGAGTATATCAGGAGTTCCATTAACATCAAGTGAAGTAGGGATGTGCATCGCCATCACTGACGCTGATGCTATACACATCTCCATGCACTGGCGACAATCCGATACATTAAAGATATATATGAAGGTACTACTATTGCTATATGATATGATTCACCCCGACTGCGATGCAGTGCAGTTCAACGCAATTTGATTCAACTCAATGTGATTCGACATGATACAATGTTATGAAAAACAATATGAAGCTATGCAAGTCAATGGGGTAAATACACTAAATGTACTATAATTTTTCCACAATTATTGGTCACATTTATAAATAATAATGGCATTGGGCTTCTACTAATAATTATTTATTAATAAATTGGATTTTAGCATTGCAAAGTTAGAAACAATGCATCCCAAGTTCATCCTAAATTGTATCCAGTACACACTTTTTAAATTAGGGAAATGGCATCATGAACTTGTATGCCGGTGCACCGATGTGAATGGGAGAGAAGAGCAAAGGTCAGGAGGGTGAGGCACAGGCCTGTGGTTTGTTGAAGTGTGTGTTCATGTCCCCAGAATAATACAGTAGGTGATGAACCATCATCAATGATGCCTGACAACTGCATGTCCGGCTCTTTGACTAAGTTTCCTAGTCAACCTGGTGGGCACTAAATGGCAAACATTTTCAGTTCTGCAGGGTTAGTAATAGTAAGTGCATGGTACACAAATGGAGAGTAACTACAAGGAGCAAAGAGAGGAGTAAATTTTGTGGTCTTGGAAATGAGCAAACCTGTCCTTCCACCCCACCCAGGAAAACGGGGAATGTGGGAAAAAGAGAAGTAGGCAGATAGGGAGGGCATCATCTCAGGGCACATCCTGGGCAGGAAGTGTTGAGTGCACTGGAGGGCAGGGGAGGTCAGCCGTTTTGACAGCAGACTGGCGGCTCCACAATCCAGCGTGATGGGAGGTGACATCAGTGGTCAGCAGAACACTGCATAGATTTTGAGGACTGTGGTTCTGCTTGCGAAGAGAGCTGAGGGTAGAAAATGGGAATGTATTGGAAGAGAAGACAATTATGACAAAGAACTTCAGTTTAATGCACTGTATATAAATATATTAAAATACAGTGATTTCAACCTTAACCGTGAGCATCTTGCTGTTTTTTTGCTAAATATCATTTACATGTTCATATATTTCTTCCAGCTGTTTGCTGTAAATAACACATTTTTTTATATACAAACCTTTTACTTAAATTATAGCTTGTTTTCTGACTATTACTTTTTGTTTTTCTGGATCACATCTTTTTTTATATTTGTTTACATTTAGTTTGAATGAAACATGCTACAATTGAATTCTGTAATTTGCATTTTTTTTTCTGACCACCAATTGTTAGCAAGAAGAGCTGCCCATACACTAATACTTGAGTATTACCATTACTCACTAGTTATTTGAAATATGGAATGTAGTGTTTAGTGTTAGATTACAATATTACAATTAGATTACACTTAAATAGAAATGCTCTGAGGGTGATTTTTTAGGTGAAATTGTCTGAGGCTAGAATATTTTAAAATAGGTTCATTGTAACTGTAAACTGTTTACAATGTGTTTAATCAAAGAGGTGGATTAATCACTTGATTTGTTCATTAAAAAAACAATAGCAATATAATAACTGAAAGTCTATTTTGTAATGGGAGAATATTGTTGTATGTGAAATTAAGATTCATACGGATACCATATTTAAATTATTATTTAAATTATTATCGTTAAATGTGCTTAAGGATAAAGGGTTATCCTGACAGCTGACTCAGAAGCTACATTTAAAAAATATATATTATTTCATGAACCTGTGTGTTCTTAATTATTTTTAATTTAAGAAATACTGACACACTTGCACTGAAATCGCTGAAATCTGGTAATATAAGGTCATCATAGGGGGAGATTAGCTGATGGAATAAAAATAAAGGCAGGGAGGGCCGTGGCAGAGCCTGTGAGAGAGAGGCTGGGAGATTATACTGAGATAGATGCACGGAAACAGGTCAGCCAATCACAATTCAGAGAGGAAAATAACAGAGCCGGTGAGCGGAGCTGGCGAGAGAGGGAGACCGGCTGTGACTGAGAAGGAAAGGGAGAAACGCGGGACCGCGTAGGGCAAAAGGAGACGAATGCAGGTCAACAGCCCATCCCTGAATTACCCTGCATGGATACCAACACGAGAGCTGCTGCGGGAAGTGAATCTCAACCCATCCGTATTGAATCCAGCACAATGTCAGTTCTGCACTCCGTCAACCTTCCGATGTCATTCTGATCTTCTTCATCACTGAAGTTCCGCGCGCCGGGAGGAGGAGAATCGTCTCGTGCACGGGAGCGGCCTGCCGAGCTGACGGAGGGGCAGGCGGCGGTGATGAGAACGGCCAGGAAAGCAAACGTCGAGGTGCCCGCCTTCGTCCGGCAGCTGGTGAAGGGGACGGAGAAGATGGTCTCCTCCCTCTTCAAAGGGGGCAGGGAGGGGGGAGACGAGGGGGAGGCGGCGGAGGAGGGGGCCGTACCCAGTCCGTACCTGGACCAGCCGATACTGGAGAAGCACATCGAGCATGGATGGGCCAAGTGGGGCATCAAGTATGCAGTGTCCAGTGTGCAAGGCTGGCGGGCCCAGATGGAGGATGCCCATACCTGTGTGCCTGAAATGGAGGGCGACCTCGATTCCTGGGGGTTTTTTGCAGTGTATGATGGGCACGCCGGCAGCACTGTGGCACAGTATTGCTCTAGGAACCTACTGGACCACATTCGGGCTACAGGTGATCCAGCTGTCTGATGCTCTTGCATGAGGTCAAAGAGGCCGCCGTTAAACGATCAGTTTGGTTTCGGGTTAAAAAGGATCATTTGATGAAAAGAACATCCCATAAAACTGACCGTGAATGAATGAATTAATCTGCAGTAGCCAAGTCGTTTCAGAAATTGTTTTAATATGGATATGGTGAGGGATAAGTCTTGCTTTTTGTTTACTGGGAGAAATAACATATTAAACAGAGATTTATGGCTAAGATGAAGGCGACAGCTGAAATGCTAAAGCAACCACATACCAATGCTTCTAGCCTCTGAACACGTACTGCTGAAAACCCGGTAATATATCGTGTCATTCAACAAGCAGAGACAACGATATCAGCAAGATACAATGGCTGTGACTGTACTTGTATCTGTGGTCAGCAATCATTCATAAAAACGAATAACCATTCATAAAAAATGCATGCGATATGCAGGAGACTGTATCAATGAGATTGTATTACGTGATGCGGAGTATTGTGTGTTTCATCCAGGAGCCATTAAGCCGGTGGAAGACAAGGTCCATGTGCGACGGGGAATCCGAGACGCCTTCCTGAGCATCGACCGGCACCTGCACACCGTGGCTAGGAGGCAAGGCTGGGAACGCGGAGGTTCCACGGTCGTGGCCGCCATGCTCTCTCCGTACCATATTTACCTCGCCAACTGCGGGGACTCGCGCGCCGTGCTTTGCCGCGACGGCCGGCTCTGCCTGTACACCGAGGATCACAAGCCCTTCAACCCGCGCGAGATGGAGCGGATCCAGAACGCCGGGGGCACGGTCAGCCTGCAGCGCATCAACGGCTCGCTGGCGGTCTCCCGTGCGCTGGGCGACTTCAACTACAAGGAAACGGAATGGCGGACGCCAACGGAGCAGATGGTGTCGCCGGAGCCGGATATTTACGAGGTGGCGCGCTCGGCGGCCGACGAGTTCCTGCTGCTGGCTTGTGACGGGGTGTGGGACATGATCGGCAGCGAGCAGCTCTGCTCCTTCGTGCGAAACCGCCTGGAGGTCTGTGCAGATTTAAGTGAGGTCTGCACCCAGGTTGTTGACCTCTGCCTCTATAAGGTAAGTATGTGGCAAATGCAAATAAAACGAGGTCTCCGACACACGTCTATATAAGAAAATTATTATTGTAGAACAGGTTACCGTGATTAATAATAAAACTGTAAATTAAACAAAAGTCCATCTTCGAAACACTTCTCAAATACAGATTTGCAGACTTGAGTTTATCTCTGGTGCCATAGGGCAGCAGGCGGTGGTTCACCCTTAACAGAATGCCAGTCTATCAGCGGGCTCACGCATGCTCACATCCGGGGTCAAACTGAGCAATGCAGGGACAGCCATTCAGATGTCCACCTCAAATCAGATGCCAAGTGTAGCCAACATGGCCACAATGGCACATTCAATGGACACTCTTTGAAATTTTCATTTCTATTGGTTTTAAGTCTATATACACACGTTTTTCTAATTAAAATGAATAGTTTGAAAGTTCAATTGAATTATTGATCTATGGGTAAAACAAAGACAACATAAATAATAGATAATACACCATTTCTAGTTAGTCTCTGAAGTAGCCTAGGGTCACCTTGCATGACTATTGTAGTGCCTACCTGGAATAAGCTATTTTCATCTTAAAGCAGCACTGTATTCACCACCTTTCGTTGAGCTATGTAATACCCAAGCATAATTTAATGTGTCATTTAAGGTGCTTTCACAGAATTTAGCTGGCAGGCTTACAGCTTACCGTATGTAAATGAATGCATTGTAGCGTTCACTGCTAAATAAATCAGACGTTTTCTTTAAACGGTTAACTAATCATTGTTGTCGGCCGCAGCCACGCCGCACAAATATGCGCCCTGTTAATTCCAACGGGACCGCACACCGAGAGAGCGAAAGCAGCCTGCAAAAACACCCCCTTAAATAGCTTCTCTTGGTGGACCTGGAATAGCCATTCATTTCCTGCGGCGTGCGCTGCAAGCGCTGCGTAAACAGCCATGACATCCATGGGAAAACTTACAGCTATTGTATGCAAGTGAACGTAACAGGTGATTGTCGTCGGTATCATTTTGTTTCAGTCTAGTTCTACGGTAGTATTGGGTTGCCTGAAAAAAGGCTAGTAGACATTATATAGATTTAAGCTGAATTTCGTCATCTGGGGAATCAAAATGAGCATATTGTGATGCATTACATAATGAGTAGTTAGATAATACACACTTCTAGCTGGTGGTTTGAGTCGACCAGGTGTTCAGCTGTCAAGACATCTGCTCGTTTATATTCGCAGCAGGGCTGGGCTGGCCATCTGGCATACTGGGCATTCTCTCGGTGCACTGACGGGCATGTGGGCCAGCAAAATTAATCGCGGGGGACCTCTGTTGGCAAAATTCATCCTGGGCTGAGTTTTAATTCCAGCCCAGGGCTGATTCACAGCATACTGCATACACTATTCGATCAATAAAACTGAGCGGAAATAGCTGTCGTTTGTTATAGTTGGATTTTCACATGCTTTTGTTAGTTATTTTTTCATTTTAATTGATTATTCTCCTACTTGGGCAGCCAGAGGTGTGTTGCACTGTGTTCCTCCACCTTGAGGGTCACGGGGTCCAGCCGCAGCTCTTCTGTTCTGTGTGGAGTTACCATATTCTCCTTGTGCTCACATGGATTCACTCAATCCAGAGACAGAATATCGGTGGTTCCGTGTTGTTCCAGGCTAATCATGCTCCTACAACTGATGCGTTTGCATTAAAAATGGGCGTTTCATTTATTGTCCCTTTGACAGATTTTTCAGTTTGGCCAAAACTTTTCAAAGCACGTCCATACTTGCCTGGATTATAACTGCATTGTTGGCATAACAAGCATGAAATTTTAATTAAATAATTAGGTAGAACTTTACCACAGTTTCAGGCTTTTATTTGTTTTTTGCATTTGTGGTAGATCCTTTGCAATAAGTCATCAGATGGATTATACTGATGAACCCCCCCCCCACCACCACCCTTGTGCCCAACAGGGCAGCCTTGATAACATCACAGTCATCCTTATCTGCTTCCCTGGTGCTCCCCAAGTTTCACGTGAAGCACTACAGAGGGAAGCGGAGCTGGAGATTCTGATTGAGACCAAAGTGGCAGGTATGGCAGGTAGTAAACTCACAATCAAAACTAGTTATTGATCACTGGACATATTAAGTTTAGTAGATAGTAACTGTCAATACAGTTATACAAGTTATACAGTTCAATGCAGCTGCTATTTCTTCTTCTCACACATATCTGAACATTTATTTTTATGGCCTTAAATTAATAAAAGTGCACATGCTATCCTTTATTTCTGAGGTCTTGAACATAAAATGAATCTGTGGTTCTATTTAGTTTTATTCATTCTGTTGTCTAACAAACAGTTTCTTATTTTCTATCCCACTGTCTTCCAAACAGACATATTTGAAGACCAGAGAGCAAGTAACATGGAGCCTGACTTGCTGTACGTGTTGAATTGTCTATCATCAACAGCCATTCCTGGTCTACCACCAGGGGGCGACATCACCAGCAAGTGAGTGTCTGAGGAGTGAGGGTTAGCATAACACTAGATCAGTAGTCATTGTTAACGCACCACAGCACATAGTGCGCAACAACGAAATGTGACCTCTGCATTTAACCCATATGTGACTTTCATGACATAGCAGAGGGCAGCTAATTCAGCGCCCGGGGAGCAGTGCTTGAGGATGGTACCTTGCTCAGGGTACCTCAGTGGTGACTCGCTGGAGGGGGATTCAAACCTGCAATCTTTTAATTACAAGTTCCCTAACCATCAAGCCACCACTGCCCACATACTAAAAATTAAATGCCACTTTGACTGACTGCTCCATTTAATCTTTCAATTGTAAAAAACACTATCCTGGGTACATAAGCTATGCAGTGATTATTTCTCATTGGAGCAATGATATTTAAAATGACATTCTCACCAAAATGATGGTATTTCATTACTCTCTTCCTACAGTCTGTCTAATATGGCTAAATGATCACAGTTCAATAATGACAGACTATTTTTTGCAAAATATCCTCCAGCATGCTCTCATCCCATATACAGTTTGTAAGTTTTATAGTGCGCATGTGACCACATTTTAAACTCACAGGAATCCCCTTTTTAAATATAACACATTCATGGTGTACTGCGTTGCAGGTATGCAAGACAAGGTAAGACTTGTCTTGAGCAGGTCAGCAAGCAAAACAATATCACACAAGGATTGTAGGAAGTAACGGGTACAGGAATGCAGTTTAAAAATGGTGATCGAGAAAGAACAAACAAAAGACATGTAACACAATGGAAAATTCACTTTGAGTTTAAACAGAAATGTTTACATTGCATTAAAAGACAATCCGCTTCGTAGTATTGACTCGTTAGCATTAATAGAATGTCAACTTTTTAAAAGATTGAAAGTTTGGCTTTTTAATAGGTTTTCTTACGTTTTATGTTTAAACCATATTATTTTGCAATACTTCAGATGTTATTAAAAGTAGGACTTCATGAACACTATACATTTTCTTTGCAAATTACCTAAGGAAGCAGGAAATATTTGAAGTAAAAATATGTTTATCATTTCACATACAAAAAGATTTTTCCAATATATATGCACCATCTGCATTAAAAACACTGCCATAAATAATAGTGGTTACTGGATATAAACCTGGTTTAGATCAGTCTTAGTTAGTGTGGGTGGCCCCAAACAATTTTTTTTTGTTTAAACTCCAGCATTCAGCATGAGGGTAGTTCATAGTAGTTCATAGTAGTTCATACTCCAAAATGTTACTTGGAGCCTTCTTTTTGTGAAGATAATTTCTGGAGAAGTAAGACAAAATGTTCCAAATGTTGTATGTATAATATTTTTTTTTCAGAAGAAACTGCATTATATCTGCCTACTACAAGCAAAAAGAAGCAAGCAGACCTCAAGCAGTAAGTGGCCTATACTTTAATTTTAATTTAGAAACATGAATGTGAATGTAAATATTGGAAAATGCTAGTCCAAATAATAATGTGAAAACTTTATAATGTAAAAAATGTAGATGTAATGCAAAAATACTCAAACACTCATAGGCTACCCCAGTATGCGAGTAAACATTTTTCAAATGTGCCACACATTAGCATGTTTTAAATTCATTATTAAGTGTGTAGCTGTGCATGTCATCAGACTCTTTTTTTAGTCCCATCTTTCTAATTCAGTGCAAAAATTAGGCTGGCTATGTCACACGATGTGATGCATGATACAGGCTGTGCGATGCTGTAATATGAATCACACATTCAGAATTCAACTTGAATTCTAAATCATAGTCAGCGCATTAATCAAACAATCCACTAATTTTCCTGTCCTTTTTCAGGATATTGGTGCCTCTGGAATTCTACATTGATGCCACCTTTGAGAAATGACCTGCCAACTGAACAAACAAATAATGTATAACAAAAAATGACACAGTTGTGAGTTAACCTGACAACCATAATAATACAAATTACAGTGTGTATTATAAATAACTCGCCAAAAGTAAAAAAAAAACTATATATATATATGATATAGATAAATTGTTCAATTAAT
>JAABNY020000037.1:2525409-2536420 GCA_015164015.2 Brevimyrus niger
CAATTTATCTATATCCAGTAGTTACAAGACTCAGTCTTCTGGAATAAATTGATGTCTGAATATATTCATAAGAAAATTAAGCAACAAACAGAAAATTTGGATTTACATATCATATGAAGCAATAATACAATGAACCTAAATCTATTGTGCTTTCACTATTAATTAATGCACCTACAGTATGACACACATAATGAAATGTACTTATAAAACAAGTAAACAATAACTTTCAGGGAAGAATAAATAAGTGAACACAGAGAGAACCTAGTGTGCATCAAACACGGAGTGTGCCAACTGGGATATCAGAGTAGTTCTGCATTACTAGTAAAAACAAGAAACAGAGCCTCAAATGCCTGACATCCACTCATTGTCAGAGATTTGATTTGTACAGGTACTTGCCTTATAAACCTCTTTTGTGGAATATGGTGTAAGTATTCAATCTATATATTGTTGTAAAAGAAATAAATGCACCATATGTATGAGAGTAAGCTACCAAATGCCATAATTTCACAAAGGCAAAATAAATCGTAGGGTAAAGGCAGCTTAATGTTAGAAAAAGATTGACAAATACAGTGACACATGCAAAAATATTTTTAAAGGAATTCTTCTTACATGCCATTCTCCCATCTTTTCTTTGTGTATATGTTTGTGTTCACCTTTAAAATTTGTTGTTTTCTATATTATGTATGAATTAAGCATGTAGCACATCGTGACTGTTTGGTAATGAACTATAGTTGGTCCTAAGAAAATAAATTTGTTCATTTCATTTATATAGAAATGATATTCTTTTTTATCACAAGGTATTTTGAAATCTAGGGCTGAACCAGTATTTGTAAGTACCTTTAGTTGTGTGTTGTCATCTTTCAACTTAAAATTAACACCTGGGCAAACAAATTCAAATTTGCACTTAGTTTGTAGATAGAGACGTTGATTTATGTCTGTTTGTGTGCTTTCTGTGTTGTCCTTGCACTCATGCACTTTGTGTTTTTGTGCTGCCATGGCAGATTTTCCCACTTTTGATCCACCAACTCCCCATGGCCACAACTGTGCACAACTTGTACCACAACTCAGAAGCCCTGACAGCTGTTATCAAAAGTCAGAGCTCAGCATTGTTGCTCCTTCGAGTTCCCAGCCTACAGTCTTACAGAATACTTAGACTGACTTTGGTTTCCTGATTTTGTTCCTGTACTAGACCTCATTTCGCAGTTATGCCCGGGTTTTCTGGTTCTTTATCCTCAGTTTTTCTACACCTATTTCATCTATTTTCTATTTGTCTGCATTCTCCATCTTGGTTTACTGTTCACTCTTTGACAATCTTGATGTATAATATGTGCAATATCTATGTTTTCATCCTATTGTGTAGTTGCTCACATCCTATCTTGGTTCTACCAAGCTTTCATTTATTAAGACATGTTAAACAGGACAATTAAATGAAACAAAAATAAAATATATATGGTATGTTTTCAATTAACATTTTTTTCTGTGGAGTTCTCTTGTTTCATAATTGTTATGTTTTATCAAAAACAATGAAAATGTCAATGAGTAGCTAAGTGTCACTTGCAAAAGACTTGTAAGGCTTGTAAGACCTACGCGTGCTATTGCAATGCAGGGTTGCCAGCTTGTGTAAACAGGCTGGAGTGAGATTTTCAATCGAACATAATTAGTCTGCCCACACATGCACACTCATTTACATGTATGTAAGAGTTATATTGCCTTATAAATTGTCTGTAGGGTCTGCAAATTGTCCCAACGCTTTTCATGCAGCTAATTGTAGGTTTATAACAGCAAATAGATTTGCTGTAAGATTGTTTGCGTGAGCGTGAGTCTGAAAGCGTGAGTGCCACGCCAGATGCGTGGGAGTTGGCAACCCTGGTAACATAATGTCACAATAATACTTAACATAACCAGGGCCGGGAAAACATTAATACTGTCAAACTGCATTTGTTGAATTAGATGTTCAAATAAATGTTACTGTGTCGAAATACTGCTAATAGCTGTTTGAATCGTTTTAATAGCACCATCTAGCCGGTAAATGTGGACATTTCCTGAGCATCGAGGTCATGTTAAATTCCGGTACATTCCGCTTACCTCAAGGAAACCGGCTTGGTTTGCGTAACTTCCGTTTGTGTCTAGTTTATGGATGGTTTGCAACTTTTATTCCGACTAGTTTGGGCTGACCAAATAATCCATGTCAGGGAGGACGCTTTGAGCTACTTCGGGTTTTACAAACTACTTTCAAATTAAAAGGCTCCTGTGTTGGCTAAATAGTTCAACTCTTCTTGTGCTTTGACTGGTTTGTTTCCTTGACTGAAAGACTCATCCAGCTGTTTCACATTGGCATTAGTGACACATGCATGATTATAGGAGACTGGCCTAACAGCAAACAGCGAGAACTTAATGCTAAAGTGAAATCCAGATTCTTTTAACTGAAATGGTAATTTACAATTCCTGTCCTAGCTCAGAATCCCTGACATGGATTATCTGGTCACCCTAGACTTGTTTAACTGGCGAATAATTAATTTCACATGATTTTCCATGGACAGTCTGAAGAAAACGGCTTTTGAAAAGCTCCGAATTTATTTTTCTTTTAAATTAATTTAATTTATATTTATTCATGGACAGAAAACAATATCGATAAAAAAATAATGTTTTTTTCTATCCGTCTAGAAAGCGCCCTAGCTAGAGGACTTACAGCACACGAAATAATATTTGCATGGCCTTGTATCTGTGTCATAAAAGGCGTCATAACCCCAAACTAGGTCATTACACACCACAGACGACAGAATTTTTAACCTGGAAATTAGCTTGCCGGGATGTCGTTGAATTCCTCTCCGAACCTATTATTTTAACAATCGATTACATATGGTTTAAAACCCGTTGGCCAAACTTATTTTATTTTCACTGACGTTTAGTGTATTTTACGTAAATAAAAAGAACGGTTTACTAACGTTATAACGTTAGCGTTTATATAAGACAGAATGTATATACAATCTTAGGTGTAAATATTGATTATATGTCAACTGGAACTTTGTGTGGTGGACAAAAGGTTCTAACTCGGACGAGAAATCATTCAAATAGGAGTCGAATCAAGAATAACCGATGACGTGGTGCATATATTATAGAGATTAATGCGAAAGTCTTAAATGAATAAGCAAAGAATATAGTAAGGCGAAGGGTGAATGGCATTATTATACAAAACACACTGCACTCAGGAAAACAAATAGAAAATAACTGTATAGTATTTTTCTAATTTTGATTAAAGAAATCTGGAATGCAAACAGCTGCATAAACTGTGTGCTGGTTTCCTGTGCATCACTAGTTTTCACCACACTTAATACAGCCAGGCGGTCAGACATGCTCAGACACTCTGAGCGACACTGAATCCGCAATGAGTGCATTTTCGTTTGCAAATCCGGATATATGTGATATTAGATGATTATACCCTACCTCTGGTAGTGATGTTTGGTAGGGAGGTTAATGTACGATGTGTATAAGACACCGTGTCTTTTTTTACACCCAAATGTTTGGTGTTCAGCCAGAGTGTGGCTCAGTAAGGCAGGACACTATGACCGTGATTGAAAGGTCACCACTTCAACTCCTGTGGTCGGCAGAGTGGTTTTACAGTACCTCTGCCACCTTAACCCCAATTGCTCTAAGGACTGGCTGTGCATGCTTCTTTCATCCACATTTTGTGCTGCTTACAGAGTACAGAGTCACGGTGACCCTTGTATGGTCCGATTTGGCACGCAGAAAACACCAGTCTTTTAACAGGTTTTAAACTGTGGGTGGAAACCCACATAGACACTGTGAGGACAAAGAGTTATGTACTGCACCACTGTGTGCCCTGCATGGTAACCAGGAAAAATGTCTGTATATTTTAAGTTAGTATGCCTGTGATCAGAAGATGGCTGGTTTGAGCTCCATCCTCGGCATAATAGTCATAGGTTCATGGGTCCCTGAGCAAAGGCCATGGGTGCTGCTGGCTGACCTTGTGACAGTGGGCATTATCAATATTAGCAAGTGGGTCATGTTTATTTGTACACATTGCAAGAATTTAAAAGCCTCAGTGTAAAAATGCATCAAGTGCAGACAGGGTAATTCATATACTTTCTGCATTTACTTATTTTTTCCAAAGCAAAGTAAGGTGACGGAGCGCAGTACCACTCCGTGGGCCTGCATCAGTCGGGTTTTGCGGATTTTCTCAAGGGCCCAACAGTAAGCTCACTTTACCAGGCACAGGATTTGAAACAGTGCCTTACCACTCAGGGGCATAACTCAGGGAGCCTCATACTAAATTCATTATACTTAATTATATATACAAAACATCATATACAAAACAATTATTAGAGAGAAATCCATGATTCGTAAGATCCAGGGGTCTCTGTGATTTCCCTCAGCAATTAAGATACATTTTTCTGGTAATTAAGCAACATACTGTTAGGAACAACTGAGTTGTTAGGTAGCCTACTATGGTTATCACCAGGCATGGAAAGTTCAGGTTTAGAAAGTACAAATCCAGACCAAGATATTATTACAAAGAAATTCTTGGCCTGGATCTGAATCTGAATTTCCACCTCTAGTTATTTTTAAACAGTGCAGCGAGTAATCACTAGCCACGTACTGCATGTACCGGGAAGACGACAGCACATCCTGGTGAATGAACTGATGTGCGCGGATGAGTCAAAAGACAACACGTGTCCAAAAAAGTCCACGATCATTGGTTCCGAAAAATGGAGTCATGTGACGTACTGAGCCTGGGGCCCGCCATGTTCTCCAACTAGGTAAAAGGTTATTTTCGGTCATTCACTGTTTGCAGAGCTGTAGCTGCATCTGTTGTTAAGGTAAGAGTTCATTGTAACTAATTAATAGAAGTTTGTAAATAATGTAATTTTATGTTATGTGACGCATGGGTAATTAATTGTTAATGGTGCTATCAGTTTATAATAGAAGACATGGCTAAAATAAATTAATCACGATTCATCTATCTCATCCTACTGTCTTTACAATCCCAGTCACTTAACATACGTTTGTCGTTAGTCTGGTTGATTATTTATTGAAATACTCGGTTTATCTGGCTACTCCATCTAAAACCAGCAAGTAATTAAACAAACAGCTACACTGTTTAACATGGGGAGGACGGATTCTGTGTTTTGTGACGTGGTGTACTTTCTTTAACGATCTCACCCTTCTTGTGTCCGAGACTCAGCGTTAATTACTATTCTTATTATTTACCACGAAGTGGCAGAAGCGAAACGTACGATACGTTAATGGTGAGGTCTTATGTATATATCTACCACGGCACCTGTGGGAACTTCGGATAGAGTAAATGCACGTGGTAATTTCGAATGGCACCGTGTCTTGCGAAAATGGAAAGTGACTATATTTTCAACCCTTTGAATAGTAAACTATTAACATTTCGTATTAGTTATATACTTTTTGCTTTAGATGGGTATTATACATATGCGTTTAATCTGACCTTGTTTGCCAGAAGTTTTCATTGGGGTGTATTAATAAACTAGGTTTAGGTTTAGACTTGTTCTGCCTGTTTCAGCGAACAAAGTTGTGTCGATTTAGAACCTGACACTGCCAGTTGATTTATAACCTGGTGATGTTTCCGGATATATCTCAGATAGGAAGAATACATTTTTATTTGAAGCATAGTGCAGTATAACATACAGTGCAAGTGACTTGGTAATATAAATTCAGTGGGCAATGCAGTTCACTATATGCAGTGTTCAGTAATGTGGTATGAGTGACCTTAGCTGTGTGCACAGTGTGCTCCTGTGGATGGACCGCATGAGGTAATGATGTAGTGAGATGCAAATCAACTGCAACAGCCTAATCAACACCTAACACCATCTGCAGTGTCGGCTTTCACTTGTTTGAAAAATATTTAGAGAATTGACGTTTTTATGGATAGGTCATATGTATGGCAAAAAATAGGGACACTTTTTGACATATTGTCATTTCACATATTGAATTTATAAGTTAAAATTTTGTGTAATGTAGATGCATAATTTTATAGGACATAAGGAAATGTACACATCTGAGTTTACATTTAAGAATTTTCACACAAAAATTCTGAGATAATGGGAGTTGAATGTTCCCTTGTGACATTCACAGACACTTTTCAAAGACAGACTTTAGGGGGCAGTGTGTAGCTCTTTGGCTTATGGGTCAGTGCCTGTGTATCGACCATTGGGTATTCAGATCCCATGGTTATGCCACCATTGGGCCCTTGAGCAGGGCTGAATATCTCTGCTCTGGTGATAGACGGACAGAAAAAAACAAGGGAAAGTACCTGCTCAGCTACTACAGAACTGTCTGCTAGGCTTGACCAATTAATCTTTGAGTCAATGTGCGTAACTAGTGAAATCTGGAGTGTACTCTGAGTTGGACCAATAATAATGTCTTTGGAAGAACTACATCACTCATATCCTCGTCATAAGGTATGTGTTGCAACTGGAATAAGTACGTTGGCTATGATGAAGAAATCCTCATTATTCACAGAGGTTTTACAACTTTTAGCTGCAGTCTTTTCAAAAACCCATCCCATTTTTAATTTTTTTTTTAGATTTTTATATCTTGGTGTTTTGACTGTTTTTTTTTTTTAGTGTTCGGGACATTTTCACTGTCATGTATAGACAGAGCAGCAAAGTTTTAAGAGTTTTTTTTTGGGTGAGGGGGTGGGGGGGTGACTTCCTTGTCGTCATTTTCTGCTCCTTATTCAGGCTTAGTCATGCACATTCCGGAGCATTGCCTCACGTCCTTCAAAAGCCTCTCTTCAGTCGGGAGCTAGACAGAATTCAGTAGTTGGTGGCACTGATCGTCAAGAAAGAATAGCTGAAAACACCAGAAGTGTCTGAGGGAAAATAATTATAGCACAAATATTTTATTATCCACTTTTGTGTTTTAAAGGTAAGATGTCTTCTTTCTATTTGGTAATGTTTTGTAATATTGTGCTCCACTTGGCTCAAACAATAACCTTCAGTACTGGAAGGACAAATTGTAAGTCATTTGAATTTACCACAATGTGTCAAAAAAGAGAAGCTCTATAAAACGGTGTTCTTCACTTTTAATAATATTACCTTTTGTCAAGGAATTTTTTTCTATATGTTCACCTTCTTGTGGAAATCCAATAAGATAATAAAGTAACTTTTACTATAAACAGAACTTCAGTGAAGGTTCCCCAGATTATGTACATTTTGCATTAACTTTTACCAAAGTGATGTGTGAGACCGATAGCAGTTGCATGGCGTAAGTGTGGCTGGATTAAGCTCCCAATCAACACTCAGCATAGCGATGTTTGTGTTGACCTGAGTCCCATCATGTTTTATTTATTGCTATACATATTTTTGCCTGAAGCTTTTCGTAGTTCATTGTGGTGATATTTTGTATTGATGTTCCGGTCATTCCGAAATAAGGCTGCAATAGAAATTTACGTATCTTGTCTTCTTTGCTATGAGTATAGAGGGTCTCTGTGCAATTCCCCCCTCCCCCCAAATTAATAACAAAATGCAAAATAACTTGTTAGTTACAGTAGGTTGATTTACTTCTCAGTGCATTATGAGGTTCTTTATTTTTTTTCCATCTATGAGGTTACTGGCTTTTTGATTTACATACCAGATAATACTTACAGATGATAATTTCTGGTAAATTTTGATATGGGGGCATGTCATACGGTTGTCTTCGAAGAACCTAATCACTGTGTTATCAACTGCCTGTGAAATTCAAATGTAGGGACTGTAAAGCAGTAGAATAATCAGGGTACTAATTGCCAAAATTCAGCTTCTCCTGCCTTGGGTCTCTTCTTAACTTTATTTGCGAGAAATACGTATTTATGGATAACTCTGTCTAGAACAGTGGTTCCCAACTCAGACCCCATATTCCTCTGCTGTTAAGTCACAGCCCTAAGTTATGTTTGCGTGTGTTATATTTTTTTCCCTTCCTGTTTTTATTCACTTCTTTCTTTAACCAAAAGTGGTGGAAGGGGCACAAACTTCATTTGCAAACACAAAGGCCTGACATTTCAAAAAATAATTCTTTAGTCATACAATCTGTGACCCAATGAAAACAGGTAGTATGTTTGTATGCAAAGCACTGAGACAGCTGTATTCATCTTGAGGCAGGCCCTTAACCCTAATTACTGCTTGGTGTGTGCTGCCTCTGACCCTAAGCTTTCCTCTCTTTTTTACCAAAAAAGCATCAATTTCCTACTTGGTGAACTATAAAAAGCATCAGAGTAGAAGCAGGCCATAATTGAACCATCTTTTTTTTTCCTCTCTCTCTCTCCCTCATTAAATTTGTAATTGAGAATGAATGAGAGATATGGCCAAAAGATTTTAACATTAAATTCTGCCTGTAAGTATTCATTTGGATTTTTTTTTTGGAAAAAAGGCAATTTGTATGAGTTCCTTGACATTTTCAGAATAAATTGAATTAAATTTTAATTTTTGCAGTGGTACTTTATAGGACAAAAAGTGGCTATCTGCTTCATGAGCTGTATTCTGAAGTTTGACCTTTATCCAATGTGAATGGATAAATGAATGGTTTATATGATTTGTACTCATTTTAAATAATTTTAGTGCTTGATGAAACTATTAATTACTTTTATTGTGATTTATCATCCTTTCTAGGATAGATTAAAAAAAAATAATAATTCCCTATTGTAGATTGGAATATGGTGTGAATTCCTTATCGATTACAAACTCTCTTTATGGCTCAATACAAATCTTTCCTCACCGTGTCTTCTGGTGATGACATTGTCGTATGGGCTTACTTTCAGGGTGGTTATAGAAATAATTTGCCACAAATTAAGTTTGATATTAAATAAAATGTGAGACCATGCCCCAGTCTTTGAAAGTGTGTTCCCTACCCCTAGACTCAAGAGGGAAAGCAAATCATTTTGATTTTGTCAAGCTCATCTGTCTGTTTGTCCGTTCTGAACCCGAAATGCTGCCGGACCGCAGCTTTTAAAGTTATGGGCGTTTTCAAAGAATCGCTAGTGTCCGCAGCCATATTGTTAATACAGTTTAACATCACCTACTGTCGCGTCATTTAAAACCTAAGTCTTAAAATGCCTGTCTGAACTTTTTTTCTCATATTTTAGCTGTAAAAAGATAAAAAAAATGTTAACTGGTAAAATCGATCTTTAGGAATTATGAGAATCGATTAAGAATCAGATAAAATCGATTATCAACACGGCACTATCCGATATCCATAATTTCATCAAAGTACCTGTCCAGGAGTATTGAAAATTATTATGCAGATTTTCCTGTGGCACATTTTTGAGATCGGTTCTTTTCATTATCTTACATTTCAAAATACACAATGTTTGCATATCTATGGGTACTTCCTTTTCACCATTAAGCCATGTCATGTACTTCATCATGAGAAGAGATGAAGAGATCATCTACCTAACATGCACATTCGGGATTTTTCTTAATTGGTTCTTATTTGTAAGAAGCTCTTGATATTCAGTGTTTCTAACATTCGTCTTGCTCTCTTTCTCCCTTTCTTTCCTTCCCTGCTTCTCAAGGACAGCACCTCTGTTCTCGGAGAGTAAAAATTCTGCATTTTTTTCCTGTGCTCAAAGTCAACATCAAATAGTGCTTTTCTTTTTCTTCAGTCTTTTTGCCTCCGATCACTTCTTCCCCTGAGAATCAATCTTCCGTTTTCTCCAGTATTTCTTGTCTGTCTGTATGAGCTACTTGCTTACGCACTACTGACTAAGCTGTTACGGTGACTTTTAAAATGGATATGCGTTCTGTCATTTTGGTCCCTTTGCATCTGTTTATGAAGCTCTGCACCCTCCTTACTTTTGTCCCATGGTATTTTTTTGCTGATGCCCATAGAAAAAAAGTCATGGCCAAGCGGCTAAAAGCGAAGTCTGTCACCGGCAAGCTGGAGGGGCCATATCGCTCCCTGGACCATTTTGAGTCTCTGGCTCGAATGAACTTTGAAGAGGCGGACACCTTGGATAAGCTCTTTGATCACGCGGTGCGTCGCTTTGGGAGTGCAGACTGCCTGGGCACCAGAGAAGTATTGAGTGAGGAGAATGAGAAGCAACCCAATGGCAGGGTTTTCAAAAAGGTATGTAGGCTGTGGCAACACTGTCTCCATGCTAACATAAATGTGCCTTTCTTGTTAACCATTCACAATTCCATGTATAAAACCATTTTAACAGCGTTCTATTACCAATGCAATTTGGCAGTTTTATTTGAGTCCCATGTATCACTGCAGTCTGTGAAGTTCACAATGGCAGTTTGCTTTTTGTACGAATCAGTGATTTGAATTGTTCTCGTTTGTAGTTGATTCTTGGAGAGTACACCTGGCTCTCCTACCAGGACGTGGATGTGGCCGCGGGCCATTTTGGCAGGGGGCTGGAAGTTTTGGGCCAGCAGCCCAAGAACACTATCGCCATCTTCTGTGAGACCCGTGCAGAGTGGATGATCAGCGCCCAGGCCTGCTTCAGACACAACTTCCCACGTAAGCCCTGTTCTCCCTCCACACTTCCTGCACATCGGTGTGATGCTTAATCCAGTAATTGTGCCCTCAGTCATGCTTCAGTGAAGCTTTAGGCCTGGAATACACTGGATGTGTGGCATGCGAAGCGCAGAACAGCTGCAGCGGGTATCTACACGGTTGCTACTGCACCGCTGCTATTGCAAGCCCCGTCTTTCTATGCTGATTTTACCTTTCATAATGGATATCAATAACAGGACGGTTGATTTCAATTCTTTATCAATTTAATTAAGTTTACACAAAAGTTAAGTTTGTGGTCATTTTCAGTAGTAGAATTAATAATTGTAATACTTTTATTTTATTACAATTATTGTTATAAACATTATACAGCAATCACTGTATTTCTTGTGGTTTTTATTTACCCCCATTCATAGAGTGAGAGCATACCTGAAAACCACTGCACTACCTAATAAGAACATAAGAACTATACAAACGAGAGGAGGCCATTCGGCCCATCAAGCTCGCTTGGGGAGAACTTGACTAATAGCTC
>JAABNY020000037.1:2542146-2561378 GCA_015164015.2 Brevimyrus niger
GCAGATTACAGTACTGGCAGAGTCGGGGCCCCCCTCATCTGCTGTGAGATCAAGCTGCGCGATTGGGCTGAAGGTAAGTCAAAAAGCCGCACTTACAAATGATGAGTTGCAGCAAACTTTAAACGGTGTTTCTCAGCACGATCATCTGGGGCCCCCAGTCTTCCCAGTTCTCCACCGGGAGGAAAAGCTTTGGCTTTTTGGGGATCCCCAAGGACTGTGTTGAGAAGCACCGCTTTAAAACCCTGCAAGCCTTTTGTTAGTAAGTGGCTTGCGTTTCTTTCTCTGTAGATCATGTTCTCTGTGTGACTCTGCCCTGTAGGAAGGCCTGCGCTGCTCCTCGCATGGTCATTTCACTTGTATCATCTACAGCTACCATAGTCGGCTTGCTACTTTGTCTTTGTTTTTCTTTGTTGGTTCGTTTTTCACCAAGCCGTTCTGTTAATGGGGGGGGGGGGATTTTTCTGAAGGTTGCACTGTGCAGTTGTCTGTGACAAAGGTCATTTGGAAACCTGTGTATGATTGACATCACGCTTAGCAAGCTGAAGCTCGTGTCCGCAAACATGGCTAATTAACCATGACTGAAGGATACAAGCAAACCTTGTTCTGTCCCCCACAGAAAGTTTGTTTAGAAAAACTAGGTCTTTGACAGTGATATTATCGGAAGAGATTAGGCTGATTTGGATGTAAGATTTCTTAGATATGCACATAATGAAACTCACTATTACAGCAGTATACCTCTTTGACAATGATATTCACATTCATGAAATTAGTAGATTTCCTGACTGAAGGGGAAGGTGCCTGATGGTCCCATTATTATGTTGTCCAGGTGGTTACACAGCTCAGGATAAACCCCACCCTAGAGGAGAGGTGATAATCGGAGGCCCCAATGTCGCTATGGGCTACTACAAGAGTGAACATTTAAATGACGACTTCTTTGTGGATGAGAATGGACAGCGCTGGTTCTGCACTGGAGATGTGGGTGAGATCCACTCAGACGGGTGTCTGCAGATTGTCGGTAAGTTCCTTTGTAAAGTTTACTCTATCAACATCCTGAAGTGTCTTGTGGAAGAGATCAGTGCCCCCTACTGGATATTTAGGGGAATGGATATTGTCTGTGATTTATACATACTTTTGTAGAAGTTGTAGTATGATTTGAAAAATATGCCGTTCTCTTCCAACATGACACACAGGCAAAAGGCCTAATCCAGGGTGTTTTATATTATATTCATTAGTTTATTTTGATACCCATATACAGTGGTACCTCTGTTCTCAAACTCACTAGAACTCAAATTTCTTAAGTCGAACAAACCAGTTTGACCTAGAACTCGATCTGAATATCAGAAGTTGAACCGTAAACGCCGACCTAATATAAATTGTACTCGCCAGGAAATGAGTCATACTACAATGCAATTCTTCCTTGAATGCCTTCTTCACAGACTGGATGATTAACCAAATAAAGCAGCACACCATTACAATAACTAACAACAAATAAGCCACTAACTTACGTGTACTATTAGAGCATTTATGTAATTTATTTAAACTTTTTCACCAGGTAAATTAACTGGAAACCAGTTCTCACTGCTTTACGTGACATTCGGGAGAAATAGCAGATTACACATCAGAACTGCCTGGGATACAAACGTCATGCTTTAACAAAACTCTTCAGCTAATAAGGGAAAAGATGTGTAGCCACGGAGGCTGTTCCACTTTGTGCAGCTGGGTCAGAGGTCGCAATGCATCTAACCATAATGCATTGCATCAGGATCAGAATGCGTCTTTATGGCAGTGCTGTAAGCAAGTCGAACGCAGCCAATCACCGGACTGGGAAAACAAACTGAGACGCGGACTTGATACAGAGGACTAATGACGACAACCAGAAACAGCTGATCACATGGGGTTCCCACATGAGGTTAATGAGGGGGCGTGGCACATGGAAGGAATGGATAATCGGGGCAGAATAGGGGTAATGTTGGGGTAAGATCTTTGTTTTAGAAGCCATTAAGAAAAAAATGCTCTTTTATCCTGTTCATTTTGCATTTAAATGCTAAAAAATAAACATTTAGGTGTAATTTTGGAGGGCCGAGAACCAATTGATTTGGTTTTCCATTATTTCTTGTGGGAAAAATTGGATCAGAACTTGAACTTTTTAGGATTCAATTTGGAGTCCAGAACGTGAAACGAGGTACCACTGTATTCTTGCTATTAGAGCTGCCACGATTAGTCATCATAGTCAACAACGTTGATGCAAAAAACATGTCGACATCAATATCTTGATGGTCGCTTATTTTTTTAAATACCCGTTTTCCGACTGTGTCCAACTTGAGTGTAGCCAGATTTTGCGGATTTGGATTTTATAATTAACTAGTGTGAGTACCCATGGATAATATTTATCTAGGATCGCTATTTCTCATTTACGTATACTACAGTAAGTAGCTACAACAGTTTAATACTGTGGCGTCAAGCAGACCGAGGCAGACACTCGCTTACCAGGATGTCTCTAAGAAAAGAGCTAGTGTAAGTCTAGGACATGTTGACATTCTTACACTATAACACAGACGTTTGACCGTTAGATGGATGCAGTTGTCTTTTGCACTGTAAATGTGTTGCACTTTTAACTTTTTTGCTTGAGTTTCCTGAAATTTCGGATGTTAGTTGGAATTGCGCTGCTGATGTTAACTTTATTTGTTGTTTGTATTTCTTGCTGGAGTTGTCCGTTTTACATTTCGGGGTCACCTGAACGGGTTTTAAAGTATCCTATGGAAAGCTTAGTTTGCTTTGCTTTAATTTGCTGATCCACAGATCGTAAGAAGGACCTCGTTAAACTGCAAGCTGGGGAGTACGTCTCTCTTGGCAAAGTGGAGTCTGCCCTGAAAAGCTGCCCGCTGATTGACAACATATGTGCATATGCAAACAGGTATGCTCCCCCCCCCCCCCCTGCACTCACCACGTCACTTTCTGAGGTTTATATGCAGATTTTTAAATTTAAAAAATATATAATTATTATAAATGCTGTTTCTCCAATGAAAATTAATTCAATGTCTTGCCATGTCCTGCAGTGACCAGAACTATGTTATAAGTTTTGTGGTGCCAAATCAGAAGCAGCTGACGGTATTAGCTGCTAAAAAGGAGGTTCAAGGAACTTGGGAGGAAATTTGTAATGACCCAGCGATGGAGGTTGCTGTTCTTTCGGCCATCAAGGAGGCTGCTTTGTCGTGTAAGTCTAGCTTGGGGCGTTACACGGAAAACAGTAAATACTCACTCGTATATCTCACCTTAAGTTCTACCACAACAGCAGTCCCCACACAAGGGTGCAATAAAGGGGGGAGAATGGATGATTCCAGGGGCCCCAAAAGCTTGAAACTTAATTTGATTGGTCTGGCTTGTGGGCCCAAGTGTGATGTGCCGAAATCCATAGCTGTATCCCTGGCCCTCTAGCAAATCATGGCCTAAACACTTAATATTTTTTCCATAGTCCAGCTGCAGCGGTTTGAGATCCCTGTCAAGGTGCGGCTCAGTCCAGACCCCTGGACCCCGGAGACGGGCCTGGTTACAGATGCCTTCAAACTGAAAAGGAGGGAGCTGAAGAACCACTATCTCAATGATATTGAGAGAATGTATGGAGGGAAATAGGACCTAAATCCTGACCAAACATCCCATAGTTCTGTCTGTGTGCCATGGCATGTCAGGCCGTGTATTCCCAGGCACCTATAGGTTTAGTAAACTTTTGTTATTTTCAGTAAGTGTTGTCCATTTGCCTTTATACATTTTGTACAAAATCCTGTACATGTAAAAAAAAAAAGACTAATGGAACAAACCTTTTGATAAAAGTGTGTGTAAATTACTTGCAGATCAGTGTTTCTCAACCTGCTCCTTGGGGGATTTAAAGGTTTATTGTCCATTGGTCTTTGCAATTTAGGAATTTTTCAATGCACTTGTTTTTCAGCTTTATATTATATTATTTTGTTTTGAATTATGGCATTTTTTTGCTTACTTCTACACTTTTTTTTTCTAGCTTTATTTATTTTGTTTAATGTCTAAACATTTCTCTAAGGACAATTGTTTGGCATTATTCTGAAGCCATATAAGGTCAATTTTGTTAAAGCTTAAATACTTTGTCAACTGGTTGAAATTAACTTATAAAAGTGTGTTATGATGGAGCACTGTGTGTGCTGACACGTATGTGTATGTATATACGGTTGTGGTTTCTTTACTGGCTGGTACAGTGTGTACAGTTAAACTCGGAAGTCCTATTCCAGGAGAAACTTTGCGCACATTTTGCTCGAAGCCCTCTTGATTTGTTAAAATTATCCTGTGTAATTCATTTTAATGAAAATGCTGGAACCATGCACTTAGCCAACATCTACAATGCATAAGTACTGTGAGTAAGTTGATAGGACTACATTTCAGCACTCACTATGTTGGGTTTGCCTACATCTTCTGTCCTTAAACTATTGACATTTCTAATTTAAAATCAACCAAACAATGTAAATTTGGCCCTCTGTGTCAGGCCTTTGCGATTTATGGGGTTATGTTTAAACGTGTATGTCAACCAAAGTGCCATGGCTTTTTTAAATTTGTTCTCAGGGTCACATGTTAAATTTCTAAAAGCCTGCAGCCAATCAACTTTGTAAACGTGGCTATTTCAATGTATTTTGATTTTGGGAATATCTAACTTATCAAATGCTTTTGTATTGTGTGCCAAGACGTCAGGGCATTATGTATTTGCGTGTCTGTGTGAGAGTATGTATGTTTTTAATGTCAATCATTAGTTTTGTTCAAAGTTGCTGAATTTTTTGCAATTAAATGTTTTTCCAAAAAATTAAATGGAATCAGATGACTGCACTCACCTGAGCTGTATTAGATGGAGGTCACACTCTGGTACCTGATATGGGCCCTCCCACTTAGCCCGGAGCGGTTCTTTCTGGGGTTTTATGATCAGTACCCACTCACCAGGTGCCAGAGTGTGACCTCTGTCAACGGGCTCTTTCCACGTGTCGGAAATTTGTTGAAAGGCACACTGAACAGCACTGGTGAGCTCAAGGCAATAATCAACCAGGCTATCACTAGCAAGGTGAACGTCTGCTTTTTTTTCAGATCTGTGCTGTGCCTGAGGCCATGGCACTCCTTCCTGATATCTAGACACCCTGTTTTTTTTTATCGGCTGATATTTGTGCCACTAGAAACTGAATATGGATTTTGTATATTTGAATCTGCAGTTATCCGCATTACAAAACTGAATCTGAATTTAGTTTGACTCTGAATTCCAGTAACTCGAAGGCGAGCCATAACTTAAACTAAACTAGAAGTAAAATTCATATCCCTAGCTAGTTTTGCGTTAGTCTATCTATGCTTTTTGCATCTTTGGAGTCTTTCCTGCCTTTCAGTAGTTCATTGAGTGGTTTAACTATTTCGGTGTAAAAATCCACCCATATCATGTTATAGTTGCATAGCTGCAGGAAGGAGTGCAGCCATGTTTTTTTTGGATGTGGAAGCTCTTTGGAGCGTATGCTTGTCCCTTTTGGACATGGAGAGCTGTCCTTGTCCCCTCTTCAGGGATGAGTCACTGATGTAGTACTCACAGTTGCTACTGGGGGAGCACTCCTCTTTTTGCTTCCCCCCCCTCCCCTCCCCCCCACTATGGCCTTTAATTTTTTCGCCGGTGTGAAGCGTTATTTCCGATCCTCCTGACCTTCAGCAGGATGCAGCCGCTGTGCTGGCATAGGCGCTTGTGGAGGAGGGGGTGCGGGAGGAACAGGTGGAAGAGCAGTCACAGGCAGGGCTGGTGTTGGAGGAGGAGGAATAGGGGGAGTCTCCCATGTGATTACTCCAGCCCCCAGGGATCGCTCGGCGTTTCCTGCATTCGAAGCCATTTGCAGCAAATTTAGCAAAGCAATATGAATTTTGCTCATCTTGGCGCTGTAGTTCGCCAACTCCCTCTAAAGCGTCTCCCTCCTCGTGCAGCTTGCTCTTCTGCCTGCACTCTCTCTCTGTCAGACACCCGTTTGTTCTTTTCATGGACAGTTAAAACAGAAACTTGCTCATGCAAACTTTTCTGTTCTCAGCCAGCATTAGTTTTTGCAAACTCATCATTTCCAACGGTAAATCTAACCCAGCACAACAAGTGTCCACTACGACTGTATATTCACTGAGATTTTTCGTCATAAACTCCACATCAACATCTGGAGGCTCCATTCCCCCCTTCTTGGTAGCCGGTCTTGCAGAAACATTAATTCTACTGCCAAATTTCCTAGATATGGCCATGTTTGATGGAACAGCCACAGATTATGAGCTCTAAACTGTTTTATCCCGAACAGTAAATGGTGAAAGCATTGTTTCGTTCTCCAGTTTTTTCCCGAACAGTAAACAGATTTTTATTTTTCCAAACAGTAAAATGGAAAACTCTTGCAAGAGAATGCTGTTTCTATCCCGTTACAGCAACGGAAAAGTTTCTTTATCATTGACTTATCTTTTTTGAGCTCTATTTTCAACCTTCAGCCAAAGACAGGAGGAAGATCTTACCTCAGTTGATTTGCGCGCTTCATTGTCTTCAGTCATCCAGCATTAATTAGTCTCTCGGCCTCGTCTCACCGATCCTGTTCATGACCCCAACTGGTAGATTTCTTTAGTGAAACCTCAAGTTCTTTTAGTTGAATGATGAGGCAGGTTCCTTAAGCTTGAGCAGTTTATTAAGACAATGACGATGTTACACATAGACGTTTCAGACGGCCGGTTCGGTGTCTGTCTGTGTCTGTCTCTGCCCCCACTGAGGGAAGCAGACCCTTTATCTATGGTCTTCACACAGACTCCTGGAGAAGGTCAGACGGCCTTGGTGAGAGTAAGTTGTATGAGATAAGCACATGATGAGCGAGTCGGAAGTACAGAAAGAAATATAAAAATAAATATTAAAGCTATAAGTTAAGTAAATGAACATAATTAAATAACTACAAATTAACTAAGGAAATCCCCCACTTTACTGTAAGTAAAGTAGTGTGAGATGCCCTCAGCCTCCAGCCCCCACCACAATCTGTGAGTTGCCCATCAAGGACTGCAAGCCCAGCTGTCCAATCCCCTGCACTCTGCTGACCAGGTGAAAGTGCTGGAAAGGCACAGACCGGCTGCGGGGCCTGATGGAATCTGCCCTAGGCTGCTGCGGACGTCTGCCAGCCAGCTCTGTGGGGTCCTGCAGTACCTGACCTCCTTCCCTCTGAGTCTGCAGAAAGTGCCGCAGTTCGGGAAGCTGCTCTTGGCAATCAATGTATTGTGATTGAGTCATGAACAATTGCTGATTACTGCTTGTTTATTAATTATCGATTGCCTGGTTACATCGCTCGCTGGTGGTTCGTTGTGCAAACTTGTGACTAGCTATTTAAACATAAACCTACAGAATAAAAAAAATGAACAATTCCTCTAACTCTTCTCGTGTACTTTTGCGTAAGTTTGCGCTGCTGCTTGCGGTGAACCAATCAGCAGAGTTTATCGCTATTCTTTAGTACTTAGGTGTGAAATATTTTTTTCATCAGTTCTACAAATGCCAAAATGTACCCCCACTTATTAAAGAACCAATAGCAAATACCGTGCTGGAGGGCAGGTTTTTAAAATGGTCAAGCTTGCTCACTTTGACAAGCATAAACATAAGCTAAACTTATTTTCTATGACAGCACGTGTACAATCACCTCTTCACATTTACAAGGTTTGGGGTGGAAGATCCTTGTTAATCTGAAAATTCTCGAATATTCAGCTTATTTGGGCCCATTATTACAAATGTAAAATGAACAGCACTGAAAAGTTTAATAAGGTACCGCAAGAAACACAAGAGCTGTGGCATACCCAAGCCAAGATGCATGAATAAGTTTTTTTTTTTTTTACCACAAATCATTTTTAATATTACCAATATATTATGCACGCACCAGTACACTAGCAAGTATTAAATGACACTGATATTTATAATCACTCTATAATGAAAAATACATATTTCTAAAAATCCATTATATTTGGAGTATGAAACAACATATATTCTCAAGAACCTCTTTGCAAAAAATATTCAGCACAACATAATGAGACACCCTTAATACATAAATCTAAAAATCTTTCTATCATCTTTCCTTAGCTAGTACCCCACCTCCTTCGGACAAGAAAAGGGCCACTTTTCTGGCTGCCTTCATGGTTGAAAATGTACTGTCTGGAATTGCACACCTAACCAGCCATTGACAATACCCATTGTAACCACCAGGTGCCACCGTGGCTATTTGTTTCCCGTAGCCTGTATCTCATATTGATTTGCCCATTTTTGGGACACTTACAGGACATCGAGTACCCACTGTGGAAGACTGGTCTTTAAAACGCTGCTATCAGCTTTCTGTTAATAAAAAAGGCTCATTGTGAGTTTTCTTTAAATGACGCCCCCATTTTGTTGTCAGTGGAAAATAGGAAATCCTCCCTTTTTTTGGTTGAGCACTGGGGGGCTTGAGGTCTCCACCCATTTAATTATAATTCCCCCCATCCCCCCATAATTTACACCTATGTTATTACTACTTAGCAAAAACATCATATCTCCAAATATCACAAAAAATGTACGGCTAATTGGACTCAAAATTGTAATTGCGAAGATACAAGGCAGCAAAATTGGATCTGCCAGTAGAGGGCAGCTGAGAGCCAAAACACACCTCCGATCTGGATTGTTGTAAGGGGGAATCATTTTAAAACGGTGGGGCACAAGATGTTTTTCTTAATATTTCATAATAAAGTTTATATAGATTTTTGGTTGCTAGCCTCCCTGTTTGGCAAATTCTGTCATTAGCAGTGGAGTGGCCAGTTGGTGAAATGCATTGTGGGGAACTTGGCAAGATTTATTATTGGAGAATTTCATCTTGTCACTTTTTTCTAGAGATGTGTAACATAGGCTTGTAATAATATTTTCTTTAGACTGTGGTGCTTTCATTTGTCACACAAAGTGCGTCTCTAGATAAATGCCATAACTGTGCACTTGGACCCTAAGCTTGCTCTAAACTCTGTGTGTGTGTGTGTGTGGGGGGGCTTTTGCAATTATTACATTGTGGTGACCATTTCACTGCTACTAGGCGCTAGACATTACTCCAAGCATCCTCCAAGTGTGTAAGTCTTTTACATTCCCAATGTAAACTTTCCCCCCACAATTCTTTTTTTTACCAAAATACTATGCTTGTACTAAAATGGCTCTTATTAATGTCTCAGCAGGCTACACCTCTGTGCCTTTTATCAGAAGATCACAGGTTTCAGTTCCACCTCGGCAGAATATTACATATCTGTGGGCCATTTGGCAAGGCGGAGCCCCCAGGGCGATGCGAGGTGGCTGCCCCCGTGCATGACCCCCCCAGCTTCCTCTCACCTGTATGTGTGCCTGATGGAGAGCAAGATAAGGTAGGCAAGACATAGAATTTTCCAGGGGGATTAATAAAGTATCACTATTCTATATGCATTCATTATCCTACCCAGGTTACTGATTCTTTGCATTGTTCACTATGGGTAATTTAGAGGTACTATGAATTATCTGCCTGATTGAATTATCTGCCTGATTTTATACTGGCAGAAAAAAACCCAAACCTGAGAGGAACAGGGACTCCACATAATCTGAGCCTTTCTGTGTGATGCTACCCACTGTGGAATTACTATACTGACTGTTAACAGCAAGCATTAAAACAAAGAAACATTATTGCAATGACACTAAGGAATACTATTTTTGTATAATGTTGTATAACTATTTTTGGGGGCAGCGTGTGGCTGTAATCAGAAGGTCGCCGGTTCAAGCCCAGCCTCAGCATGTCTGCAGGTCCTTGAGCAAGGCCCTTCACCCCCTGTTCCCTGGGTGCCCCAACAGGTGGGATTATAAAAATAAAAATAATCAACTGTGAAGAGCTGTAATAATAAATGGTTAGAAGTTTAAATAAAATTATAACCCAGAACTATGTTTTTTAAAACATGTAAATATAACATCATATAAAGCATTATGATGGTGTAATTGTAGCAATCTTAACATGGTACGCAAGCTAATGCCCTTCAGACAAGAAAAATAAGCTAACAGAGAGGCCAAGAGATCAATCATTAATGTACATGCAGCCATGTAAGTTTTCATGGATGGATGGTTGGACAACACTGGAACAGTTTTTGGGTTTAGAATGTCAGAAAGCAGGAGGACTTACTGGCTTTTAAATGCAGAT
This sequence comes from Brevimyrus niger, assembly GCA_015164015.2. NCBI lineage: Eukaryota > Metazoa > Chordata > Actinopteri > Osteoglossiformes > Mormyridae > Brevimyrus > Brevimyrus niger. The sequence goes on from JAABNY020000037.1 coordinate 2,552,340, forward strand.
TTAAGATTAACGTTTCTTGAATTATGTTCGCAAATAAGTTACTTATTCAGTCTCCTGTCGGCTTCAATGACAAACCCAATTTTTGCAAGGCTTTGTAATTCAAGAAAATTGAATTTTTTCCCGTTTCCTAACATTAATTGTTTCAGAAATTTGATGGTGACATTTAAACGCGAAACCCTACACATCGATGTATAGACACGCAAAGTGCTTTGCATGACATCTAAATATAGGAAGGCAAGTGTGTCCATCTATCCATCCTTCTTCTGCTCATTCTGGTCAAGGTCACTGGGACTACAAAATAACTGAAAATTTTCTGAGAATTAAATACCCAGTTAGTATTCTGAAATACTGGAAACATTTTTTCTTGTACAAAAATAAAATGTAGTTAGCAATATTTATTAAATATTTTATATGCATTCCCCATTTCACACAAACTCAGTGATTACCTAGTTAATTTGTAGTTATTTAATTATGTTAATTTAGTTCACTCATTTATAGCTTTCATATGTCTTATTTTTTATTTCTTTCTGTCCTTGCTACTTGCTCATTATGTTCTTTGCCTCTCATACTGTACAACTTACTCTCACCAAGGCCATCTGACCCCCTGGCTCCAGGAGTCTGTGTGAAGACCACAGATAAAGGACCTGCATCCCTCAGTGGGGGCAGACAGACACAGACAGTCGGCCGTGTGTGACATCTTTGTCATCTTCATTCTGTCCAGTAAACTGCTTAAGTTTAAGGAACCTGGCTCATATTTTGACTGTGAAAGAACCTGAGGTCAGAAGATCAGATAACAAAAGAAACAGAAAATCAGAATCACAAAAAAAATAAGCAATTAAGAACCAAAAAGTATTGATATTCATATAAGTCGAAGGTGTGATTTTTATAACTCTATTTATTTATTTGATGATTGTGTCTTTAGCAAACAATCAAACTATCATCTCAATTGACCATATACATTCAGATAAACTGGGTCTTTATGTGGTTACATTTCTTCATATGCTATGCTGTGTAGTGTGGCCGTGTGGGTTAGAACTCTGTACTAGTGAACAGGTTGTTGCTAGTTCAATGCTTTTACTTTTTCAGTACTCTAAAAAATACTTTTCTACATTATTATTACTTACAGAATGTAAATAATGCTTGCGGTATGGTAAAGATCACAGAGATCACAAAACCTTTGAAGCTCTGAATCCATTAGCTGATATTGCATTACTTGCTATTTCTATCATTTCATCAGCATGGCCCTGTGCCTCCATCTTCCATAACTGTTTATGTAATACAAGGTCAGCAGGAGATAGGGTTGCATCCCCAGAAACAGAGCCCCCAAGGACTGGATGCCAGGCTATCGCCGGGCACCAAGGGCAAATGGAGAACATGCAGGATCCACACGTGAAATCAGTCCCACTGTTGGACAATTATGCAATAAATCTTTAAATTCCTAAATGAGTGTAGTATTTATATCGTTCAATGCATCATAATGGTGAGCGTGAGCCAATTCCAGGAAGCACAGGAAAAAAGTAAACATGCAATGTCTGCCTGCTGTTTTTTGTTGACCAAAACTGGACATGTTTTGTTATGATTTATTACCAGCCATTGTTTACCTAGCAAACCAACAACAAGACTCCCTCTATTTTTATGTGACATTTTCAAGCAATCAGATGTTTAAGACAGAAGTTCCCTATGTATCAAGTTTCCATGCACAGGAAAAGACACGACAACAAGAGTTCTGAACAAATGGTTCAGTTAGCCGACGGAAACATAAATGTGGACATTTAGTATCTGAAAAAGACAAAATAATTAATGAATAACGAATCGTAAACCTCTGACTATAAAACAAAGTAAATGGCAACATTTTCCTATAACAAAACGTCCATTGAGCTGTTATTAAATGCAGCAGGTGGTTATTATTTGGGAGACAGATGGAAAAAGACTAAAAAGCTCAAATGCATATCGCTGTTTCACCTTCTCACAAGGTTAATGTAATAGAAGTTACAAACTTTCCACAACAGAATACCACAAGTTATACAGAGATGCATCTGACTCCAGGCTTGTTATGTATTAAGCTGACCACAGTCACACCTCAGTTAAGTGTTTTAACTTTGTTTATACCCAGGTATGCACATCACTTGAGTGGGAGAAACTGTATTTACTGTACCTACAAATAAAAAATAGTTTGGGTTATTCTGAACATTTTTAGGTGGCTCATTCTGAATGCAAAAATCATGCTTCATTAATTTAACTTTCATTTGTATATTGATAAGTGCACATTAACTAAAGTACTACAAGATTTTAGGATTTTGGATATGTTTTGTTGTGCTATCATCTGTCTGCAAGTTTCTTAATCTCAGAAAGTAACCAGGTATCGTTTTAAAAATTGTGCCAAACTAACTTTATTAAAATTGGTTAGGTCTTCATGCACCTTCACAATTCAGCCCTACTTAAAAGGAAATAGGAACATGCATATTACAAAAAGGCAATGCACTAACACGATTGATTATTACTGCACTTTAACACGTTAAATGAAATATGCCTAACAGCACCTTGAATGCTTTCCACTTCAGTGAAAAATGAACACCTCCTAATGAATTAATACCCTCATTATTTCCCTCTGGGAGTTACAGGTGGAGGATGGGAAATGGCAAATTTGGGGACCCTTTATTTGCAGTTTTTGGGTACTCAGTGATTCTGTGTCATAGCAACTGATTTTTGAAGGACAAGATCGAGTGTCAATAAAATAATCAGAACAGTCAATGAATAACGGGGTTAGTAATGAAGATTAAATGTACCTCAGTACTCTGAGGTAAACCTAAATAAAGGACTCAAGTTAATATGCATATCAGAACCCTGCACTGGTAAAGAAACATTTCTATCCTAATTGTGTCCCAGTGCTTTTATTGTAAAGGGAAGGCTAGGTAAGATATACATTTTTACTCTATTAGCAGTATAAAATTACTCTAATATCCTTGCTGATTTGTCCATATTAATTTTTTATATTTATATAATTTTTATATTTTACACACACACACACACACACACACACACACACACACACACACACACACACACACACATAGCGTATAAAACTTTCTTTAGAAGAATTCAAGGGAGAGATATTAAATAGCTTACTATTAAACAGCTAAACATTTCTAATACCGTTGATTCACATTAAAATACTTAAAAACACCATACACATCCATCCATCCATTTCTGTCATTCTTTTTTTCAAATCCATTTTCGAACCACTTTTAACCTTCTCTACACATTTAGAAATTGATTCTTTGTGTTCTTACTAAATGTTTTTTCCCCTCAATAAACTTGCTAAAAAGAAACATCACTCAATCTCCCTTCATGTGACCACAAATGGATGCATAATTAAATATTAACTAGTCACTGGCTCAGAACATACTGTTTATGCTGTTCAGTACAGTGTTACCTTTAAAACATACAGACATTTAATGTACCATTAAAGTGTTAATGTAGCAGTTGGTAATTCATAAATGCCTGTAGGTATCTGTAGGTCAAAGGCTGAAGTTATAAAATGTGACACCCAATCAAACATAACGGAAAATATTTAAAAATACACTATACTTAACTTCACTGGGCATTTTATTTAGTTTTTACATGTCCCTGTAATTGCAAAACACAGTTTGGAAGACTTTTTGCTAGATCACATGGAAAAGAAGTTATGGGGAGGAGGGAGATGGATTAGGGAGGGGCCAGATTCAGCAATGAATATGTTGGAAGAGTGGTAATCATTACACTATAGATTAAGACTTTATCCAAGCAAAACCTCTCAATACACACTGCAGATATGAGTACAGGTAAGATTTTTGATATCTGGTTTCAAACTTTTATTGTGCATCAAATTAGAAAGTAATTCAATTTATTACATAAAAAGCCTTAACTGCCAATGCATTTACATACATGACCTAAAATACAACTTAAAAATTGCTATACTATGCTATGCTTATACTTAAATTACTGAATATTTAGTATTTTTGATCAATTATAAATGTTGTTTTAATGTATTTGTGCCCGTCTTTTAGTTCATATGCAGTCATGGTTAATTTTTCATTTAAGTATTGGATTTTCTGTTTTATTACACTGGATTTTTTTTTAACACTAACCAATTATCCTATTTTCCAAACTCTTTTAGAGGTGCCTGAAGATGACTTTACCTACAGTAAGTGTTCAAGCAGGGGAGAAAAATGCCATAATTCATTACTAGTAAAATTCACCTCAGAGTTGTATGTCGTATAAATTTAATCTTAATTTCTTTTAAATCTTACAATGAATGAATAAATGATCATTTTTGTTCTATAATAACTGGTGGAGTAGACACTATAGAGCAGTGTTTCCCAATCCGATTCTTAGGGACCCACAGTGGGTCCATGTTTCTCCTCCCTCTGTGCTCCCTAGTAGACAGTCCACTGGCAGGGAGCAAAAACATGGGCTGTCTGTGGGTCTCCAAGGTCCGGATTGGGAAACACTGCTGTTGGGAGCTTCCGTATAACATGCAATATGGAGACTTCAGGAGGTCAGACAGAAGGTGCAGGCAGTGAGCAAGCAAACTGAATACAGTAGTATCATTAAAATGTAAAGGGCTGATAAGTGGGCTTTCTGTGACCCACGTCCAGATGAGGTCAGGCTCATTCCAGCGCTGTGAGCTGGCAGAGAGCAGCAACCGGCTCAGGCAGCCTGCGGCTGATCATGGTGAATGTTCAGGTGTCTGAGGTTGACAGACGGTGAGCTACTGTCCAGAATGGTAGCTAGTAGCATGTCAAACCGGTGCAGTGGGCAATAAATGACAACATTGTGCAATTCGGTATGGTGAGTAATAGAGATTCCATAGCTCTCAAATGTAAAGTTATTGTACGGAGCAAAGAAAAGAGCAAATCCCCAGCTCAAATTAAGCAAACGTGTTCCCTGCCCAGTTGAGTGACCAGTGTGGGCAGATCCAAGTTTCCACGTGGGCTGGGTGCTGACAGCAGACTAGCAGTTCTACAGTCCTGTATAGAGGGAGGTGACAGCAGGGGTTGTCGGAAGATGGCATAGGTCTTGAGGAGTACATTTTCTCCTGCAAAAAGCAAGCGCGATCGAGCAGGAGTTGACAATAGGATGTATTGAAAGGGGAAGGATAGGAGTGAGGGACAAAAAACCCTATACTTATACCTACAGTATACTACCTGATGAGGTGCTAATTGCTAGGTGGATGTGAGCATTATAAGTAGCTGGATGTGTCTGTCTAAGACTGTGTGCTGACAGATAGATTTGAACATATCTCAATAGAGAGGTGTCGGTCTGTAAGGGAGTATAATTTCCTAGGCAGTGGAAGTACTTTGTTACAACCTGAAACAGATACAACCTCTCATCCCTAATAGAACAAACTTAATTCAGTGTGTAATTTATTGATTTTGGGTCATACTAACAGGAAAACATAACACGATAGGACAGTGGCTCAAACATAAAGTTAAATAAATGCTATCAATCATTGAGCAATATTAAACATATCCTGTTGATTAAACTGTAAAGCTGATAGTTCCAAAGTGCAGAACTAAGGGGTACAAAAATAGCTTTGTTCCAGCAGCAGTCATTCAGCTGAACAAAAAGACTATACTTGGGCAAGGGATAAAGAGATGCTTCCTTTAACATGCAAACTTTTATATATGAATGTGTGCGTATATATATAAAAATCAAATATTATTCTACACATGTGATAGACTTGTCTGTGTGGGTGTATGTCTGGGTTGTTTGCTGGTTATGTGGATGCTGACTCTTTTCCTGTAAACTAAATTGACCTACAGCTACAAATAAAGTAAATTTAACCTGAATCTGAGACAATATTTAATTTAGCACCTAATCAAGATAACTAGGAAGTGACTTCTTCAAGTGAGAGATTACAGATCTAAACAATGAAATCAGTTTTAATTTGGATCACATTATATATGCATCACTTTGCAGCACAGCTAGCAATTATCACTGCATCATAAGGGTCCTTTTTGTGGAGTTACTAGTATCACTACAATAAAGAAGATTAATTAAGAAGTGGTGCTATCTGTAGGCCTTCATAGGTAATGATTTTCTGTGGTCTTATTCAATATAGCATTGATATTAAAATAAAAAGTCTAAAAAAATGTCTCATGCACTGAATGTGTTTTTATATCTTTTCATTTAGACTATCATTTGATACGAAAAGGGGGGCTGATTTTTGCAGCGGTGCTCTTTTGTGTTGGAATCGCTATCATATTCAGTAAGTGACCTTACGTTTGGGCAAATGACTACCTACGTAAATTATCATTTAGTGTTTGCATTTAGCTTTTTCAAATTTTATGCATATTCATATTTATTCATATTTCATAATGTAAAGGGCTGATAATGTTAGCTACCTGTATTTCTGGAAATCGTATCAGTGATGGCGGAATTTGGGTTTGTCAAAGAGACCTTAATTTTTATCCTGTCATGTCGTGCTGACATGTTCTGCATATTAATCCTGCTTCATGGAAGCCTAACTTGAATTTAGCTGGTTATGAGGTTCTTTATATTCAATTCGAGTCCATGAAATGACAGCAGCCAAATGCACCACCAGAAATGTCCTTTCTTTTGCCATCAGCAGGGGGTGCTGTTAATCAAGCATGCTGTTTGAGCATTTGAGAGTTATGAGAGGTGTTCAAGACCCATTAAATCATACTGACGAGTTGCTGAAACAGCAATATTGGTTCATTCGGGAAGGAATGATTCAGCCATTTATGTTGCTGTATGAAAAATGTTACCTAAATTTGTAATTTTATTTACTTTTCTACAGTGTGCTGTACAAGAAAGCATAATAAAGTAAAACATGCTCTTTATATGTATTGCATAGGTTCAATATTTTCTACTTATGTCCTTATCATTTTATCCACATTGTTTTAGGTAAAAAGCTTAGATGTGGGAGAAATCAGTCTGCAAAGTAAGAAATAACTAATTGAATCATAGAGACATTCGGATTGACGCTGATGCTTAATATAGTCGAGGTATATTTCTGACATACTTGTCTTTCCTTCTTTGCAGGAATGTGAACTTAAATGACCTTTAAGACGAGGCATTGCAGTATAGTGTGATGCAATATGTAGTGCAAATACTTGTTAATCACAATTTGTTGAAAATGTAGCAGTATGTGCAACTTCTTGGGCTAGACTAAATCATTGTTAATTGCATCTTTTTCCTTTGTCAGCCCTAGAGGATAAGTAGCACTTATACTTCACAGTCAAAGTCAAGTCTATACTGCCGCCATCTTTGCTCAACATCTAAACAGAAACATACATTCATTTTGTGCGAGCCAGTTGTAATGAACCAAGTCAATTTACTTACCCACAGCAATGATCTTCTGAGCAGATATGCAAGTATAAAATCAGTTCTGAATCTGTATTCAAGATTATGTGCAAGATAGGCACCTTAATACTGTCTTTATAGTTGCATCATACTTGCACTGATAGTCAAAATTAAATTAATCGTGTGTGTAATACTTAATCTTGCAATGTAATTGTAAATTTAAGAGTGCCATGATGTAAAATGTTGGCTTGAATATAAATGAGTAAAAATACGAATGCTTATTAATTGATGTTAGGAGTGAGAAGTGTTATATCTCAAATGTTGAAATATGAAATTGTTCCTAAAATTGCTGACTAGGATATGAAATTAATATTGACCTTGTTTTGTCCTGTTTAAAAAAAGGATTCCTAGAACCTGACATGAATTAACTTGGTAACACTGAATATAACTCTCCTAAATTGCAGTAAGAAGATAAACTGAAATTACTCTATTATGAAGTTAATTATGAATGTTATAATATTTAACATAATTTTTAAATCATGAATTATTTCTATGATTAACTCTACAGTAATAAAGTTTAAGGAATTAAAAGGGTTTAATTCTTATTATAATCTGCAATATTGCTATGTAATAAAACACTTACTCTTAGGTGTGTTAAAAACACATATCCCGGGAATCAAGAAGTTATGCGACACCATGAAGAGGATGCCAGTCCACTGTAGTATGGAAATGCTTACAGGATGGAAATCCGCACAAACATACAAAGGACAAACGAATTCCACACACATAATAGCCATATAGCTATTTAAACCAGTATTTTCATGTAAAATTATTATTGATTTGCTTGAATTAGTAGCAATTTACTTTTCTTTGTAATATACTCCAGTCAGAGCTTCAATGAACGCTAGATATAAAACATGTGGATAGGTGAGAATTCGTTATAGTTTGCCATGTAACCTGCAATTAACCGCATGCAGCATGGCAAAATGATACGTTAGGAATAATCATGGTCCTACATTAATGGGGGTGGGGGTGGGGGGGGCTATGAGGTAACCAGAATCCACCAAATATTCAATTCAAAGTTATGACCTTGGGGATACTTTCCAGTATACTATGACATGGAAGAATTTCTTACCTGGATCTTGTCGTAGGGGTCAAAGTGTGTTCTATGTGGAGTTTCACAGTTCACAATTTATAAATAAATAAATTTATTGATGACTCTTACATAATGTAAAAATGAGCTCATAGCCATATCAGGCTAAGCCTCTTCGGGGTACACAGGGGCCCAGCCGCCAGGCACACGCCAACCTATTCCAAAGTGTTCATTGGTTTTTCTTGGTACTTAGTACTTCTCATTAGTGTTCTTCATTAAGTCTTAGTTTGTTTCACCTACTCCTATAGACCTGGGGCATAGCTAGAGTACATGTTGAATTTAAGGTACCCCAGTTTAAATGGACTTCATTTTAATGCACTGCCATTTATCCCAGATTACCTTAAATCCAACAAGTTGTCTTGCTAACCCAAAAATCCTGCTTTGTGAATCAGACCCCTGCTCAGCAAGGGAAGCTCAAATTCTAGATGACATAGCTTTTTGTATATATAAGGCATAACCCTTCACTGTGCTAAGGTCACTGTTGTCAGTGGGGTATTATCTATCCATCCATCCATCCATTTTCCAAACCGCTTATCCTACTGGGTCGCGGGGGTCCGGAGCCTATCCCGGAAGCAACG
>JAABNY020000037.1:2572522-2598284 GCA_015164015.2 Brevimyrus niger
ATGTTCTATATGCTTCAGTGCTGACTACTAAGGACTACAGTATTCCGGGGTGCTTTTTGGAGGAAAATGTATTAGAGAAATATGTGAATAAACCCGCACTGTCGACTCTAATCAACTTTATAACCTAAAGTTTTGATACTGTGACTTTTGCATTCCAGGGGTATCGGAAATAGGGGATGTGTGTCCACCACAACCAGTAGAACACACACCCCCCCGCTTCCTTCTAAATTAATAAACAAATACATAATTGACACCGCGTTCCTTATCTTTCATTACGAATGTTCAATGAGCAGTACGAGCTGATAACACCAATAAGAGACAGCAGAGAGAGGCTCAGACAAATATTACAAAAGAATATCTTACATTTACTTACTAAGAACGTTTCAGGAAATGCATCGAAGCATTAAGAAACAACTGAAGGTAGAACTTATGAATGACGTAACGTTAAGAAAGTTTCAGGATCCCAGCCCAGAACATTTTCTTTGTTTCCATTGCATTTTGGTCTACTGGGAAGGTCTATTATTGTGACTTATTACTTGCAAACCAAAACTAAGAATGGATTAGCCAGTAGACATCTGAGTAGTAATCTATACCAGGTGGTACAGTGGCAGAAAGGTTATCAGTGTTGCCTTGCTTGTCTGGGACAGTTTCTGTCCCAGCTCTTTGTGTGTGGTTTGTTTTGAGGTTTCTTCCTGGTTTTCCCCAGACATTTTGGACAATTCTATGCTTCCAACTTTAGGTGAAACGTTCGGGGTAGGCCCTTCACTGTTCTAGCATGACTGTACCCTAGTGCACAAAACAAGGTCCATTAAGACATAGTTGGGCATCGAACACCTTTGGGATGAACTACAACGGAGATTGTGAGCCAGGTCTTCACGTGCCTGACCTCACAAATGCTCTTCAGGATAAATGGGCAAAACTTCCCACAGGCACATTCCAGAATCTTGTGGAAGGCCTTCAAAAAAGAGTGGCAGCTGTTATAGCTGCAAAGGGGGGACCAACTTCATATTGATGCCTATGGATTTAGAATGGGATGTCATAAAAGTTGCTGTACGTAAAATGGCCAGGTGGCTCAGATCGTGATATATACAAACTGCAAATAAAAAGTATACCTGACTGAGTTTTAGTAAAATCAAACTATGCAAGAATGAATACACATGGTGGCTTTGATCGTACCTCACCTTCTCCATGGTGCCATTGTCATCATACTGCCAGCTGAAGTAGAGGTTTTTAATGCCAATGCAGCTTGCATAAGTACAGGGCAGTAACACAGTGCTGCCATTCACGGCCTCAATGAAGGGGATTTTGCCCACTGACATTTCCAGGGCTGTAGTTTGCCATATCCCTGAAGCAAGGAAAAAAGAGAAAAGGCAGTGAAAAAATAGACTACTTAACCAGAGTCCAAACTCAACATAATGTATAACTAAATAAAGTGTTGGCATTGCTGTAATTCAGGGACCAAAATATAAGAATACTGTAAAAAGGTATTCCAAAAAAACCCTCCCATTTTATGAATGATTGACTGAAATAAATCTTTATTTGTCTGGTAATTACACTCATAAATGACTTGGTAGCGCTAAATTTCAGGCACAAATAATGTAGTAGTACATTTATCATCAATTAATCATAATCATAACTTGAACTTTGCAGTTACTGTATTTGTTCATGATTTGTACTTGAGTACCAAAAGTTACTGACTTACTTGTTCCCCCTAAATGAAAGTGTTACCAATTTTTTTTTGTTTAAATAAGTTTCATTTCACAATATTCAATTCACTAACAAATGACTGCAAGTCCTGAGAGGCTGCAAAGAATTAACCACAGGGTCAGCTCCTTTTTTGGCCTCATGATCTGCTGAATCTGCCAGCTGTATATCTCCGTGAACCTGCTGACAGTATTCCCATCATGATCAATAAGGAAGAACTTGTGACCAGGGATATGTTTTCATTGGGGGCTGTGTTTTGCTTGCAGATGTGAAATTTAAAGCTGATTGTACTTCCATCACAGTCACCATTCTCTGAGGTCTCACACAGCTGGTACAAAAAACTGCACCAGCAAATGCGTCAGCTCAGAGCTGTGAGGGATGGACAAGCAAAATTACTATTAATCCAACAAGCTGCAGCTGCCAAAATGGCCAGTCAGGGCATCAGTGAGCATTGGTACCAGAGCCACAGCAGAGAGCAAACAGAGAGTCATGATATAAATCTAGATGTAGTTAGTGTATCGAGTACCAGCTTATATATCATACAAATGTAGTGCATCGTGCCAGACTTATTTTAAGATCTGTTAGACCACATTACTTAGAGCACAGTTTTATTGTAATAAAGCTGTCAATTCCCAGGAAAAATTACATAATTTAGGAATTTCTTATTACCTCTTGTTATTTAAAGGCAACTAGTATTATTAAACTGACATTCTAATTTTCAGTTTTTGTGAATTAGAGTTTGTAGTCTATACATAAACTAGTAAAATTAAATCATCAAAACAATATTGAAAAAGTAATCAAACAATATTATCAAACATTCTCTATTTTCTCAGCCCATACTGTACATATCATATCTGCAGATAACTGACTATGACTTGTAATAAGTGAATGATTAGGTACCATGTTTTAAATTGGTGAAGATTTTAAATTAGTGATATGTGATCCAAATTGATTATGTAAAAATCAAATAAAATTTGAATTGAATTGGTTAATGACATGACAAAGACAGCACAAACTGGAAAGGGAAGCACAACCAGCAATGTAGCCTTTTAAAGATGGAACCTTTGGGGAAATGATAGATTACCAGCTAGCCGTGTTACAGCTATTTCCTTATGACACATAATATTAGTAAGATCAGTTATGAAAGCGCTCCAAATTCAAGGTGCACAGCATGTTATACCTCTCCTTGTCTCCCTCCATTGGCTCCCTGTAAGTGCTTACATGAAGTTCGAGTCCTTGTGTGCATTGCATTAACAATGTGAGGTTTTAATAGGGTAACCAGATAATCTATGTCAGGATGGACACTTTGAGCTACTTCAGTTTACAAACTGCTTGGAAACCGAATGGCTCCTGTTCTTGGCTAATAACTTAAGTTTTTCTCGGGCATTGATTGGTTTGCTTCTTTGATTGAAAGACTTATCCAGCTGATTCACATTAACATTAATGATGCATGCATGATTGTAAGAGACTGACCAATCAGCAGACATCAAGAATTCCATGCTTAAATCGTGATCCTTTTAATTAAAATGGTAGTTCGCAAATCCCGTCCTAGCTCCAAGTATGCTAGCATGGATTATCTGGTCCCCCTAGATTTTAAAATGTCTGCCCCCCTAACAGATACAGATCAAATTGATCAATCATTATTGATTCAGCTGTGTTAATAATTTATTAATGATATAAAATGAATAGCTTTTAATGCCAACATACCCAGATGCCCAGTCCATGGCACCCTGGTAACACCAGAGAGTGCTATAACATAAATGGAGTGGCAAGCTAAAATCATAATAGTCATAATAATCATAATAATCATAATAAATAAAACCAAAACATTCTATTTGCATCTCATAGGGAAGCTGATGTTACGTGGAGCCTGTATTTTTGCTGCATTTTTGGTTTAGCAAGATAACACTGTCAGATTTAGCCTGGGCTAAATGTATAGTATGTGAACAAAGATAAAGTCCATTTAAACCGGGGTACCTTTAATATGACGTTATCTAGCTAATTAACAAATCTTGCTTTGTGATACAGGCCCCAGGTTTATATCTTTCTAAAGCATTCCCAGATGGAGGCATACATAGGGTAAAATATATAAGTAAGATTTATGTATAAGATTTATTTTATTCTACTTAGGGCTTATACCTTAAAATCCTGTGATCTTTCATGTTATAAAGTGCACTTTCAGTGGTTGTCAGGCTTCTGTTTTTAGTCATTTCCCCAAATAGGTTTAAGATTTTACATCAATCACACCGTCAGGAACAAATGTTTTTATTGGACTGTTGAGTATATCTACATGTGGTTTACTCCATTAATCACCAAGGTATGCAATCAAAAAAATATCGTTTAACATCCCCCCTTATCACACAGTACCCTATCCTTTTTAATGCCATCTGTTCATCAAGTCTTTTCGAAAGCACTGAAATTCAGAGCATGATTGCTTGCAAGTAGTATTTTTGTTGGAAATCTGTACATTGCAAGTTTCAGTTTAAATGTTAAACAAATTAAAATGTCATTTAGAGTCATCCTTATATTCTCGAAAATTTTGGAGACGAAAATCTTTTGGGGAAATTAAATGTTTGTTTTAAATGTAGGGCAGTAGATACAAAATAGGCAGCAAAAAATCAGGAACACAAAATTACTAAAACTACTATTAAATCCTAAAATTTTATTCCAGGTAACCCACAATAAACAGCCTATTTTGTATAATACGATGTATATATCTTCTCAATATTTTGTTAGTTTTGTTTTTTTTCTCATTAGTAACTCATCCTAAATTTTTTCAAATGGGCCTACTTACATTACAGAAATAAATAGTAGCAAAACTAAACTGATTTACCCCAGAAGCAAAATTGATAGCTTAAACAATAAAGTTGTAGATTTTCAGTCTGCAAAAATTAGAGAATTCATGCCAATGAACCTTATACTCCACTTGGTGTTAATTGTACACAACCAGTCAAACGTTTTTGTCCACAACAAATTTTTCCCACTTCTCCATTTATTTAATAAACTGCATTTTTTTTTTGTTAAGCATTATTACAGCTATGAATGAAAATATAAGCAAAATAAAACAGGCTTCCTTTATTGTTATCATGGAGAGAGTATGTAACAGTGCAGGTCTGACATCCTGTTAATTGGTTATGCAGTGCTGGCATAGTCACATTCTAGGCTGTTCTCTTAAATGCATTAGATTGGATTAGAGCAGTATTTAATGTCCTTTGTAGAAAGAATGCTTAGAATTTTCTTCTCTCTTGCAAATGCTAGAGGGGGTTGATTTGATGAATAAAAGACATTTTCTTGCTAATAAAGGAACTCAAATGGTGAAATCTGTAAATTTATTTGGTAGCAAAAAGTATTGTGTATTTTCAGTAATTGTTAAGTGAGTAACATGCAAATGTAGAAAATCTCCGTGTGTGCAAAAACTTTTGTCTGGTATTGTATATTAATTTGGAATTCAATGTGTGAATATGTGTGATTATAATTTTAATTCTTGACAGAAATCTGTGATTAAATCAATTGACGGCTGAATCAGCATTGTGAATTTTACAATTATTAACAACATGGTGGAGAACACAGAGCAGAGCAGGGCAGGGCAGGGCAAGGCAGGGCAGTGATGAACATGAGAAAATAAACAGATAAACCAACAAAGCAAAATATGTAGACCGTGGCAAGCAATGCAGTAAGAAAGGAATACAAGTATTTCATGCTGACTTTATAGCTGTTCAAATCAGCATGGAATGTAGCATGACAATCGATGATACAAAATACAGAATATCCCAATAGGTATGATGAAGACAGAGCAAACCAAACACACAATGCTAGCTGAGCAGAGATTGAAATTAATAATAATAATAATAACACAGGAAGCTAAGTGCACAAGGCAGGGGTACACCTTGATTGGAATGTCAGTCCACATGTACATCTTGACATTAATATACTGCGATGCATGTGGTTGTATAGGGTATAAATATAGCATGACAATAGTCACGTGACTGTACAGTAGTATGTTCAATATTAATTTTGTATCTCATATGGGAAAGTCTCTGCAGCTAGTGTGGGCTATAGAAAGGTATCACCCAGTCTTTCCTCCACGCATAGGTTGGACTCTAGAAGCAAACTGGAGTTTCTCAAGGTGAAAAACTTCAGAGCTGTTAGTGGAAACCAAAGGTGAGGCAACCTGAAGACGGAGGCCTTCAAAGAAGAAGGAGGCCTTCAAGGAAGAAGGAGGCCTTCAAGGAAGTGTTTGCATGGAATTCCCCTGGCAGGACCACTGACACACAGCGACATGCCAGAAGGGCTGCAGCGGAAGCAAAAGCTGCAGCACGGAAAGAGTTTGTAGATGACATTGGGGTGTTTTGGAAGACCGTTCGATGCCTCATTAGGGGGAGGCAGGACCTTGATCAAGCTGTACTCAGCAGGAGAGGAGAAGTGCAACTCAACAATATTGGCAAACATAACAATTTGCAACAACAATTTGTGGGGGTCATATCTCACCCTTCTTTGGAAAGCCTATGCCAGAATATTGGAGATGACACTGCACCCAATAGTCAATCCTAGGATTCAAGAAGTACAATGCAGATTGCAATCTCACTCACATTTCGGTCTGAGGATTTGTGGGAATGTGCTAATTTAGTCTACATGTGCTTTGTAGACTTAGAGAAGGCATATGACTGCATGCCTCATAATGTTCTGTGCGATGTGCTTCAGGAACATGGGGTACTATGACTTCTACTGTATGCTTTTCGGTCCCTATCTGAATGTAGTTAGCGTCTACATAATTGGCACAAAACTGAAATTTAGAGTGGGTATTGGCAAGGTATGTCTTTTCTCCACTTTTTTTAAGATTGTCATGGACAGGATAAAGCTAGAATGGTGTACAGTATGGAAAGCTAGAGGTGACATCATTGCAGTTTGCAGATTATGATGTACTTCTCTGACCAGGATCTCCAGCATATGCTTGAGAGGTTCAGTGCCAAATGTACGATAGCTGAGATGAGAACCAGTACTGAGTCTACATGTTCTCCTGTGCAATAGTGGACTATTCTCTTCCGGTGAGGAGGAGATTATGCCCTCGGTCAAAGAGTTCAAATACCGTAGGATCTTGTACACAATGATAGTAGGAGGGAATGTGAATTTGACAAGCAGAACGGATTGATGGCTGCGGTTTTGCAGGCAAGTTAATAGTGGTCCCTATCTGCACCTATGCTCATGAACCGTGAGTAATATCCTACTCAACAAGGTCACGCGTACCGGCAGCCGAAAGGAGGTATCTCCAGCACGATGCTAGGCTACTTATTTGCGATTGGGTGAGGATTCTGAAAATTCTAAATATCCTCGAAACGGAGCCGTGGCGCTTTTGGATCAAGAATAGTCAACTTAGAAGGATGCCAGCTGACTGTAACGGCCAAATGAGCTGAAACGACAACATCCCAATGAGCGGAGTTCCTGGGGCAGACCCATAACATACTGGAGGGATTATATCTCACAGCGTCAGTGAAATATTAGGGCAAGAGTTTTTGACCTTTGAAAGGGTGGTCTGGGCTGATCTGCCAGGCACACTGCCACCGCAACCCGTATAAGAAGAAGCAGTACGAATACGATAACGATACCCGAATCCTACAAGAACAGAATCGGACTGTTGGAAATCCAGTTGAGTTACAGGGAGGATGGTGATTGCCATAGTCTAAGCAATGGACAAGCAGTCCTGAAATGAGGAATGGCATGGCTGGTTTGGATGAGTGGGAGATGACGTATTTCCAGGTTTGGTGGGGAGTAATGCGGGGTGAATACAACAAACAAGGGATGCGATATATATGCTGAACAAATTATAAAATTACAAAGCACTGGAGTGCAAATATAAGCGACTAAGAAAGCATATTTTCTCCTCTACAGCTACCAACTCTCCTGATGACTCTCAGCCCCCCTTTATCAGATTCTACCTTCCGGTTAAGGCAAACTTATTAAAGGGACATGCAGCTTGGCACCATCCCACAGCACCGTTCTAATGAAAAGGTGAGCAAACGCGACACACACAGCACCCCCCTGGTGCTTGGGATGTAATATGTGCAGTGTCACAATGCAGTCAGTCACTACAGGGAATTTAGAGAAACCAAATAGCCCAACTGCATGACTGTGTATCGTGGGAGGGAAGCCCACACATCGCCAGGCGATCAACTCACACACAGAGCAGGATGAGGGGGATTTTACAAGTAATGTCTGTATCTCTGTACTTTAAAACAAGTCAAGTTAAAAGGTGTTTAAAATGTCGAAAGGAGTAACTGGAGAAACAGTCTTCCAGCATGCAAGCGGAAAGAGCGTTTATCTATTTTAACGCAGTTCTGAACTTTTTCTCCTTACTCCTCTAGAACATTGCGGTCTGCGGTACCATAGTCTTTATCATCAGTGTTTTTACATAACTAGCCACTACTTTATATTGCCAAAGCATGTCGGTAAAACCGGCCATTATATTTTAAATGTATATACAGACATAAAAGCAGGCGTGTCAATGTGTGACAGCGCTGAAAGTTGTTTTCATTAAAGTTTACTGGATATTACATTGAACATAATGTCATTATGTACTGAAAAAAAGAAATTACAAATCAGCCACAGAAAGTGGGTAAGACCTCTTGCATGAAAAATTGAAATTTGCACAAAGCATGAACACACAGAAAAAACTAAGATGAAACTCACACAGAACAGTACAATGACTAATGAAAAATGTTCAAATATGTATCATATATTTGAAAATCCCGACAATGTAAATAAGCATTTCTTTTAGCACATTCTAAGTACTTTTTATGGAGCTGATTGTAATGGCACATAAATTTACACACTTCAAAAGGGACAGAGATCAGCACAATTCATGCCTCCTCACTGCAGGCAGCCGGCCAGGTGAACGTGAGACAGAGAGGGGCAGAAAGAAAGGCAGGGATGAGGAAGAGATAACAGGCAGTTTGTAACCTTACCTAAAAGCAAGCCGATAAAAAGACCGCAATGCACTATATCCCTGAAGTGCGTACACCTGTGCAGAACTCCATTTATCCAGGACTCCATGTTTGTCTCCCTGGTGCAGTTCCTGCCTGCCTGTCAACACCCTGTACACTCCTCTGAGAAGGAGTCCGATGGAGATCAGTGGAGGTAAGGGGTGTGGGGAGTGTGTGTGTAAGGGGGTGGGACACAGACCCAAAAAAAATTAAGAGATGACTTAGTCAATCAGCTGATGTCCGACAGAGGAATGCTTACCTCCCTCCTTCATTCTGGTGAACAGAGAGTGAGCGTGAAAAAAGAGCAAGAGAACGAGGGAGAGAGAGAGAGCGAGAGAGAGAGAGAGAGAGAGAAAGCTGCAGTCCTTCCCGCATTAGCCGGGGACAAATATAAATGGTCCTGTAGTACTTCACAACTTCACTGCCTCTAACAGAAAAGCAAATTCCCTGGTGCACACAAAAGGAGGGAACTTTAGATGAGTCTGATAAAGCAGGATGTAGTCTGCAATTTTCTTGATCAGTCACCTAGATTTTCGAATTTTATGAATGACTCAAAAGGGAGGCGAGTCAAGCATGGAGTCCTGGGATAGTATGTCTGTCCCAGATTATAATAAGGGGGGGAGAAGAGCAGGAGACTGGGGCATTTATGAAGAGGGGCGCCTAACTCTGGTCTTAATTGGGGTCCTGTCCTTTCAAAGAACGATCCATTTTAACACAAAAAATGATGCTGCAAAATACACGCAATCCTTTCTTTTTTTAATTTCATTCTATTTTTTCAGCCTTGAAAAAATAATGAAACTATCTGATTGCATTGGGGTGTGTATTTCTGATGTTTTTGTATTTGTAACATTTCAGGTAGATATGAGGCTCCCCCGACTGTTCATTTCACTCTCAGTTACTCAGCGTCTGGCCCCTACTCAACTTCACCTCAGTCTTTTTTTGGATCACTGCCTCTCTCTCTCTGGTTTGATTATTCCTCCTTGAGTTTTGGAAGCAAATGCAAACGTAGGCAGTTTTTTGTTAAGGAGTGCTAGATCAGGGGGAATTCTGCAGTGCAGGTTCTTACCCATGGTAAATCATAAAGTCCGCCTATGAAGTTCCTATATATCCAATACTTGACACCTATGGCTATTGTATTTTTCCGTGGCATGCATCTGGCATGCTTGTAATTGGAATTCCAGCAGAAGTGGGTGGAAAACATGTTGTCCTTACTAAGGAATGGATCTTTCCTTTCACCGTGTGAACCAATTTATTGCAGAGCTGCAGCAGGTACACTAATATTTGTGTATGTAAGCTTACATGTCAGATCAGAATATCACAGATTTTTGAATAAATACATGTTGTTTTTTAAAATTTGATTTAAATTCTATTTGAGGGCAAAGAGCATATTTTGGATTGTTAGGGAGGAACTCACACCTATCCAAATATTTTCAAAGATTAAATGGTTTGCAAAATATATTATTGAGTTCTCCTTCATAGCTAACCCACAAATACAATCATATATATCAGAAGTGTGAGTGTGTATTAAGAAGTCAGCATACTTGACTCAATAAGCTTGAGCTTTTGCCAAGTACAAGTGAGGGGACATGAATATAGTAGTACATGCTTACTTAATGCATTAATTAACCAGTAACTAAGTGTTTATTAGGTACTGATCCCTTGTTCATTCATCATTAATCAATTATGACAGTTCATGTATTTTATGGGGAAACGTGTATTAGTTCATGATTTGTTCTTGAGTAGTAAATGAGTTAAATCATTTTTGCCCCTCAAGTGAATTCTTACCTTTATTAACTAATTAGTTAACTGCTAGCTTATATAGTGCCTTATTTGAATACATGATCTGTCACAGTTGATTAATGATGAAGAGGCATGGGATCAGTATGTAACTAACACTTTGCTACTGGTTAATTGTTGCATTAAGTAAGAATGTATTACTACATTATTCATGTTCTCTCAAGTAAAACGTGACCAAGCATTCAGATGTTTATGACAGTGGGAAATGTGACAAAGGGAATCGTGTGCTAAACACAAAGGAGTTTGTCAGCTGTACAAACAGTGTTATAGGCAAATGGTGTTATAGGCAAATTGTTATCTGAGACCATAGCTGTACAGTATTCAACCTCTGACATACATCTCTGGTTATGTACAAAGAGGACTGTTCACGTGCATGCTCTACATAAAGTGCTTTCTTAGTAAAAGCCATGAGGTAGATGATAAACAGCGAGAAGACGTGCATGAAGGCAAAGCCTCAGAACCAGGTCACTCCGGCGGCACTGCAGAAGACAATAAAGAAATGCAGATCGCCTTGATCCACACAATTCCAGCTTCTATCTAAACTGCATTGTGGTGTATCATGGGAGCTCAAATGAAGCAGAATGACAGTATGGGCCAGAGCATGTTTTCATTCATGTTACACATATATTTTCATGTTTAATCAATGCCTCATGCGACTCTGTTTGGATTAATTATATTGTTAGAGATAAGTAGTTACAGATATGTTATGAATATATGTACAGGTGTAGTGTAGTAACTGAAAATAATTTGTCTAGAGACAAATTACATGAAAAAACACAAATAAGCATTAAAATACAAAATTATTCAATGACCCCCCTTTAAGCAGAGTCAGTAGACAGGATTGTGTAAACCCCTAGATTTATTCTTGAGACACTGTTGCAGACTGTAAGTATGAGTCTAGCTGATGACCCAAGCAGGAAGCAAAAAAAGAAAAACTTTTAAAAAGGTTGTCTCAGGTTACACACAAGCAAAGTTACTTTGGTGCAATATGCTAGATTTAACTGTCGGCATGATAAGATGGACAGAGGTGTAGCCCACACAAAGACATGGGTCAGTCAACACAACAACAGTTAATGAAGGTCAACACATGCAATGTTAGGGCTGTTTAGGGGACACAATGAAAAGATAAGGATAGCTGTATCTGCTTCCCGTACAAGCCGGTGGAATTTGAAGAATTAAATAGTTATTTAAAAAGACATAAGACAAAAACTGAAAATGTTATTCTCACAAAGAGAATAATTTTTCAAATGAAGTGTTTTATGATTATAAGACTAAAGTTTACTTTTTGAAATATATAACCTCTTGAAATTAATTTAAAAATTGTACTTAGATATCATTACACTATGCTATGGTATGTCTGTTTTATATTGGTTTAGGAATGACATGGAGATTAGAAAATGGTCATATTACTTGTTAAAACAAAAGTAAACAATCAATTTTATTGAGATATATAATATATTTTTTATATATTTTCTACCCTTATTCTCATTTACTTACAATATGTGTTTTGTTAAACTGTGCTATAAGATTCATTAACAAAATAAGTATGGAAAGGCTGAATTTGGGAAGAAGATCAGTATTGTTGTGTACTATTTAAAAAATGCAGCCATTGTTTGTTAATGGAAGAGAAATGTAATTATATTCTGCAGATTTTGTATTTATGTGGTAAAATAAATCTAATTAATTTGTATGAGAAAGAAAACATTCTGTTAGCTTTATTGTATCAGTCCTGACCTTGTTCACCTTGATGCAATGCAACTCAGCAGTGTGTGTGTGCGTGTGGGTGTGTGTGTGCCTGTCTGCATTTCCCCTCTACAGTTCTGCAGTGCTGCATCAATCTGCAGTCCCCGGGATTTTTTTGTGTATTTCTGGATGAGTTCCCACTGCTGCTGCAGTTTCTCCCTCCATCAGTAAGGCTCCAGCAGCAACTCTGAGACCAGCCAGCACCCCACAGCAGCAACATCCCACCCATCCTCTGCTTTCTATCTGATTAGACTCTATTCCCCTTCTTCTTTTCTCATCCATTTCTTCTTTTAGCAATGTATATTGTTAAAAATGGTAACACTTTACTTGTTTAGCATCATGCTATTATATATGTACTAATTAACCACAAACTAAGTCTTAGCTACATACTGATCTCATGTTTGTTCATTATTGATGAATTGTGAATTGTATCTTATAACTGAAGCGGTTACTTTATTTGCTACTATACTGTATCTGTTAATTCTGTAAACTACTGAAGGAACTACAGAAGGAACAAGTCATGAATAACACGAGTGAAATACTGATTTCATGATAGTTCATCATTAATGAATCGTTTGTCCCAAGTAGCTACTATATTTGCTCATGATTTATGCTTCAGTAACTGTTACCACTACAGATTTGTGCCTCGTCAAATAAAGTGTTACCTTAAATCCATCATCTCAAACAAGTGGTTTTAGAAACGTATAAAATAAATAAAGAGACTTCCTGTAGATGGTTTAAGGAAGATACAGTTTTGCCAAATTAAACACCTTGCCTTCCTGACTAAAGGAGTCAGTAAAGAAGCAGATTCCACTAGCGGAAAATACAGTTATGACAGCGATTACACTCTAGTGCTGGTGCAGTTTTGAATATTTCTGTGTTTACTTGAGGCGACACAATTAGTACATAACTAACACTTAGTTACTGGTTAACTAATGTATTAAGTAAGTGTGTAATACTATATTTTTTTCATAGCAAAGTCTCAAGACAGCGCTTAAGTTGGTTGACTGAGTCACTACTACAGGGCAAGCCTCAAATACGGCAGGAATGGTGATCCGGCGGTGACCTATGCAGTCCTCCAATGTGACGGATGACAGTATGTAGTAAATGTAACATAGGACACCTAGTCATGACATGGCCAAAGGGTCAAATGCTTTAAATACATTCATTCTCGATTTTCTTATCAAGATTTTATCAAATTTCTTTTGATAGTACTGGGGACTTTTTTTTACTTACTTGGCGTTCTGCTGCACTGAAAAACAACCATATGTCCATTTTCCGTTTTGCCATTTTAGCTGGTTGAGAAACACACACACACACCATGCAGGTTATTTACAGTAGGAAACATCCACTAATTATCTAATCAAACTAAAACTTCACCCACAAGGTAACAGAGTGAACAAGGTCTGGTTACAAATGTAATGTGTGTTATTCTATTGAGTGTATAGGAGGTAAACAAACATATTTGACACATCCACTATTTTAAGTGAACATTTCCAAAGTAGCTACTTACTGGTGGTCAGCCCCCACTGAGCCACAGACATTCATATTGGGCTAATGTGTATAGTACTGGGATCAGGGATAGCAGACAGTGGACCAAACCACTGTGAAGGAGAGAGGGAAGAAATCTTTAGAAACTTAAATATGCATTGTATGCATTTACAATTTGCACAAAGTGCTTTCAGTACTGTATATGTTAATATATTATTTAAAATCTCTCCCTGGGATTTACACCTATGCCTGTTGAACTCATCCATAGTTGGTCAGTCCTTAGGCCCCTAGATATGACCAAAGCGGCATGACAGGAGAAGGGCATATTATAAAGCATTGGACGTCATCTCAAAATGGTAGCAAATGGGGAAAAGCCTGACCACTACACTATCATGGTGAAGCAGAGAAGTGCAGAAAATGCAGACCTGGTATGACCTTGAGTTGCTGCAGAGGCAGAACAAGAATCGCTTTTAATATTTTTAAAAGAACAGTATAATAAATATACCACTATACATATGCTATTTTAGAATTAAACATCACATTTACTCAGGTACAAACATTGAGAGCCTTAAGTGTATACAGTATACTTTCACTGCAGTGCATGGTACTTAAGTCAGCTAAGATGAAGCACCTTGAAAGGGGCAACCTACCCATATTGCCAGGGTGTCTCCAGCCAGTGCTTCCTGAGACCACTGGATGATACCTTTCAATTACCCAGTAACCAAGGGAGATTAAAACTGCTGAATGGGTGATTCCTGGATGAAGACTCAGCACAGAAGATCAGAAAACTAGGAAAATTGGAAATCAACAAACATAGAATAAGATGCCAGCTGCAGTACTCTGGCAAATCAAGGTCTTGTTCACAGAAACAAACCAAGCCGGAACTGTTTACCTGCAACCCAGGGGTAGGCACAGCTAACCGAAAAGTGAGCTTCGATACCCACTAATCTGCTTACTTTCTAAGTTTAATTTGATAACACAAAACCAATAAACCACTAATAGAATTAGCAGGCGCTAACAATAACCACTAACTTTATTATAGCTTTGGTTTGGTTTTGGACTCTGAAACTTAAAAATATACCTAGCGGGCTAAAATTAAAACCTATTTAGCAATTTAGTTTCAACAGGCTGGAACGATTTAGGACTTAACCAACTGGGGACCATTTAACTCTGCAGAATCTCCAGAATAATTTTTCCTATTCTGCGACTGGCTCATGCTAACATTTTGCCATCAGTGAAGTTACTTGGGGACTGCAAGAATGGCGTTGTTTACCCAGATCCATTTAAAAAGTCCATTTAAACAAGCTATGCAACTAAGCAATAAATCCAACTTTATGACACAGGTCCCATTCCTCTGCTTAATTCAGGGTACCCCAGTTTAAAGGAACTTCATCTTCATTCACTTACATTTAGGTCAGATTACCTTATATAAGGCAATCTTGTGTTTACAAGTCAGCCAACAGCATGTCAAATAGACTGTTGCAAACACGCTCACAGTAAACTGGAACAAATATTTGTGATTTTAGGCTTTATAAACATAAAAATTTGTTTACCCATAAACAATGTTAGCAGATTTACAGTTAGTAAACTGAGCAGAAGCTAATTGGGCCACTAACAGTTTTCAAAGTTATCAGAAATCCTAATCCACTAACAAAAAATTTAGCTTTGCTAAATAAAGGTTAGTCGATTAATGGAACCCTGCCCACTGTTCCAACCAAACTCCAGCACTCAGAACCCTAAAGCCAGCCTTGATCAGCTTCTGAGTACAAAGCACAAGCAAAAAAAACCCAGCCTCTCAAATCCAGAATGAAGCCCCAAAATGAAGCTCTGGGCCTTATACTCAAAGAGCAATGAGAATGGGGCCCCAAACAGTGCTCACTGCTCAGTTTAAATAAGAATCAGGACCAGCTACCTACAGTATGGCTCAGAAAATGATCACAACCTGGTTCAGTTATCTGATTGAAAATACTTTTACGTCCAGGTTCTGTCTGGACCATTCAAGGACATCCACAAACTTGCCCCGAAGGCAGTTCTGTGCTGTGCTGCTTTACGTCAGGTCATCGTCACGTTGGAAGCTGAATCTATGTTCCAACCTATGTCCTGAGCTCTCAATGAGTTTCCCTTAAGGATCTCACTTGACTCATTTATCTTTGCCCTGATTTTTACAAGCTTACCAATCCCAGCTGCTGGGAAACTCCACACAATGCTACAATTCATTTACATTTCATTTATTTAGCAGATGCTTTTATTGAAGGCGACAGCCCTTTTTAAAAAAAATAAAAAATAAAATAATTAATTAAATAATAATAATACAAAAGCAGGGTCAGACAGCCCCCTGGAGCAAATAGGGGTTAAGGACCTTACTCAAGGGCCCAACGGCATCAACCCTGGGATTTGAACCACTGACCTTCGATCCAGAGGCTCAGTGTACCAACCCATTACCACGATCACCAATGCACTTCAGTGCAGGAATGGTACTGGCCAGCTTATGAGCAGTTTCTGCTTTCCTTATATGATGTTATGCTTACCATTCAAGACAAAGAATTCAATCATGCTTTCTTTACACCATACATTTTTTTCCTTATGGCCTTTAACTGTTCATAAGAATGACACCAATTTGATCCCTCATGGGAAAATTCTCTTTTCACCTTCCTCATATGCAAGTGAGAGCAGGTTTGGCAGGGAAGGACTGCCAACAATGGAGGTGGGGGTCAAGGACCTTACTCAAGTGTCCACAGACATAGCTGTTCTACAGACACAAAGACTTAGCCCACTGAGCCACCCAATTGGCTATTAGCTGAAGAGATGCTTCCTTCAGCCACAATTTATCAAAAAGCACTGATTGATGAAGTGCTGAAGAGATGGTTCAAGACATTTTTGGTCACCTTCCTCTTTCTATTTCATTTCTGGTTCCCTTTCCCATCTCTGTGCCTTGACACAATCACATGTTAGAGGTCTGCAGACAATAAATTTTGATCTCATGACATGGTTGTTTTCCTGACAAGCACCGTTAGATTTTTTTTATTATGTAGAGCAGAAGAGACATAGGGTGGCAAGGTGCAAGATTAGTAATAAAAGGTATAATAAAAAGGCACAATCAATATGTCACTCATTAAAGGTAAGTATATTTCAGGAAGAGATAAGAAAAAGGACATGATGAAAGGCACAAGAAGCAGAACAGAAGATGCAGTGAGTAAGAGAGCATGCAATCTGAGCAGAGAGTTTGGGGATGCTGGTGTCAGATGCAGAAATATACAGACACAACCTGGATTACAGCATATGTTATTGAGTCTAGATGTTGCAGGATACAGTGCATGCAATGTTTACAGCATTGCCCACATGGCAGCTAACTCTTTGTGCAAACTTCAGTGAGTGATGGAGAGAATCACTAACACAAAAGTGCAAATTGTTTTTGGTATTCACGACATTAATTTTGTCTTTGAACCGGAAAAACAGTGAAACATTGTGTCCAAATGTAAATGAACTTATTAGGCAAAGTTTGCTGTTCTCTTGCATGGATTCTCTTTCAGTAGATTAGCTGTGTGCATGTCCTTGCAGAAAGTGAATCAGTTGTTAATGGCAAGACCATCACCAAAGAGCTTCATGTTCTGGTCACCACTACAAAGGCAGTCTGTAAGAGGAAAATTGACCCCAGATTAAACAGAAGGGCAGTTTGAATGGTGGAGAACGAAACAAGGAAAACGTCAGATCAGATCAGATCCAGGCTGACCTCCAGCATTAAAGTAGGGCTCTGTGATAGAAAACCCAGGACCCCAGTTCCAAAATATGGACGCAAAAAAGCCTGACTACAGTATACTAAAACTCTAAAATGTTGTCAAGCCACAGGCCTTCAGGGAGAATGTCCTTTGGACAGATGGAAAGAAAATGAGAGCCTCTTGGTAAGTCACAGCAGCTCTATTCACAAAAGACATAAAGATGCTATCAAGGAAAAGAACAGCATCCCCGCTGTGAACCACGGAGGAGGCTCACTAATATTATGAGGCTGCTGTGCTGCTTCTGGCACCAGGTGCCTTCAATCTGTTCAGTGCACAATGAAACCAGAAGCTCATCCAGGCATCCTGGAGTGAAACATACTACCTAGTGTTAGAACTCTATATCACATGCAGGTCATAATGTACAACAAAGAGCACCCGAGAATAACTGAAAAGAAAACATTGGACTGTTCTGAAGTGGCCTGTTGTGGGTTCTGATCTCAATCTAACTGAATATTTCTGTAAGTAGATGAAACTCTTTCTATAACTCTTTCTGGGAGGAGAGGAGTGGGCCAAATTATCTGTTGTGAAGTGTATGATTCTCAATCAGAGCTACAGAAAGTATTTCATTGCAGTTATTGCCAGAAATGGGCTACAAAATATATATGGCTCCCAAAAATGTTGTCCATGTTAATTTATTTTGATTAAAATAGGTTAAAAAATCAAAAGCAAAGTATGTCCTTGAACATAAAACTGTACCCATCTGCCGTAGAGCTTCTCTGTAACAGTTTGTAATCTTTCCCTGATCAAGAGGTCTGTTTTCAGAGCCTACACTGTGTGTTCAAGTAGGTTCAACTCTACCCTTCATTACTTTAGACCAGAAAGGTTCCAAATCAGCGCCCATTTCCAAAGTCTAATCCATCCAATTCCCATCCATGCCTGCCATCCGAATCACTCTGCATGTGACCTCCACCTTTTATCTTTCAGAAAGCTCATGACCCTCTGAGGGGTCTGCGCCTTAACGCCCAACATATTTCATGATATCAAGCCTGCCAACTCATCTGGCGTCACATTCATACAAGAAATCTTATGGCGAATCTATTATTTCATTATAGACCTAAAATTATCTACATCAAAAGCATTAGGGTAGTTTGCAAGACCTACAGGCTATTCACAGGGTAATAAAACTCTTGCGTGCATGTAAATGTGTGTGTAGACTTGTCTCTAACTGAAAATCTCACACCAGCCAGCAGACCAAAGGCAACCTTGTAATATCTGTTTTGCCATTTGAAACACTGGAAGAAAAATGAAAGTAAACGCTGCTTATTCTTTTTAGATAGATTATTTCTTTTTTTAATTTGTTGTGTTGTTATGTTATAGTTCATAAGCGAAAGTATATTCCAGAATGAATATGATGTCATTGCATATAGTATCTAAATTTGTGCAAGAGCTTAGTTTAAAATGTCTGTGTTTGGGAGGATGTAACTTTCCTCAGATTGTGAGATGCACTATTATTTAAATACAATTGAAAAAGGATGGGTACTGCACTCCAATCGGTCTACTTCTTCCCACAAAAACAATAGCAAAAAAATAATGACAAAACACTACAAGTAGCAATGAAGTATAATTGTTTTGACCGTTTTTTTAGGAAAACTGCAGTGAAATTTGAGTAGCAGCAATGCTTTTTTTTTGATGACTTTCATCTGATAAAGTAACAACTTCATTTGGTTTTCCTGACCCAAAGTAACTTGTATTTTGAACACCCTTTACATAATTTAAATTCAGGCCAAGGCACAATACTCCCTAAATGATGTTCACACTCTAATGTACCGACAGGCCTTACTATACAAACAAAAAAGGAAATGAAAGGCAACTGTGAGGACAGCAGAGAGGAATCAAACATCCAGCACCCTCATGCATCTATCCATCACGTTAACAGTGTTTCATGGTGGCTCCACATTATGCTTCCTTTTTCTCGTGTGATTTTTATCATTCTCACTCGACAGCATTCACCGGCGTCACCCAAAGCTGATGCTCCGGCCCACCGTTTGATAGCACTGTCCTGCTGAAAGGTGAATTTCCTACCGAGCCTCGGTTTGTTTTTGCAGACTGAATCAAGTTTCCAACATATACAATATATCCTTGAACTTTGTGCCATTTATCATTCCTTGATTACCTAACTCAGGCATGCAGGTGGTGGACTGGAACAAAAATGAACACGTGCTCCATCTCCCCCCAGCCAAGTGCGGAGTCGGCATTATATTTTGTATACATCTGTTAGTTAGTCTGGGAATGTCGCCATATACTTTTCTAAATGCTTTAGATTTTATGGAATCAACAACAGCATGGGGTTGTCAATTGATTTATAGACATACACATCCTAACGTCAATGAGCCATTTTTGACTACTGGACTGCTGTTGGCTGCAAAAAAGAAGTCCAAAAGTATTCCAGTTTCATTCAAAGCTAATTGAATCTTTCTTTTCCTCTTCCCCCTTCTACCATAAATACACCTCAGATGTCTCAGCCCTTTAAAGGGAAAGTGAATAGCTAACACACGCCATAGCACACAGTGCACAACAAGAAATATGTCCTCTGCATTTACCCCATACGTCACATCATGACACAGCAGGGGGCAGCTAATTCTGCACCTGGGGAGCAGTAACTTGCTCAGGGTACCTCTGTGGTATTTTTTTGGTCAGGGATTCAAACCAGCAAACATTTAATTACAAGTGTGCATGCCTAACCTTTGGGCCGCCACTGCCAGAACTTAAAAGGTTCTCTTTAGCATGTTTAATCTATACTAATTGAAGTAGACAGTGAAAATAACTGAGGATCATAGGTTTCATTTGAATTTGAATAGCCAGTTCTTTTAAGGAATGTATGTCTACTACTTTTCTGTTATTGGGACAAGCCACTATTCCTTCTGCAAGCACAAAAACCTAAATAATAAATATAGCAGACTAACTACTTCCTTTCGATTTTAGCAGAATGCTTAAATAATACGCTATATTGCCAAAAGTATTGGGACACCCCTCCAAATAATTGAATGCAGGTGTTCCAATACCATAGGTATATAAGATCAGGCACCTAGGCATGCAGACTGCTTCTACAAACATTTATGAAAGAATGGGTCGCTCTCAGGAGCTCAGTGAATTCAAGCGTTATACCGTGATAAGACACCACCTGCACAATAAGTCCATTTGTGAAATTTCCTCACTCTTAATATTCCATGGTCAGCTGTTAGTGAAGGCAATCGGGAACAACAGCAACTCAACCATAAAGTGGAAGGTCATGTAAAATCACAGAGCTTGGACAACGCATGCTGAGGCATATCGCCACCTGTTTGAAGAGTCAATAGCTACAGACCTCCAAACTTTGTGTGGCCTTCAGATTAGCTCAAGAACAATGAATAGAGATCTTCATGGAATGTGTTTCCATTGCCGAGCAGCTGTATCCATACTTTCACCAAGTGCAATGCCAAGCACTGGATGGTGCAAGTAGACTCTAGAGCAGTGGAGATGTGTTCTCTGGAGTGAGGAATCATGCTTCTCTGTCTGGAAATCTGATGGACAAGTCTGGGTTTGGTGGTTGCCAGAACAGTACAGACCTTACTACATTGTGCCAAGTGTAAATTATGGTGTGGGGTTCTTTTTCAGGGGTTGGGTTTGGCCCCTTAGTTCCAGTGAAAGGATCTCTTAATGCTGCAGCATTTGAAGCCATTTTGAACAATTTCATGCTCCCAACTTTGTGGGAACAGTTTGGTGATGACCCCTTCCTATTCCAACATGACTGTGCTCCAGTGCGCAAAGCAAGGTCCATAAGGACATGAATGAGCGAGCCTGGTGTGGAGGAACTTGACTGGCCTGAACAGAGCTCTGACCTTGACCCGATAGAACACCTTTGGGGTGAATTAGAGTGGAGACTGAGAGCCAGGCCTTCTCATCCAACATCAGTGCCTGACCTTACAAATGCTCTTCTGGATGAATGATCAAAAATTCCCATAAACACACTCCGAAACCTGGTGGACAGCCTTCCCAGAAGAGTTGAAGCTCTTATAGCTGCAAAGGTTGGGCCAACTCCACATTAAAGCCTATATATTAAAAACGGGATGTCAAAGTTCATATGTGTATAAAGACAGGTATCCCAATACTTTTGGTTATATAGTGTAAGTATTCATTTACAGGCAGAACATATCCAACACATTAAGCAGGAGTACAGGTCAAGATGGCTCTCTTTCTGCTTTATTTCCCAGACAATAAAGCAAATACAAAAGTATCACAATTCCCCTTTGCCTCAGCAATCAAATATTTAAATGGCGTACATACATTAAGACCTCCCCCATGTCATGAATCAGTAGCATATTATTATTGTTATTAATATAATATGTTATTATTATTATTATTATTATTATTATTATTAATAATAATAATAGTAATAATAATAATGCTGACTGTTTAAGTAACTGTACATTCAGTAGAATTAGAACATGCCAACTATCCTTTTAAAGTATATATTTGTAAACTATAGAGGGATTTGAGGTATTTAGTTGCTATATGACTTTTGGCATGAAGTTATTATTGTACAGTATTTATAAATTACCAGTACACATTGTTTCCAGGGAAAGGTAAGAAATTCTAGATACCTCCATCTCAAACAGGGGTCATTCTTTTTGCATTACTCTGTCACCCATACAAAACTATACCAACGAGGTGTTGAAAGTAAGTTGATTTTCATTAATTTTCATTTTAGAAAACAGTAAGATTATCTGAGTATAAGGTGTAATGAATAAAGAGTTTAGATATTGCCGTCTTCTCCAATTCCTCCATCGCGTTCTTGTAGTTTGGTCATTTTGATGGACAGAAGGGACAGACATTGTTCCTGCTGGACTGCAGCCAGACACTGATGCACTGAAATTAAATAGCAAATAATTTTTTATTTAGTTCTATGTACTTATATTACACCATTATGATTTGGCAAACAGGCAAAGAGTCCTAACCCACAGAGCCACACAGTAGCATTGTGATGGTACAGTGCAACCCAACTGGCCTCCTTGCTGGTCCTCTCAGTAGGTTTCAGATTGTGCCATCAAACCAAAGCATACATAAGCACACGCAAACTCCACATACGCTAGAAGTCATACATTACTCAGCTCGGTTCTGCTCAGAATCTCATAATAAATAAACCTGAGAACAACATTTAAGACGCATGTCTACTCAGGAGTACAAAGAGTATTCTTACATGACCTCTGCTACAGACCAGAAATAACGGCAACAGTAACGCTCACCTCCTTGTGTACGGTGTGAGAGCAGCTCATAAGGTGCTGAGTCCCAGCATCTATTCGGTTTTGACACATCAAACAAAGCTTGTACCCAACAGGAGACGCAGTCTATAAACATTAAAGGGGAAAGAACTCCTTCAAAAATGAGGCGAAACACAACAATAATCCTCAATGTAAACCAACCATCTTGCTCGCTATTTCGGGCAAGTACACCATTTCATATCACGACACAGACTCAAGAGTCAGACAATAAGAATGAGAGTGTTACACTGTACCCGTGTTGGCCTCATTTGGATGAACGCAGCTGGCCCCTGCGAAGAAGATGCGGAAAATTTGCATTCATTGGGAAGGTATGATTAGAATCACAGGCTGATAAAAATGAAAAAGAACCACCTTGGTCCACAACGCTATAAGAAGCCTTGTGAATACAGGTATGGTGTGTAATCTTACATGGATGATGTCTGAAAGCAAAACACAGATGCATCAAAAGTGTAGTTCTCTCTCTCTCTCACCGGTTTATCACTTTGGATTAATCTCTGTGCCACCAGTTGGTTCAACTCTTCCACTGAGAGCCCTGCCAGCGTGCCGCGAGAAGACTTAATCTCCTGCAGCACCGACATCAGCTGCATCCTGACAGACGGCGAGAAACAAGGCTTAGGCCACCTTACAGAAAGCCTTATTTTCTACATACTTGAGCATACAAGATACAAAACATTCTAAATATTTTTTTAAACCTGATGCTTAAAAGCATAGGATGTTTAAGGACGACATAGACATTAACATTTACCGATAAAGAGCAGAACACAGTCATTAAAAATATAAGCAGTACCTGTTGCATTGAGAGAACTGGGCTCCCAGATTCTCCAGGAGCTTCTCCAGTTTGGCCACCGGCTGGACACTGTCCATGGGGGCTGCTGCTGATGTAGGTGGTGCCATGCGAACGTGCTGGGGGGACGACACGGCTTTGGGGACGTAGTTAGTCTTGCTTAAAGGTGCGCCGTGTGAGCTTGAGGGGACGGGCTGATAGGCCAAGCTTCCGGGCATGAGATTTGGCCACATGTGATCAGATGGGGCGGCAGCTGAGGGGGGACGGGCAGGAAGTGACTGCTGGGCAGGAAGTGATTGACTGTGTGACGGCATATGTGTGAGCAGGCGAGATGCCCTTGATCCAGTAATTAAGTCAATCTGCGAGAAAGGACATTTATAAATAGATTAATGATATTTATACATTCATAATTAAGATTGTTGTGGGTAATTTCAAAAGCCAAAGCAATGACAATGACATATTCCTGTAAAAATACCACTTAATTTATCTATGGATTTGCTCTTCCATCAAAATATTCTGAGAACTGATAACAAAACCAGGGAATTGCTTTAGAGCAAAGTGCAGAGGAATGTCACTTACGGGGGGAATGGGAGGCAGGGAGGGAGCAGTTATTGGGGGCAGGCTGTCCAGATGCTGGCCTTGCTGGACCAAGTGTAGATACTCAGTGAACTGGTCCTGTATAAGCAGAAACGCAAAGGGCAAAGTATCAGCCCAGTATCAGTATCAGTCAAAGAGCTCAGTAGCACAGATACAATAGCTACCCAAA
Source organism: Brevimyrus niger (assembly GCA_015164015.2). NCBI lineage: Eukaryota > Metazoa > Chordata > Actinopteri > Osteoglossiformes > Mormyridae > Brevimyrus > Brevimyrus niger. Next base: position 2,596,819 of record JAABNY020000037.1, read on the forward strand.
GTCACTCCATGTATCTAAACCTTACCTGCATGGTATCTAAGCTGCTACGGACAGCCTCCACGGTGCTTTCCCATCCTCGCCTTTGCTGCATGTTTTCTTGGGATACATCTGACCTATAGAACACCAAACATGAAATAAGAAATTCATTCAAATGGTCGCAAAAGGAGTAAAACAGTGGCTCATGCATTTATACGCCTGGAATGTCTTAATCCGTAATACGCATAGTATCCACACAATCACCCATTCAGACAAGACAGGTCAGGTCATGTGAACGGACGGGATACTGGGGCAGGATTAGCCTAGTGCAGGAATGACAGAGCATGAGGCTGGTGACACCCAAGGCAAGACACCCTTCATACACATTTGTAGTAAATCCACACTTGTTTATTTACTTTTCACATAGTCCATGTAAAAAAAAAACAATGAATGTGTGCCACAGGCAAGCAGTTCTCCTACCGGATTGCGCTGAGATATTGCTCAGCATCAGACAGCCAGTCCTTCACCTGGGATGTAAGCATCTCCTTCTGCATATTCAGGCTGGCTTCCTACACAGAAGCAATTTATCCACAATTAGCCAAAAACACAAATTTTAGGCTTCACCAACACAAATAACTACAGTCGACCCCTGCATTACGACTTTTCCCATTGTGGTTTTGATATATCACAGTGTCGACATAAGAATGTTTTCTGATGCAGACGCCAAGCGAAGGCCAGCAGACCACAAATAAAAAGTTCAGCGAATCATATATGTGTAAATATGTTTGGAGGACGCCAAACGCATTTACAGCAGCCTCTCGCGTGATACTTCATGCTTCTAATCTCTTTTCACTTCACTCCTGAAATATTTTATGTTTCTTCCAGATCGCAGGGGGCCTGTGCCCCTATCCCCCACAATGAGAATGTGTTGACTGCTTTGACTTAGTAATTGATATTTAAATGTAAAACAAAAAAAAATGCTTTCAATGAATCAATACACAGCATGCCTTCAACACAATAAGCTTGTGATACAGATAGACAGAGTCCTTACCTCATCTCTCAGAGCAGTTTTTAGATCTTTTTCATATTCCCTTGTAATTTTAGTCATCATTTCACGCAGATGCTCTAACTCGCGCTGCACTGTCTTTCTGTTCAGGATCAGACAGCAATGGTCACACTGTGAAGTAATGTGGTTCTATACACACATGAACATACACAGACTGCATCAATTAACACACATTAAAAATGTGGACAAATTCCATACTTCCACTTGATACTCCCTTAAAGATTAAATGGGAGTAAGAATGGACTATTATTATACACATAAATTTATTCTCTTATTAATCACTTATATCGATTCCACTAACAAACAGTAAATCACTCCAGACACATGTACAATACTACCTATTTCTATGTATTATCTGTTTTGGTCTTTTATGTAGTTATGTACAGTGTATGTACAGTGTAGTACATAACTACACACACACACA
>JAABNY020000037.1:2598384-2609093 GCA_015164015.2 Brevimyrus niger
GGGAGAACATCCAAACTCCACACATATGCAAGCAGAGACTTGAACCCAGGTTGTTTGTAGGTCAACCGGGTTCATAAAAAAGTTCTCATTATGATATATACTGAGCAATATAACCAATCCAGTGTGCATCAGCATTCATGTTCAGCATAAGTAAGGACCAGGTCCTTCCCAAGGTGCTTCTGAACACCCCCCTCCCCCCACCAGCTGCAGATAACAGCTGCGGTTTGCATGCAGAGAGAACACAGCTCTGCATTTAACTCAAGGTGAAGCCCTGACATCAAGTACGACGAAGTGTTTAGAAATGACTATGGTAAGGCATTGTAAGAAAGAGTAAGCATGTCAGGTGCTGTTAGATATGATCAAATGATGATTGGCTATGGATCCTTGGGAAGTTCTCATTCTGCCTCAAATGACCAGGTAATCAGAACTCTCCAGTGTTTACAGACTGAAGATGCACTGTATGAAAGATGATTTTCAGAATTTCTGAGTCATTTACTGCTGACTCAGTGACAAAGAAGCATCGCCATCTCATACCAATCTTGGCATAGCCATTGAAATAACGCCAATCGCATTTATATTCCTTTAGGAAGTTGATCCAAGGTGCATATGTAAAATTCAAGATTCGGTGCTCTCTATTACAACTATTTACTATTCATAGCCTCCAAAGGTTGTGCTGGCAAAGTCCTCTATATTACCACATAAGCAATGCACACTAGATACTGCTGACAAAAATGTAAAGCAAAAACTGCATCTTGTTTTGTGCATATGAAGTAAAAAGATATCACAGTAATTAAACACGCCATAAAAACATGGAAGCCAATACATTTATGGCACAATTCTACCTCAAAGTTTCAAAAATATGCTACGTATTCAGCAAACATGAAGATTAATTCATTATAATGCAGACGCAGTTTTGAATATTTACAGGATGAGTTGGAAAAGGCAATTCAGTAAGGCTATTCAGAAAGGCAATTGAGAATAGCAATTCACGACAAGCAACCTCAACTCAACTATGGGAGGCATTAAAGTAAGCATATAGCTGCATTGCGAACAAATATTTCTGACATCTTGCAAAAATAAAGGATACTGTTCCAAGGGGAAACAGGGGGCACGATGTCATATTAGGTAAGCATCCATAATGTTCTGTTTACTTTAAGAATAACTTAATAGCTGGTTAAGCTACAGTTAATTTCTACATTGCCCCCTCTGCTGTGCCAAAACTATACCTAGTTATTCGTATACTGTGGAATTTCTGATTAAAGGGAAAGTGATTAGTGATTGTAACTGTTGACACACCATAGCACAAAGGACATATTCTGCTCTTACTTTTCTTCCCCTTGTTCTTCTATTAGTGATCTTAGATTTCTGTCCACCTCCTCCAGTTCTTTTCCAAGTCTACCAGGGCAGACAAACTTGCTTTAGTGTGACACATAAGGAGTTACTTTATCCCCATATCATTCAAGCAGCCTCAAAATATAATACGTACACTCACTTACTGCATGATAACACTACTCTGAGGACCATATGCTTACTTTTATTAAATTCTGCCATTTTCTTTCCCCTTTACCATGCCCCTACACATGCCCCCTCCTCCTAAGCCCCCAAACCTGCTGGTTTCTTCCGTCAATCGATCCCGCTCTCCAACCAGCTCCACCTTTTTCACAGTAAAGTTCTTGCGAGTTGTCTTGCAACAGTTGAGCTGGAGCTTTACTCGCAGGGACTCCATCTTTTCAAACAAGGCCTGTCACAATTTAGTTACATTTAGAAAAACTAGGGGTCACCATGCATCACAAATCATACTTCAGCAGGCAAATCCTATAGAAATTATTTAAGCAACATGCAAAATTAAAAACACAACTGTGATATGTAGAAATTATAATTGATTTCTTCTATGTGTTTTTGGAAAGTTTTTAATACTAATGGTATATATTGATAAAATCAGATAATTATCAAGTAATATTTGCATAGCAACACTTCATGTGATTTTAATTAAAGAAACCCCCTGCATCTTTAATAAAATTAAATGTATTTTGGCAAATATACATTTTAGACAATAATTTTGCCAAGCAACCAACCAAAATCCTTTACATTTTCTGTGAGTATTCTGAATGCTGTTACAATTTCTGGAATCATGAGCAAATATGGAAAACATTACAGTACAATCCCAGATAATACTTCAGAAACAGCAAGCCTTAATTATGTCGGACAACTGAGAATATTACATAGTGTGTGCGATAGAGGCCATCAGCTAACAGTGAAGGTTTATTCTGCCAAGAGGGAGGGTCATTTCTTCATTGACACTACAAACCTTCACACTGGTGAAATATAGATTAGTGTGTTCGTGTCAACAATCAAATCACATGTTCAAGGGAATTCTTCAGGCTGCTTATTTAACGCATATTGCACTGAAGCTTTTTTTTTTTAATCAAAGGAATAAAAACTAGTCATCACACTTAAAAGAAAATGTTTAATGTCTTGTCCTAGTGCAGCTAGGGAATCTCTTTTCATTGTTTGCCATTGTTGATGGCAACTTTACATTAAATATAAAATTTGAATCATAATAAATATATAGACATGCAAAGGCAAGGCACACTAGACAGCATATTGTTGAGGAACAACAATGGCCAAAAATTCATGTTTTGTAGAAAAAATGGTAGAATTTCCTAGTATTGCAGAACAATCTTTTTTTTTAGCACAAGGTAAACTGTCAACATACTAAATTAAGTGGATAGTTCAGGTTCAGAAAAAAACACACCAAGATGTTGTTTCAGCCAACCAGTTCAGTATGAAAGCTGTATCCAGATTCAGGGGCTGCTTTCTACTAAGGGTTCATTCAAAGACCGAATGCATCACAGCGGTGTGACAAGGCTGTCCCATTCCGAAGGTTCATTTAAATGCAATGTAGAAATGTACTCTTCTTTAGTCGACTCACAGTGGATCTACTCAATGGATCCTTCGCAGCCCAACATACCCCAAGATTCATAGTGCAGATGCAAAGTGGGTGTGTCCTAGCTAGGCAATCAGAGCGATACTTCGTCACTCAAGGGTAAGGCACGGAACTGCTGGAGACGCAAATAGGAAATTTTCCACAGGCCACACCATCCCATTTGATAGTGCTTTCTGTTCAACCCAAGAAGAATGCAGCCGGCAAAGATACACCTTCATAGACCACGTACTGTGCAGAATGCAGCCCCTGAATTCGACCACGGTTAAAGGCACACAGTCACAGAGAACTCAACCAATAGGCTGAATCAAAATCATGGGTTGGATCTTCACCGCCAGGACCTTAAGTCTCCACGTCTGCATACAACTGCACAATTATTCAACCTTCAACCTTCACCAAGACTTCAATCGCTAAAGTGATTCCAACTGCAGCTCTGAAGACTGACCTTATGCTGTCGAATGGCATCGTCCCTCTTTTGCTGCAGAAGCTGAATCTGTTTTTCATCTTGATCCTGGTCCTCCTTCTGCTTTTTGTGCAAGGCCTCATACTGCAGAGTCAGCTGTGCACTGGAGTCCTCCAACGAACTCTGTATTACCACACAGAGATAAACAGAGATGACTAGACAACTATTTTAATATCTTCTCCCGGTGTTAGCAACTGGGATTTTCAAACATAAAGCAATTTGTAACTTATCAACGGTAATGTTACCGAATTTGCCAAAATGTAAGGTAACACTGCAGTGACTGCACTACTATTTTTTTCCCCCATTTCTCATCTTTTGTTCAAGTCTGCAGCGATATAACCAAAGCAGTTATTCCCCAACATATACAGTTCTGGGCAAAAAATAGCCCAAACACAAAATTGCAAAACATTAAGCTTTTAATGGTGTCAACAACAAACAGCCAGAAGTTATTTCAAATGCTCAACACACAGACATGTGTTATTTTGAATTTCAAACCATGAAATATTTAAATCTTTTCATGATGTCCACTTTGTGTATACGAAGCCTGTGTAAGTCAATGTCCCAGTTTCCAGCTATTTCCCCCAGCTCTTCATTGCAGCAGCAATCAGTGACGAGCAAACGGTGGCAAAGGTCTCGAGGGTGTAATTTTTAGTTATTGTTAATTATGGGCCGTCATCTGCTGCAGGTAAGGGCAATTTAGAGACATCCAGCTGACCTAACCGTGTGCTGCAGTGATAACCCAAAGTACCCAATAACTGCAAACAAATAGATTCAAGAGGAGGAATCAGCCACACAGCTCTGAAGGTGTAAAGAGACAATGATAAACCATCATGCACAAAGCCAAGAAGTCAGATCATCAGTAAACATTAAAAACTATGTTATACGGCATTTAATTAACTGTACAGCAAACAAGCGAACGTTTAATATCTGATTAGGACTCTAATGTGCCATTGCCCTTCAAAGAACAAGTTCACTTTAAAATAACAGTTTTTAAAGACTTACTGAGTCTAATCTCACATGTGATTTCCACCACAACATGAACACCATCCAAAATGACAAGCAACATGTAATTAAAATATTTCATGTCCTGACTGGACCATGTAAGAATACTGTTGCAATTAAAAGACACATGCACCTTACCATCTGGGACTCCCAATCTGGTTCAGTGTTTGCTGCATTTTCTGCTGTCCAGAATTCTGTCTATGGAATGACAACTAATATAAACTACGCTTTACAAAATAAAAAACAGAGAAATCTAAATACATTATTTTATTAAGCACACTATATTTTGTACATAGTATATAATTTGTGACACAACATATATAACAGAAACATTCATGTGTAATGGTTATAAATCAGTTATTTTCCAAATAAACACACAACGCTGATAATCTGCATCCTTTCATTGAAGCATATCAATTCTATAGTACTTTACCTGAGTTTCTTTCACCTTCAAATCTGGCCTTTCTGCATCATCGCTGGACAGTTCCATGCTCTGCAGTGAGTATAGTCTCTCCTGCCATTTAAGAGACAAGTGAACTCAAAGTTACATCAGAAAATGCCACAGCAGAAGGCCAGGACGTCCATCTGTGACCGAAAACGTGCCAGAGAAACTTGACCATGTAACACGACAATGATACAAAACAAAGGAGTAACTCAACAGCAGAGTCCTTCAAATGGAACAAACTCCATATACCTGAATTACCATGTCAGAGTCCTGAGGTAAGTCCCATTGAGGAACTGTGATGTGGTCTAGAAAAATTGGGTGTCCCCATGCAACACAAACCATACTTCAGCGTACAAATCCCACAGAAATTCCTTCAGTATGAAACACTAATAAAAAAAACACTTGTAGTATGTAGAAATTATAATTGATTTCCTCAATGTTTTTGGAAAGTCTTTAAAACTATTGAAATATTTTGATAAAATCAGATAATTATCACACGTAATATTTGCAACCCAAAAAGTCAGATCATCAGTAAACATTAAAAACTATGTTATACGGCATTTAATTAACTGTACAGCAAACAAGCGAACATTTAATATCTGATTAGGACTCTAATATGCCATTGCCCTTCAAAGAACAAGTTCACTTTAAAATGACAGTTTTTAAAGACTTGCTGAGTCTAATCTCACATGTGATTTCCACCACAACATGAACACCATCCAAAATGACAAGCAACTTGTAATTAAAATATTTAATGTCCTGACTGGACATGTAGAAATACTGTTGCAATTAAAAGACACATGGACCTTACCATCTCAGACTCCCAATCTGTTTCAATGTTTGCTGCATTTTCTGCTGTCCAGAATTCTGTCTATGGAACGACAACTACTGTAATATGAACTATGCTTTACAAAATAAAAAACACAGAGAAATCAAAATACATTCTTTTACAAGGTTAATGACTGGATCAAATCAGAAGACGAAAATCACAAAAACATTAAGCACAGTATATTTTATACATATATAATTTGTGAAAGAGTGTGTGTATATATACACATATACATACACACACACACAGCACTGATAATCTGCATCCTTTCATTGAACCATATCAATTCTATAGTACTTTACCTGAATATCTTTCTCCTCCAAATTTGGCCTTTCTGCATCATCGCTGGACAGTTCCATGCTCTGCAGTGAGTATCGTCTCTCCTGTCATTTAAGAGACAAGTAAATTCCAAGTTACATCAGAAAACGCCACAGCAGAAGGCCAGGACGTCTATCTGTGACCGAAAACGTGCCAGAGAAACTTGATCATGTAACACGACAATGATACAACACAAAGGAGTAACTCAACAGCAGAGTCCTTCAAACGGAACAAACTCCATATATACCTGAATGGCCATGTCAGAGTCCCTAAGTCAGCTTCATTGACAAACTCTGTAGCTCATTTCAGGTTTATGATGGAATAATATATATTTGCTGTAATATTTTCTTGCGTGACAGTTTGAGAACAAGAGTATGACGCCAGATGCGTGAGAGCTAGCAGCCGCTGTAGGGGCAGCACAGCCCAGTTAATGAATTCGTCCGAGAATCCCCGGGTATCGCCAATTGCTGCTATTTCATAGCGCATACTCTAAATTAAAAAAAAAAACGGCAGAGGTACCAGACACAGTAAATCCCCTGTACCACGAAGCTTATTTCATGTGCGAATAAATTTTGACGAACTTCCTGTTATAAAAAGCTAACAGTTAAATCCGACCAAAAGCGCGCTCTACATCCCCCTTTTCAGTCATTCGAAGAATTCTGGTTTAACAAAATAATTATTTTATAAAAGTTATGCAAATATTAAATTAATACACTTACCAAGCGATATGTTTCGCTCACCCACCAAGAAATTGAAAGTGTGACGTTAAACCGAGTGGTAATTCCGGAAGTCTAACAAAATGCTGGGCATTGTAGTTTTTCTGTCCGAATGAGTTGAGGCATAGTTATTTGGATTTTGATTCTTTCACTTCTGTTTTCGTCCGTTCTTTGTGTGTGAAATAAATACTAAATGTAACCATGAAGTTCACAGACATGAAGTCGGCTGCAACATTTTTTTTTAAATTATCTGCCAATATCTGATGTATTATCCACAGATCTTTATTCAACTTTAGTTAAGCTTTGAAGAAGCAGCATTTCATACCAGCATAATTTCAGTTCTGTACAAACCTGAGTTCACGAGGATGAAGTTAGCTTCTATTTCAAAGTGCTTTACATTTATCCCAGCCCAGAGTGCACAGTGTGCAAGCCAGAGGCAACAGTGGCAAGGAAAAACTCCCTAGTAGGAAGAAACCATGGGAGGAACCAGACTCGGGGGGGTCAAATGGGCAAGATGGCAAAGTTCCAATTTTGGCTAACTTTCCCAATTTTCCCAATTCTCTGGGTAGCATGCCTCAGAATGTTCCCAAGTGGTAGCATACATAAAGTGAACAGTAGTGGACCCAGCACTGATCCCTGTGGGACACCATTTTGACTTCAGTAGCCTTGGAAGATTCATTGTTCACATGGACAAACTGATATTGATCAATTATATAAGAGTTAAACCAAGAGAGATCTGCCCCCTTAATGCTTACCACAGATTGTAACTGGTCCAAGGGAATACTATAGTCCACAGTATTGAATGCTGCAGTTAGATCTAGTAATACCAACAAAGATATACAGTCATAGTCAGAAGCCATAAGCTACTTTAGAACAGAAAGGTTTTGGGTCATATCCAAGCCTAAGAGATGAGTCTAGCACATTTAATAGGGTAGTACTAATCAATGGTTGAATCCCCTTGAGGAATTTTGTAGGAACTGGGTCTACAAGCGTAGCAGAGGATTTGCAAGAGGAAACAAAGCTCAAAAGTTCTGTGTGTTTTATAGGAAGGAAAGATTCAAAGGTCACATTATCAGTATGCATAGGACTAGCAGGAGGCTGGCAACTGTATGTAGCTACAAACGTGCACTGGATGGTCTGTCTAATCTTAGTTATTTTACCATTAAAACATGTCATGAAGTCATTGCTCTTAGAAGCTTGTGAGACTTCTGAGTTTAACATTGAAAATTCTGCATTAACCTAGACACAGATTCAGTAGGAATTTGGGATTATTTTTGTTCTCTTCAATAAGCCTGCAGCAGTCACCTACTAGCGTTTGTCTGTACTAAGGCTGTACTGAGGCTCTCTTTCCAGGCAGATCTGAAAACTTCTAGTTTAGATGAGCGCCATCTCTGCTCTACCTTGTGTGTACCAGGGGGCAGGTATCTTATCTCTGCTTTATCTTCGTGGAGCTACAACATCTAGAGTGCAGCAAAGCGATTTCACCACATTCACAGTTACCTGTTTAAGTTCTTTGATACCATAGCTAAGAATCAAATCCACTTGACACTATTAAGGCAATATCTCAAGAAGTTTTTGGTGGATCTTTTTAAAACTGTGTAGGCACGTTTTGGAGGTGACAGCCTGGAAGTGATCTAATTTTGAGGCAGATTGTCCCAAAAATGGAGCAGCGCCGCATTGAGATAGCAAAAAAAGGTAGTTTTATTTAATAAATAACCAAAAGGTCAAATTTAATCAATTAAATTTAAGAGCTTAAAATAGCAAATTGAAAGCACAATAAAAGTAAAGAGTGTGCACATTTTAGGGACTTTGAGAGCTTGATTCAGTATTTTGTGACCATGTCCTACTAAAGCAGGATTTAGTATGGTGTTAAATATATCTGTCCTGCAGTTCAACAATGGATTGTGCTAACAACATTGACCCTGGGGGTTCAAATCCCAGGAACCACCCATAAGTTGTACGTCTTCCCTCTCTACTGTAAACGTTTTTGGATAAAAGTGTTAGTTAAATATAAATGAGTTACATGTAAATTGTGCACAAAAAAAACTGTCCAATCGCTTCTGCAGACCTCCATATATATTAGTAGTGTATTTATTACAGTTCTTACTGTTATGTCAGAAAATGATGGTCATAGTGCAAAAGAAAAATAAATATAAATAATAGTAAATATTTAAGCATTATTAAAATAAATGACAAGGTTGAGCATAGACATTAAAACACACAAAAGAATGAGTAACCACCTAGTTGCTGCAGAAAGATTCTGCAAATTGTCATATAAGTAGAACGTGCAATAAATGAATATGCATACTTGCACACCTAGATATTACAAAAAGTACTTTCAGCATTCAGGTAAAAACACGTTTATTAACTTTTACATTTCCATGATCCATCCAGTCCTAGAAACAGTACTTCACTTTTACATTTCCAGGCGATCCATTTAGAGATTGTACAAGTTGGTGAATGCAGGATGAGTATGGATTAGATGCCCAAACTTAATGACAGGGACATCCAGGACATGCAATGCTGTCATGTATACCTCTTGTCCAGAGCCATTATTCCAGAAACAATAGTTGCGGGTGAAACAGGCAAAATATATTTTGCAAAGTTAACTGTGACTCAACACTAAGTACAAATAGTCATTTAATTAGCAAGTGGGAGTCATGCATTAATCTTCCATTAATCAGTACAGGGCTACAGAGAGCCAGGAGCCTGATTCAGGGGGCACTTTGATTGGGACACCAGTCCATGGCAGAGCAAAGACTCACATGAAAGTACACATTATGAGCAACTGCAGTCAGCAATTCACCTAATCAGGGGCTTGAACAGCAGCTGAGTGATGCAGCACTGTGGCCTCACACATTCCTAAAGCGTATTTCAGCAGTTTGCATGTATCCCTGAAGCACAGGTTTTCTATGGATATTCTGGTCTCCTCCCACAGTTCAAAAACCGGTAGTTAGGTGAAGTAGTGTCTCAAATTGACCATAGTACGCTATAGGGACCAAAGTATTGGGACATACCTGTTAATCTTTGCATTCATGCGTTTCATTCAGACCCATTACCATACGTACATAAAATCAAGCACCTAGCCATACAGTCAGATTTACAGACATTTAGAAAAGGATGTATAACTGTCAGATTCTGCCACATTTTCAGTAAGTCAGTTCGTGAATATCTTCCCTGCTTGATGCTCCATGGTCAGCTCTGGTATTGCAGAGTGGAAGTGCTTAGGAACCCGTGGCAGACCATATAAAGTAACAGAGTGAGGTCTCCAAGTGCTCAGCCACATAATGCATAAAAGTGGCCAACGCTCTGTCAAATTTCCTCTGGCATTAACCCCAACGCGAAAATGCTGGGAGCTTCATGGAACGGGCTTCCGTGGCCGAGCAGCTGCATGCAAGCCTCACATCACCAAGCGCAATGATAAGAAACTAGACCATGTACAAACTCTACATGGCTGTCAAAGGATTTTCTGACAAATTGTATATAGTCAACCACAGTATCCACAGTTCTGATTACTGACTCCCCCACCGTGCAGCACGCGATGGTGATGCATATGAATGCTGTCCTGTCCTGTCAGTCACGGTTCTGTGATATGCTAACTGGGCTCAAGCAAAACTGCAAATCAAGATTTCATGATTTCAAGAACCAAGGCGATGTTTTTTTGTACTAGTGAAAAATCCATTCCTGATTGACATTTATGAAATGAAGCAAAAAAAAAAGTGAGTACAATGGTAATAATAACCCCTTCTAGTCTAAACTAGGCTGAACGTCAGTTTCTTTTTTCCTTCAGGAAGGGACAGAGGACAGAGAAAGCAATGTGCTGTATGTTACCTGCTGCTTTGAACTGTGAAAATATTCAGCAATATGCTGTCAGTTTCTTACCTGTTGTTATTGGCTGTGATGATCAGCAATGCTGTCTGTTATGGGCTGTGATGATCAGCAATGCTGTCTGATATGGGCTGCGATGATCAGCAACACTGTCTGTTATGCTG
>JAABNY020000037.1:2644109-2655928 GCA_015164015.2 Brevimyrus niger
CCCTGCCTCGTGCCCATTGCTTCCGGGATAGGCTCCGGACCCCCCGCAACCCAGTAGGATAAGCGGTTTGGAAAATGAATGGATATCATACAAGTACTTTTTATACATTTATTTTGAAGTTCCATCGAGAGTTGACCTTCAAGAACCCAAAACCAGAGAGGACTTCTTAAAATGTGAGTTTTGTGGGAAAAAAATGTATATATTTAGGATATAGTACTTGTGGTATGTCACTGAAGCGTGATTTTGACCAGCAGAAATGAATTGTAGTACTATGGTGTCCATTGTAAAATAAGGTTTTTTATTTTATTTTATTAGATTCCTGTCAACTCACCTTAGACCCCAACACAGCCTATAAGGAACTAATGTTATCAGATGGCAACCAGAAAGTGACGAGAAAGAAAACTTCCCTGTTTTATGCAGATCATCCGGAGCGCTTTGATGGTTTCTCTCAGGTGCTTTGTAGAGAGGCACTAAGCGGATCCCGTTATTACTGGGAGGTGCAGTGGAGCGGAGAGTTCTCCATCGGTGTGGCATACAAAAACATCAATCGCAAGGGGAAAAATTCTTCCAGCCTTCTTGGTTACAACGACAAATCTTGGAGTATGCTGTGCTCTGACACTGGCTATTCTGTGTGGCACAACAAACTGGACAAAGATCTCCCTTGCTCTTCACACGCTTCAAGGGTTGGAGTCTACTTAGACCACCGAGGCGGTTCTCTGGCATTTTATGCTGTGTCTCAGTCCATGGAACTCATCTACAAGTTTCAGGCAAAGTTCACCGAGCCATTATATGCAGGATTTGGTGTTGGTTCTACTGTCTCCATTTGCCAGTTGAGGGACAGTTTTTCCAATTCCCACTGACCAAAGTAACAAGACACAAATAAAGTGGAAGCATGTGGAGGTGGCCCTCCAGCCTTGTTGGTTGGACAATGTTGTCAGTATGGGCCAGTATCCCTCAATGACACTGACATCAAAGTCCATGTCCTTGTCTGAATTCTAAGGTGGAAAGTCCTGGCTCTGTCTGGTTGGAGGGTTCAAGCTCCCATTGTGCTTGTGAGGGTTTTACTATGAGGACTTGAGGTTCACCATGAGTCATTTTTGTTATTTGAGTATCCCTTTAGTTTGTTTATTTGTAATGTAACTCAATGTAACTGAGTAGGTGGCAGTGGTGGCCTATTAGGTAGGGATGAAAATCGTGATTAAAAGATTTCCGGTTTGAATCCCTAACTATCAAGGTATTTCTTCCTGGGCAATGAATTGATTGGCCCCTGCTATGTCACCCATGGGTTAAATGCGGAGGATGTGTTTTGTTGTGCTATAATGTGTCAACAGTCACAACTAATCACTTACCCCTTCACCATCTTCACACTGATTTCAGCCTGTTATTAATAAATTTGCAGTAGTGACACACAACCTACATCCTTTAAGTTCCACTTCTGGCCCCATCATGCCCAGGATATGTTGCACAACTACCATAACAACCACAAAGTCCTCGTGCAGTCTAGACAAAATCTTACCTTACAACATTTACACAGTTCATACAAGTTTAACACTTTAATGTAGTTTGTCTGAGATATAACACCCAATAAACCTTAAGAAAATCAAGGTCTATCAGTCTTACAATGACCCAGGCTTTTTGGATAATAGCATAAACAATTTTCCCAAGGGGCAACTGTACCTCCTACTGGTCAAATGCAATGCTATTTCAAAACATTAAATTCAATAAAACTGAATTATACTGTAAAGTCATATTTGAAAATGTGGCTTGTGCTAGTCATATCAACACATAGTAACTTGCTTATTTATTTGACTAATTGATCTTATTATTATGAATGACTGTCTCACAGTTTCACAGTCCCCCTGGCAGAAATGGTGGTAGAACTCACCTACAAACGCTACATTTGATTTCAGTGTGGATCTTTTATCGTATTGCTCCAGGCTCGTACAGGTCTTTGTATTCACAAAATCTTAAGTACTTGAAATACACTTTAAATGTGCACAATATACACAAGTGTGCAATGAATCGCTCAGTTAAACAGCTATGTGCGGAAAATCTTCTCTAAACGACTCATCACCCTTTGTATTAGGAGACATTATGTGGTACTACACAGGTGTACCTCACAAAGTGGCCACTGTAAGGATAATACTAATTTGCAACAAAGTAGCAATATTACTACAATTAACTGTAATAAATAGCACAGGAATATATCAATTTAAATACATTATGCAAATACAAATGTGAGTAAAAATGCAACAAAAAATCCACTACATACACCAAAATGTTTTTAGGAGCAATCTGAGAAAAATATATTAGCCAATGCAAAATTATGAGTATAAGCGGCCAAAATGAGATTTCTCTGCAGGATTCCCAAGCTCGGTAACAGAGTGTGGGGAGCTAGGGGATCCGTAGCAACCTCAAAAACAAGCTGACACTCCTTTGGATCTAGAGAAGTCAGCGAATGTAGTTTGGGTGTCTTAGGGACACCCCTGGAGGCCCCAGACCAGACCAGGGACAAGATGATTGGGTTTCATGTTTCAGCTGACTTAGGAAAATCTGGGGCATCCCACAGAATAAAGCAGAGTTTGGGGTCTTCGACAGAAAGATCTGGTCTGACCTGCTTAGCCACCACCACTCTCAACATACATATACATATATTTTCTTGGTGTGTTTCTCCACATTACAGCAATCAGTTAAAAAATAACCTTCAGATATTTTCATTACCATGGATTCCCTGCTGGATCCGAATCCCGCCAGCTGTCGTCATGCCTTCATGAGGCACGTCACCCATACACACCACCACCCTTCATTAGTGACACTGATAATGACTGAACCCAGGTAACCTACTGTAGCTGTAAGAGTTCCAAAAATACCAGTTTTGCAATTTGGAAAGCTGAAAAATTAGACAAAGACATTTTAAAGCATGTTGTAGTTTTCTTTCCTTTTACAAGGCATTAGGTAGTGTGACACTTTGTCAAAATTAACATTTAAATAAAACAATGGCTTAATTATGGGGGTAAAGGATGAGAGGAGCAGTATACATGAATCTTATTGAAGTTCTTAGAACTTCTTGTGAATATCATTATACCATCATTTTTGTTAGCTATTTTGCTACTGTTAAACATGAAATTTCCATAAAGCAGAGTAGGAGCCTCTAGGCCTCACACACTGTGATGGGCCCAGATAGGCAGGTAAGTTATCCTAAACATTTAAGCTACACTTCTAAAATGACTAAGGATTCTGATCCTTCTCCCTTTACTGAAGAAAGGAAGTAGAAAGCCCTTCATGGCCTGTACACCTGTTATGTTTAACTGAATGCCTTTTTTTAAACTGCAAATACAACACGTAAGAAAATGAACACAGCGTTACTGTTTACATAATACTGCCACTTCCTGTATGTGTTGTATTATAAACAATAAAAGCAAAATCTCAATGGCACATTGTGCAAATATACAGGTGCTTTACCCCTCCTCAAGTACTAGCAATATTGAAAGCTTGATTTGAACTTGGAAAATTCCAACAATCAAAATATACTTGTGGGAGCCCCACTGGACTTTATTTGCCCAGTTGCACAGTGGTTCTTAGTACTTTAGGAACATGCCGTATTGTCAATGACACACGGGTGCTCCGGGTCAAGCAGTCTCCAATAGAAGCATTTGTTGCTGACAGGTTGGCTACCCTGTCAGTTAGGATGTCCTGATTCACACCTTGGATCCCATGAAGAAAGTACTTATACATGTCATGCTGAAGAACCAGAAGGCTCCGGGGTTCCACCAGCAAGGACAGTAGATAGCGGCTCTTTTCAGTTTGGGGAACGTCCTGCTGTTGAAACAGGAACACAGACTGAACAACCATAATTCCTAAATCCATGAAATCTAACCCACAGAATGCATTCAATGGGACAATGCATGATGCTCATTTGACAAGCCATTAATATTTTGATGCATATTAAAACACCATTTATGGATTGTTTTGCTCCTGGGGTAGAACTCAGGAACTAACCAAATGTCAAAACAACATTATTGTACAAAATCTCACGGTAAATCTTTACAAGACACATTTAGCTGTCCTCTGCTTTTCACTAATCCTGTAATAACCTGTGTCCTTAAGCATAATGTAAACACTAACAAGACAAAGGACATTTAAAAACAATATTGTAGTTGGTAATATAGGGATTACTGACTTTGAAGTTTTTCGGTTGCAGTCCCAGGAGAAAATGGACCATAACGCCCTTGACTGATACATTTAACCTGATTTGGTTCAGTTATCTAACAATATAAATATGCAAGTTGTAAGCTCATTTGCATAACAGTACAGTTACGCAACTAAATGTAAATATTCTTCAAAGACATACAGACAAGGTTCATGCAAGTAATTCATCTCCCAAATTCAGCACAGGTCTCTGGGGACCAGATCTGTTTACAGTAATCAGATGCTGCTTTTGGTACTAATATTGGCAGTAATAAAGTCTGTTTTTACATTCAGTCATCCGGTCTTATAGAATCCACTCTAGATTCTACCCATTATGGCCTCAAAAAATGTGGAGGAAATGTTCAGCAGTTCTGTTTAAAATTTTCAGGTAAGTTTCTGAGTAAAAGCTCAGTCCATAAATTCATTCAAAAAGAATGAGGGAAATGCCAAGTGCTGTACAGGTCTCATATTTAATGGTACTTGTGGGTACAATTTGTTCAAGACTAGGAATCACCGTATGCAGTTACATTCACATGTATTACTGCTCGGAAAGTGAATGGGGGGGGAAAAACATTGTGTGTTTACCTGTGTATTGTCTATTGGATGGTAGAAATCTAAGAGAGTATAAGACCCCAGGCTAATAGTAGTCACTGTGGGGTGGTAGAGCGGCCCATCCTCATGTGGCTGAGAAAGAAAACACAAAAACATCAAGAAAGCACTTATCTGTCGCACTACCTGTATGCGCTTTTAAACACAGGTGCTATGAGACAAAAACACGTCTTGTTAGAAAACAAGTGAGATGCAACTGTCAGATCGTCATTTCATGTACAAATTGTTTATCATCATACTTTATTGTGTCCATTTAGCTGTAATTACGGTAGTATTTTATATACAAGGATCTTCTGCTTTTAGAGAATATTCCATTGTAGGATAACTGCATATTTGGTCACTATATAATTACTGTATAAATATATCTGTAGTAAATATTTATAGGTCTATTAATTCCTTATGGCTGTTGGAGGGTGTTACACCCACGAATACTCATATTTTTCAGGTATTCAAAGAATTATTTTACCATTTATCTCCCATTAAGAGACAGGAGTCTCAGAGAGCATTTGGCACTAAATATATGTAGAAGGCTCATTAGAGGGGCAGCCAGAAAACCAATGCATCTTATTACTGTAATAGAAACAGAATTTTAATTTTGAAGGAGGCTACTGCTAAGCAAGTTTTTAAATAAGAAAATATGCAAGGTGGTGATGAGAATCACAACCAATTTTATTTGTTTGTCATACACACGATAATAAACTTCCAAATTTAGAATCTTTGTATTCTGCCTGCAGCCCATCTGACATTTATATGCCTTTTACATGCAGCGTCAACTTAATGAACAGGTAGACATTACAGATAACTCTTCATGAGTCTACATAACTCTCTCAAGCTCTACTTCTGAACATTCACGTTTAAAAGGCATGTCAAACATTTATAAACAAGCCATTTCCGCAGCTGAAACTACAATTTCAGTCCATTAGGCCCTAGCATAACAAAATGTGTATTTATAATATTGCAAGAGAAATTAATAATTACATACCATAATTCCTTCACCTGGCTTGTATTCATTTACCAAAACATGATTGGCAATTTTCCCAGAAAATACTCCAAGGGCAGAAATCTTTTCAGTGTATTTCTCTAGCCAGCTGGGCAGTTTCTCAGAAAGCATGCCGTTAGGATGGGGCAGGCCACCTGCAAATAGAGACACTCATCTGTATGGCTACACTTTAGGTGCACAGGGACAACAACAAACATACAGAAACAATTATAGCAGTTTGCAATGCAAAGAAATTGACATTACTGGGACCTAGAGTAAGAGGCTAAGATTTCACTGTTCTCTGATGAATTAAGTGCACGTTCAATAAGATTTTTTTAATCCAGTCATCAAAATTAGGGTAGATACGTACATACAGTATACCTTTACATGCATTTACCTATACCCTCATCGAATTCACAGATCTGCGAAAATGTCATTGGAACTTATTATGAACTTATTTGCATCCGCGATTTTTTTCGCACATCTGCAAAATCCTCGAAAACTCTATAGAACCGTTTATGTTTGATTTTCATAGTAATTTATATGTTTTCATGCTTTTAAGTGTAAAATTTTGTAGAGGAATGTAGTCGATGAAGATTCTACTGTGTTTTTGTGGAAAGTTCAAGACATGCAATATAAATCAGCAAATACAATATAATTTGCTAAGTTTATTCCCTCTGGAACACTAATGGTTACATAAATAGTCACTGAATGTCTTCAAGCGACGACTTAAAACACACCTTTTCCTGAAATACCTGAACTAGCACTTCTGGTATTATACTCTGAGCGCTTTTCCTTTTTTTTTTTAAAAAAAAAAAAAAAAAAACCTGCACTCTACCAACAGAGTATTAGATTGATAATATTCATAGATTCATTGGAGAGTTCTAAAGCACTTATATAAGTCGCTCTGGCTAAGGAAGTCTGCCAAATAATGTAAATATTACAAAATAGGTAATTTACTATTTTGTAATATTAAATACACATACAGTAATTATTTAGCTAACTTTTAAATGAAGTTAAAGTGTTTTGGGAGCATGACTGGAGTCAAATTTTGGGTTTACACTATAGAAATAAGCAGATATTATCATTTTTAGTAACTCTACCAAACATCCCCGAATCATCCTCATTCGTGACGGGTTCTGGAACCTATAACCTGGCGAATGTCTGAGGGCTGACTGTACTGCAACAATACGGTTTAATGACATTTTATATTGCCCTTATTGCACGTAAACTAAAATTTAAATCATTAACATATTTTAAAACCAGAACAAAATTACAATTTCTAAAAATTTATATTCACTTCAAGTATTTATTTGTAAAATATAAATATCCAACCACAATTCATCCTAATATTAATAATATAAGATATAATGATAAAAAGGATAATTTCATTTAACAGAACTTGCATAGCTGTTATCTTATATTTACTTTGGTCATTTTCATTCATTTTTCATTTTAAACTGTCAAGCAAAGCTAAAATTCAGGCTTTTAAAACAGAATACAAGGTTGACTATTTTAAGTGACAGCAATAGCTATATACATAGCATAACAAACGTGGCTGATTTAAATGTTATTATACCCCAATTCTGAAGTCGCCGGCCAGAAAGCTGGGTCCACTTTGGTTTTGGGGCTTTGTACACCTTGAACAAAGAAAAACTTTTCAAGGACCAATACATATCAACTTAAATTATCAATTTGAATAAAGCCTCAATTTAGGAGACTCAGATCAAAAGCACTGTCACATTACTATAATGCTCCGGCAGGTAAGCACATTGACAAGTGGAAAGTGCAAACAGCAGCACAAAATACTTCTTATTCAACTTTTTCCTCTGCCCAGAAATGTCACATTAATTATTTTAAGAAATTATATGTAATAAAGGATATTTCTATTGAGAATATTTCTTACTCTTTTTGCCAACTATTGCCTTGTTGTCATTTATTTCAAAAACCACAATGAAATACAACCCTTTTACAATGTTGGTGAACTCCACCCTCAATTCTCTCACAGAAGCCTGCAAAAAAACTCCAGTAAAGCAGTTACCACAATACAGCTCCTGCTTTCTCGGGAGATTCAGTTGACAGTTACATTCCACAATTTTACAGTGAGGTCCTGACTCACCAAATCAGGGGGTACCCACCAAGAGCCAGACCTCAAAATCTTTTACAGATAATTATAGGAATATTATCATCTTTATTTGGTATCAAAATAAAACATTCTGTCAACAAATCTAGCCTCAGCAATATAAAAATTTTACCTGCGGATAAATATTAGTAATACTGCTAACATAATACAATCATCAGGGTATACAAAGGAACTATATTCATTAATATATGAGAAAATTACTTGCTGCAGAAGGTATGCTTCTTCATTCTTGGTTATGAATTCAGGAACATAATAAGCAGTAGAAGGTGCCTTGGAAAGACAAAAGTCAAATCCTGAATTTTCCTAAACTTAACAAAACTAATAATTAAACGTTGATTGCCACTTGACAGCATAGCTATTTAGCTATTATAAAGATACATACCTAAATTAATACTTCAAAGTTCATCTTAAAATGAGAATCGTCCCGGCAAACGGATTGTTCACATGCCCTGGCTAAAATAGTAATGCTATGATGATAATAATGAGATGATACTTACATGCATCTTTCTTGAGCATCTAAATCCAAATACTCCTCATTCTTTTTATTTAAATTTAACATTGCATGTGCGAAATCAATTAATCATTGCACCCCCCAAATAAATAAATAAATAAAAATTAAATAAACGAAGCAAGAGAGTGATGAGAGTTGTGATAAAACGTGCACTTACGATTACTCGAAACCGAAATTACTAATCACTAATCTACACAAGTGTTGAACTGACAGCATAACCAGACTGAAATGCTCTAATACACAAGATGTCACGTTACCATTTCATTTTCTAAAATGCTACGTTCAAATCACAGACATTGCCGTGCAAAGCAACATGCAACACTGATGACAGTTACATACAGACACACATAATACAATCCCATAGACGTCGTAATTTTCAGAAATGCAAAGATCGGATAAAATACCTCTTTAACTACAAAAGTTTCAAGTTGCTTGACAATTTCCCCAGGAGGTTCCTCCATATTGCCATTCAGTAAGCTCTATGATATTGTAAAAACCAGATTATCAGTTACGAAGCAGCCTTACCGCAAACTATAACTGAAACTATAAAACTATAACTGAAAATCAGTTTTACTAGATAGTGTGACTCTAGGTTATAACATTAAACCCAAACATTCTCCATTTCCCGGAAGAAAAGAAAAGACTGCTTCCGGCCATCTTTGTAACGCTAAGTGGTTAAACACTTCGGAGAGCACAGGACTCGAGGTCTCTGTCTCAAGGTCCCATTCATTAATATTCACGATATCCTACGGTCGGTAGAAAAAATGCGAAATCACTCGAATTGATTATTCAAATGATTAATTTTTAGTGAGGCTGGGCATGATTTTAAAACAAGTTCATTTCCGGTAGCCAAGTGAAATACACTTTCAAAATAAGAGCACGCATTTAAGAAATAAAACACAAATGTAACACATAATTTAAAGTACACATTTTGTCTATATTCTGTCTTATAGCAAATATAACGGTTAGTCGTTTAACCACATTTCGACCTAATTATAAATAAGCAGTAGCAATATAATGGATAGAGCTTTTAAATATTTCTTACGTAAGAGGACCGCGTTAATATGTATTTAATCCCTACGCACAGGTGCCAATGAGTGTTTATATGTTATACCGGCAAATTTTTAGAAAATCACTACGTAAATGACTGCATATATGTTTCTCAGAAATATTGTCGAAGAATTGTTAGCAATAGGTAAGATTCGATCATGTTGTAATAGTTACGGCCGTTAGGCCTAAATCCCGTACGTGGGTCTAATGCGGTAAGTGCGTTAAACTTGGAAAAAGTATTTCGTTATTTGTTATTTTTCGTATATCTTTGGCGGTGTAATGAATGGTTTTTGTAGTACTTCAAATGGTTAAAATTATTGTAAACCCTTTCATGTGTCATCTGTCATTGAGGTACCTAAAGTACTGTACTGGCAAGAGAGGAAGTCTGTCTTTTCACATTGGCTTGATTGGAAGTAAATATATATCTATATCTTAGCCAAACGTACTAATATTACAATATTAATATTATTAATTTTCCACTTTTATTTACATTAGAGCATTTATGAACAGGAAAAGGAGCCAGAAACACAAAGAGCAGGCAAGAATGGCGGCCTCCTTGAGTTATCTGCAATTAGCTAACAAGCAAGAGGGGAGCTTGAATTCAAGAAGTTTCCCAACCACCCGTGAGTCGACTGGTACATCAGGACTTGAAGTGCCAGGGCTTTATAACTTCAAACCCTCAAATCTGTCAAAGGCTGAACCATATGATGAGTTCAGCCAAGAGTTCTCAGATTTGTTCTCCCTAAATAATGAAGAGGGGCCACAGAAGAAAGACTATGACGGGAAATCATATGAAGGAGACCCCTACCAGGAAGCTTGTATACCATCACAGGGCTGGTCTCAGAAATGTAAGGACTGTATGCGATGTCCCTTTTCTTTGGTGGGGAGTGGGGGGGATGAAACAGGAATGAAAATATTCTTTTGTACTATCATGCTCTGGTTCTTGTTTTACTAACTTTGGGGGAACTCTGGTGCTTAAATGATATTTTAAAACACAAGTCATATATATCTCTTGGTTAATTGGTGTACGATTTAGCTTTTATACACAGCATGAGGATATTAGTGAATTTTGTTTTTGACCTTTTGTCCCTTTGAAATGCTGCTGCCCAAGGTTTACTTGTAAAATCTCTGCCTTAAGTACTAGGCTGATAATCATGACAACAAAGTCTATTTATTAAATCTAGCTTCATTAATGTGACCATGAAGCATCTAATCATCTTGCAGCCACTTATCTTGAGCATGGGACTTGAAGCTTATCCCTGGGACACTTAGGGCAAGGGGAGCACTCTGTATAGGATGCCAATAGGTAGAAGTAAAACTGTCTATTATAGCAGAGCTTCTCAAATGGGACCTTGGGGATTCCCAGACACACTGCATGTTTTTGGTACCTCAGGAGCTGTGAGGGAGCAAAAAACATGCACTGTCTGGGGGTCCCCAAAGACTGGGTTGAGAAACACTATAATACTGCTTTTAGGAAATTTTGAAATTTTTTGTAGTAAACGGAGAGAGATGAAGATCGTGATAGGCGTTGTTGAACTTGTTTCAGTTCATTTTATTGAAATCACTTACTTATCTCCAAGAGGTAATTAAAAAAAAGCACATGAAGTAACAAGAGAATGCAGTATCAAGGAGCCTTTGTGTAGAAATGATAATTACTGAATATAGGTGTAATTTCCAAAGGAAATCTGTGTAAGATCTGCAGAGATCAGGGAACTGGTGCTTGCAGAAAGGGAGGTCAGAAGAGCTAGAATTGTTGGCTCAAGGATAGCGAGGGCTAGGGTCTTAATACTGCAGGGGGGGGGATTGTGATGGTTTTTGTGTGTTTTTTGATGGATATGGAAATTATAGTTGCAAAAGGTGAGGTGCAAGTTCTTGGTAGCTTGGAGAACAGTGGTGGTTGTACCCTCCGAAAAGTTGGAGTTAAGTAGGGGTAAATATCTAAATGGTGGCCTTCATGGTAGAAAAGTCTCATTCTGGTCAATTACCCCAAATTTCTCTTGCCACAGTACCTGGGGTCTCCCGAGCGGTAAGATGACCCAGTTTTATGCATACAGGTTTAACAGGTCTAAGAAAAGGAGGAGAAATGAGGAATGTAGAGCAACTCCTGACCTGTAGAGTTGGTCTCCTGACCTCATTTGCACACTTATTTACAACTGCATTGCACGTTCTGTTTTTGCACAACACCCTTTTTTAATTATAGTTTTTCTTTTATCTATTATGTGGCCAAAAGCTTAGTCGTATTTATTCTTGCTGTAAAGCCTGTCGTTTCCTTTGAGGTCAAGAAGTCTGTCAGTCAGTCAGTCAATTATCTTATATAATCTAATCTAATCAATTGCTGT
>JAABNY020000037.1:2656028-2677251 GCA_015164015.2 Brevimyrus niger
GTGGGACTTCCCAACTGGAAGCAGTCTATATTTCAGTCACTTACCCGGATGGTCACAGTTATCGGACAGCTGCTGTCTCTCATGAGCGCCTTGATCGTCTGCTCCAGGAGCTCCCCGAGTTAAATAGCTGCCGCGGCTGTCTGGCCGCTTTTGTTCTGGAAAGAGGTATGTTTATTCACTCTTGACATTCACGGTGTGAAAAAAACTAAATTTTCCATTATTTTACTTTGAGTCTGGCATCTTAATGTTAAAATGGTGGAATTACATTTGGCTGGCAATTGAACACGAAGATGAATAGTATAGTGTTTTCTAGTGTTATAGTAGCAGAGTTGTTTTTGCGCCATACAAAGCAGTCTCTGAATGATGTTTTTATTTTTTAGCATGTGAGAAAGTGAGGATATTCTCAATTTTTATGGAATAGTGGTTGCCTTTTTAAAAAGTTTCTATATCTGAACTAAATTGTGTACTCCCTCCCAGAGGTGACTGGATCTGATGGACAAATTTATGAGCAATATGAAACTGTGGCTCTAGGCACAGGCAATACAAGTAACAGTGGCTGGCTGTCTTACAGTGGATGTGTTGTGCACGACTGCCATGGCATGGTAATGGCTCGTCGAGCACTTCAGAGGTAATACACTTTTCATGATTGATTGTCAAGGGATTCTCGGGTTTGGGGTTGTAGACCCCGGACTGATAGCTCACAGAATAAAATATAATAAGAATAACATCTAATCATGTGCTTTTCTTGCTGCTGGTATTTGAATACAATTACAATAGTAATCATAATATTAGTTTGATGTTGCCCAATGAAAAATCACTGCCAATTACTCATTGGTCATTTGAAAAACATCCTCAGATGCCCACTCACCTACAATACTGGCTACTTAAATGTTTCATGAATGTGTTCTAAATGTTTTATATAAAACACAGCCGTCATTAAAAATCCATTACCCACTGAATTTGCATCATGTTTTGGAAAACTTTTTTTTAGCATTTAATTTAATTCCAATGCCCACAAACCATGTTTTTTATCTTGACACCAATACAAGGTGGCAAAGGGCAGCAGTCAAAAAAACAATCATTTTAAAATGACTACACAGTCCTTGTAAATGTGAGTCATATACGTCCATAGTGTATGACTGTATGTTTGCATTTGCCCTGCATTGGACTGGCATCCCATCCAGCAAGTACCCTGGCTTTGCATTTTATGCTGCCAGGGTTGGGGTCCAGGCCTCCCTGCGGCACTTTTTGTAATAAGCAGATGGAAGATGGATGTTTAAGTTTAAGTTAATGTTTAATCATTGGTAACTTGAGGCGACCAGCACTAAAAATGAGAGGATAATACTAAATTAATTTTTAAAAATGATTTTATTAAAGAAATTTTAAAATTATCTATAATTTTGTATTATCTATTATTTATAATTTGTATGGGTTTTGTATATTTATGTAGCTAAGGACCTTACTTTTAAAGAATTCCCTTCGGATTTTCATTATTCTGTGAGCAATCGCAATGTTATGCCTGTGACTGAACTGCCTTCGCTTCTGCTGATGGATTCCCCAATATTTCTTTTGAGGGCAGGTTCTTGTTCAAGCAGCTTCTTCTCTTCTTCAGTAATGACCCAAAGTGTAATGAAAGTTCCATCTATAGAAGCTCTCCTGACAGTAATCTTCTTCAGCTCAAGCCAAGAATCTATCTGCATCTCTATACCAGCAAAACCCCTCAAGGTGCAGCGCAGTGTGTCTTCCTGTAAGTATGCGCAGGACTTTTAAATTAAAATGCGCATGACGCATTTCTATACATTTTACTGTACAAATGCCAATGACCGATTATTCAAATTTGAGGTATAACAAAAAGCTATTTGCAATTTGATATATGGAAATGTCTGACACATTTTTCTACTATGGTTTAAAAAAATGAATTTAATTCAGCGTGATACAGCTTCCTCAAATTCGGTATAAATATAGTTGTTATATCTTGTTGTGATATATTATCCTTCTCCAGCAGAAGGCACTGCTTTGTACGTATCGACACTGTACAAATCCTTTTCAGATTTTTTTTTCTAGAATGATTGAGATCTAGATTGATCGAGAGAATTTAATTTATCATGGAATTTAAAAAAAGTTCCAAACTTACTACAATTTTTAATCATGTCAAAACATGAAGTTTGCATTGATGCTTTTATGAAATGTTTACATTATATTTCTGAATTTTTAACTAAGCAAAAAAAAAAAAAGTTATATCTTTAACTTTTTATAAAATGTTCTATTTGAGGGCACCTATGTAGTAAACATAATGGCAAAGTTACTATGGTTAGAAGAAAGTCTACATACCCTTATTGAAATTGCATCTGTGATGTAAAGGCGGGAAATGGATAATATTTAATGTGATCATCGAGCCAAAAAAGTAATGGGGGAAAAAACACAAATAAATAGAACAAATAACTGAAATTAAAGACCGGCTGTACCCTGTCTGTGTGCACAGTGGCGCCACCATCTATTGCTTTGTGAAAGAACCTTCTTCATTTATTACATTAAGTCTCAGTTATTTTAGCACACAATCTTCTTTGCAAAAAAAAGGTTAAAGTTTCTTCAGATTACTGGGTCACTCCCTGTGCATAGATTTTCTTTGGGATTGAGGTCTAGGTTCTCCTTGGGCCATTTTAAGATTTTAGTCTTTGTTTTCGAAAGCCCAGTAAATCCATTAGTGTAAATCAATTTATTGTTTCTTTGATAATGCATCTCACTTTCTAGTTTCTAGTTAATTAATGGATATCAATTGGTTACCAAGGTCTGAGTCTGATAAGCAGTTTTCCATACTGGCATCCATGTTTTCATAACCTTGCCTTTCCTCTGTCAAGTTCATTACACGTGTACATTCATTGTCTTAGGACTTGTATAAATCAGCATTTTTATTCTTGGGTTTTGCTGAGTATAATTATTCTGCTTAGTTAGAAAACATCCATTTTTCATTTTAGTCAGTTTTCTAACAAGCTTCGTAAAGCAAATGCATATAAAAGAGTGCTACCTTACTCTGTGGGCCCCCTTTGTCTGCAGAAAGTCACCCAACAGCAGCTATACCTCCATGAATCTCCAGTGCCATGCTAAGGGCTCTCTTGTCCCCGCGGCTCTCATAAAACCAAGTGTATGGGGTGCAAGGATATGCTGCATGTCAGAGAGCGACAAGCTGAGCCGCTGGACAGTGACAGGCCTGCAGGGGGCACTGCTAAGTCACTTCATTAAGCCACTTTACATAACCAGCATAGTTCTTGGTAAGCTAATTACTGATTAAGGTTCTTGGATCTTAGTACTACTACTTTTTATTTTTACATATTACCTGCTATGTTGTTTGTATTCATATCCAATTTAATGAATTGACCTCATCCAGCTGTGCATATTGCCCAATGCCCATATTGTTACTGAACTAAAGTCTTCATTAGTTTATACGATTGTTGTGTTTGTAAAATCTTAGCCTTATTTATTTACAAGCAAGAAGACTCAATAAATGTCTATAGACTTCACTGACATTCCGTACACTGCTTGTGTGTGTTGCCTGACACAGGCGATGCCAGGCCCAGCTATGAAAAGGTATCGGACGCCATTAACGAGCGGCTAGCTGGGGAGTGGGCGGAGCAGCTTCCCCAGCCTTTCTGCAGGAGCAAGGTGGTGTTATTCAGCTTGGACGATTTGCCGAAGGGCTGCTCAGAGCACTGTAGGAACTTCAGCCTTAACTGGAGTCTTGGGGACTCTGGTGTGGAGGTTTTGGACAGTACGAGCGGCACAGTCATTCAGGGGTAAGCCCACACACTACAAAAATATTGATATTCTCTGTGACATATATTCAGCTTCTTTTTCTGATCCATTTGGTGTTTATTGTATTTTCTGGTTATTACAAAACTGGTTATTTCTGGTTATTGCAAAACTACTCATTCTTCAAAGATTACAGTAACGTAGTAATGAATTACGCAAACACCATATACCGTGTTTCCAAAAAATGTTTGAATGAATGAATGAATGACTGTTGCATTTATATAGTACTTTTCAAGACACCCAACATGCCGTACAGAGTCAGTAGGGGGCCATTAAAACCGCCACCACTGCATATCACCAACATGGATGATGTGATGGTAGCCATTCTGTACCAGTACGCTCACCAAACAGTAGTTATGGTGGTGAAGAGGCAGGAGAGAATTCACCAGTTAGATATAAGGGATGATTAGGAGGCCAGATTTGATAGAGCCACAGTGGGCAATTTTAACCAGGACATCGGGGTACCGCCACAACTCTTTCAGAAGATGCTCTGGGATCTTTTATGACTTCAGACAGTCAGGACTTTGGTTTTACGTCTCATCCGAAGGGCGGCACCATTTTTACAGCACGGTGTCCCCATCACTGCACTGAGGCATTGGGATCCACACTAAGCACAGGATGGACTAACCTTTTGGTTTACTGAATGGTGTGCTTACTTAAACCGATGAACTCAAATGTGAAATTGTTTCATTGTTTAGTTCCACCTATCCAGGTGTTTTTCTTTATTCAAAGGTATCCAAATGAGTTCAATTAAAATATTTTGTCGTCTATTGTTTTCACATGTTCCATTCTTGTATAATATGTTGATAAATATTGAAAATGGTTGCATAATTTTTAAATAGTCATGGAATGTTTTATTTGTTTATTTTCCAAGTGTGTGTAAAGCCCTAGGAGCATCTGCTTAAAGTATAATCTTGGCAGTTTTTTCCTATCTTATTTGCCATCAGTCATGGAGATTGTTCTCACAATATACCAGGCATAATACAATGGGTTTTAGCTACACTCTGAAGTCATAGTTTTCATTAACGATTGCAACTATTAATACATAATGTGCATTTATAATGTTAGGAAATTCAAAAATGGATAAACTCAGTATTTTATTCTGTAATACATGGTGCACAGATTGTTTTGAAATTTTACAGTTTAGCATATAATTTCGCTGTTATCTTACCCATTCATAGCTTTTTATATATCATTTCAGATTTAATAGATTTTCACAGTTGAATTGGTAATAACTAGAGTACAACTAGTAATGCAGAAACATGTGTAAAAGTATTCTGAAATATATGTAAGTACATGTAACATTTGTTTTTTTGGTCTTCAGGTCTCCCTTTATAAGCGGACCTGGGTTCTCCAGCAGGCTGTGTAAGAGATCTTTCTTTGCAGTCTTCAGAAAAATTGCCAGACTAGGGAACCATCAAGTCCTACTTGATCTCCCTACTTACCGAAATGCCAAGGTGTGTGTGAGATAATTTAGAATTAATGTTAGAAATTGTTACTTATCCATAAGACGGGAAAAAATAAGCATTGATACCTCATACTTATCTTCCGATATACTAACATTGAGAAACAAATTTGAAAATACTGTGTCAAAGGACTAATTTTAAAGATAGCAGTGATGGCTTTTTTGTGCACTGTCAGCTTCATTACTCTTGACTTTATGTATTTTAGATGGCTGCCTGCCCTTATCAGAGTGTTAAGGCTATGATCAGCAAGCAGTTCGTAATCAACAATGCAGGTCCCTGGATCTCCAAGCACTTGGTGGACTGTTTCAGCCAGTAAAAGACAGTGGTAAATTCATACAGTGTTCATAATCACTGGTTTCTGTGTGATGTCTTTTTTTGGTGGAAGTAAAAATATTAAAAGTTAAAGCATTTAGCGTTTTGGGGAAAAGTTATCATTTTCTTGTGTGCTCTTTCCAACAAAATACATTTTGTTGCTTTAATTTTGCATGCTTTTGTTTAACTTTGTTTAATGTTAAATAAAAAGAAATGATCAAGTGTCCTTTATTACAACATGAAATCAGGTAAATATTTTACTTGTCAATATTGTTTTCTTAACTGTCATGCACTATTTGAACCAAAGTATTGAGACACTTGGGCTGGGTTTCCCGAATCCTTCCTACCGCTACATCTTTCATAAGTTGTACCTTAAGTTGTCTCTTGATGCTTTGTTGCGTTTCCCAAAATGTACCTAGTCAATTATATCTTCTGTAAAATATTCTTTTGTAAGGTTGGTCTGAGCCTCTCTTAGCTGTCACTTATCGCTGTTGTTGGCTCATACTGCTCATTTAAAATAAAACTACCATCATTAGGTACAGTTTCATAACCAAATATCACAACTAAAAAGTAACTGAACTTTATGAAAAAATGTATTTGCTTTACTGCAATCTTTGTTAGGTTTCGTCCTTGCGTTCTGATTGCATAGCGAATTCAACTCAATAATGTGTTGATTTATAATGAAAGATAAGGAATGTGCTGTTGATTATATATTGATTTAATAATTGGGAGGGGGGTACTGCTGATATTGGGGTGAACGCATTCCCCCTATTTCCGACATCCCTGGAATGCACACACCTCTCTGAATGTGCCAAAGTCACAGTATACAGTATGAAAACTTTAGTTCACAAGGTTCATAGAGTCGATGTTGCAGGTTCGTTTACAAACTTGTCACATATTTAAAAAAAAAAAAACCCTATAGTATCAATACTGAAGCACATATGACATTCACATACATTCTCTTTTCTTGGCCATTTCTAATCTCTATATCAATGGCATGCACACATATTGGTGCACGTAGGTGTTTTATAGAACAGATAACAATAAACTAGTGATGCTGCATTCTGGGGAAGTGGGTTGTATATATATTGATGATTCAGTTTAACTTTGTATTTTATTTTTAGGTTCTCCCCAGTTCTGATTAATGCTATATTTTGAATGATTCCTGCAGTGTTATATTTATAAAAAAACACCACTTTCTCTCATGTGACAGTCAAGCAGTTGCTGCATGGAGGGAAGAATCAATTCTTGAGCCATCAATGTCAACCAATCAGGTGTTCTGGTGCCTATTAAGGTCGCTCTTAAAAAGCTGTCCCTTAAGCAACTTCTTAAGAGACTGGTAGGGAAACATATATAGGAAAATAAATACTTTTCATAAGCTATATCTCCAGGGAATTTGTAAGATGCTAAGAGTCATCATCAGGAAATCTACCCTTGGCCATTACACCTACAGGAACTTTTACGACATCCCATTCTATGGAGTTGGTCCCTCTTTTGCAGCTATTACAGCTGCCACTCTTCTGGGAAGGCCTTCCACATGACTTTGGAGTGTGTCTGTGGGAATTTTTGCTCATTTACTGTATGTAGAACAACATTTGTGAGGTCAGGCACTGATTTTGGACATGAAGGTCTGGCTCTCAATCTCCATTCTAGTTCATCCCAAAGAGGTCAGGTCTCTGTGCAGGCCGGTCAAGTTCTTCAACACCAAACTCACCCAGCCATGTATCTATGGACCTTGCTGTGTGCATTGGGGCAGTCATGCTGGAACAGAAAAGGACCTTTCCAAAACTTCCCACAAATTTGGAAGCATAGAATTGTTCAAAATGTCTTGAGGCCCTCTTTTTCACCACAAATTGGTTTTGCTAGTTTCACACCAGTGTAAGATTTCAAAATAACATAATTATGCACTTGTTTTCTGCTTGTAGGAGGGGTGTTTTCTACATGAGGTGTGGTTGGTTGCATTGTCATCACATTGTTATTTTAATGTAGTGGAATGCCATTGTGCTTTTGACAAACAGAAACCACGTCAGTGGCATATTATTAAACTATATTTAAGTGGTGCATTTTAGAAATGTGCCATGCACAATGATCATTACAGACACAGAAACAAGCTTGAAATTTTTATTTATTTATTTTGTTATTTAAAATAGCTAAATGGATTTAGACATGCCTATAAATGTTAGTTGCACCTTTGCATTAGATTTTCAAAGTAGAGCCCTTGATTTGCTGAAGCATTAAGAGTTACCTTCACTGGAACTAAGGGGCCAAGCCCAACCCCTGAAAAACAACCCCACACCATAATCCCCCGTTCACCAAACTTTATAGTTGGCACAATGCAGTTAGGCAAGTAATGCTGGTTTGGCATCAGCTAAACCCAGATTTGTCCATCAGACTGCCAGACAGAGAAGCATGAGTTGTCACTTCACAGAACACATTTCCATTATTCCAGAGTCCAGTGGCGGCACGCTTTACACCACTCAATTCAACACTTGGCATTGCACTTGATGACCTGTGGCATGCATGCAGCTGCTTGGCCATGGAAGCCCATTCCATGAAGCACAGTGTTTGTGCTGGAGTTAAAGCCAGAGGAAAAGCTTTAGTGACCTTATACCACTATGCACCTTAGCACTTAGTGTTATTTTATGTGATCACTTCATGGGTGAATTTCTGTTATTCCGAAACACTTACACTTTGCAATAATACTGCATACAGTTGACCATGGAATATCTAGCAGGGAAGAACAAAAACTGACTAATTGTAAAGGTGACATCCTATACCAGTACCATGCTTGAATTCACTGAGCTCTTCAGAATGATTCATCCATTCACAAATGTTTGTAAACCTGACTGTCTGGCTGTGCTTGATTTTATACACCTATGGCAATAGGTCTGATTGAAACACCTGATTTATAACACCTAAATTAAATGACTGGGGTGTATCCCAACGAGTTCCCAAAGATTATGTTTTGTCCATGTGATATATATTCATTTAAAAGCACATGTAAAAAAAATGGAGAACAAGGAGCCTACAGATTTCAGCTAAAATTGCTAAGCATGTCTTGATTGCTTGAAAGCACAAGATGTAATGTACTTACACGTCAGACCATTTCACTTGTATGCAAGGGTGTGGTCAAAATATAGTCTCTGATTTCAAAACAGTGAAATGTACATGAATTTGGTTATAGGAGCACACTACTTTAAGAAGATCTTATTGAGTAATAACTTTAGTATAATGTTTGCAGGATAAATCTTTTAGTAACAGAATATTTCAACTGAGTAACACAGTATCTATTTATGCTCTTACCTTTTAAAGAGAATGTACAGATGTAACCTTCTAATATCAAGCTTTTCTTTTTATAATTTCTGTTTTTATACATCAGTCAAGCCTATGTACCTATTCCTGTTTTCCATCTGTTTCACATTAATATATTATTTGATACATTGTTGCTGTTTTTTCCTACCCTACCTCACCACATATATATCATTACAGCACCTATATGGTGCATCTGTTGTATTTGCAGGGTTGTAGATTGGTCCATGATCTTGTGCTAGTTATTCGTCGCTTAACATCCTTTGGCTTACTGACCAACCGCTTTAACGACCAAGCTGTCATAGGGATAACATAGGTTGAACTGAGTAACATTGAAATCGGATATAAAAGTCCTACATCGCAACCTACAGTACATACCATGCGGTAGGCAGTATGCAAACAAACGCAGTCGAGGTAAGATTCTCAAGCTGGCGCTCTTATTTACATGATATTGGGCTGCAAATGCTATCAGCCAAGGTCTACAAGTGCTCCCAAGTAGAAAGAAAAGTAGTAGTCCTTGTAACGTAGTTAAACATAATAAAACAACACAAACAAGGAAAATATATAAATGCTATTGGATGACCAGCTACTGAGAGCTCAGCATATGTGGGACCCCCTTCAGGACAGCAGGAAAAACATCCCTGGAGGCCACCTCATGAACCAGTAGGAATTTGAACCGGCAACCTTTTGACACAGAACTGCGCCCACCCCCTACCTCAATCACCAACACTGCTTTGGACATGATTGCTTTGATTCCGTATATGCTACTTTATAGTTTGATATCTTTACAGTTATTCGAAAATGTAGGAAATAGTACAAATAAACCTTTCTATGGTAACCTTTGACTGGTACTGTATATATCATCAATATTCATAAATTAAAACAGACATAAGTAAATATTTATTCAGTACTGTTATAGATCATTATAGAAAATTGCTGGCATGTTCTATGTGTTTTGAAAATCAAAATATTATCAAAATAATTTTAAGACATCCCTATGTAAAGAAATCTGTTTCCATGTTTTGTAAGTGTTGCGTCTCGCAACGTTTTCATTAACAGTTGGAACATTATAACATTAGATGTTCTATAGGCACTTGTGGGGAGGAGTTAAGAGGCAGTGGTAAGTGATTGGGAAATTCATATCGATTAATTTTACTTGCCTCTGCATCTTATTAAATGTATTAACAATGTTCTTGCATACCTGATCGGG
This sequence comes from Brevimyrus niger, assembly GCA_015164015.2. NCBI lineage: Eukaryota > Metazoa > Chordata > Actinopteri > Osteoglossiformes > Mormyridae > Brevimyrus > Brevimyrus niger. The sequence goes on from JAABNY020000037.1 coordinate 2,666,133, forward strand.
CAGCCAGTGCCTATCCCAAGTTCTGTATTGTCACTGTGTTTTATCCCTGACGCACACACCTGAGTTTACGCACAGTCATTTCTCTGTCCCTGCCCAGTCTTGTAAAAAAGGAAAAGAATAATATGTGCAATGATGTCAAGCTTTTCCAGTTATAAACTGATAGACGTCACCATGTTTTTCACGTGGAAGAGCTTGTTGAGCAAGCAAGTGTAGCAGACTGGGGAGCTATGGGAATTTATGGGAAAAATGAAAAAGTCCAATTTAAAGTGCTATTTTAACATAAATCCTAGTTCCTACTTGTTTCCTGCTTGTTTGATTTACCTTTTGACCTTTAATTTAGCCTGGCCAATAAAGCCCTAATCGAAATTCAGTGTTATAAATGTGTGGTTTAGTTTTATACTGTAGGGATAAGGCAAGACTCACATGATGATTATGAATTAGAGCTTTTGAGTCCCAAACATATTTTACATTTCCATGTAATATATACTGTACTTAAAATGTGATTTTATACAATCAACACATTTGTACTGTTTGTTACTACAATTGCATGCTGCCTATAATGCACTGTGGTGAATCCGCCTATATAGGTACCCAAACAGGTTTTCAGAGTGTCATGTTCTGGCTTGCATTTGTAAATAAGATTAAGGTGTGGGTTGGCCACTTAAAAAAAAATTGTTGCAACGTCGGGTGTACTTACAGACTTCAGTTTAAATTTGTTTCTTGGGAAGAGGTAAGTTTCAATATTTTGTTTTAAATTGCTAAACTATTTACATATTATGTTTTGTAACAGGTCCCAAAATGAGTTTATGGTAATCTTTTTTATTTGTATGTGATTTGTATATTGAAATAATCTCATGGGTACTTATGAATGATGGTACAGTCGTCCCTCTGTATTCGCGAATTTCATATCCGCGGGTTCGGTTATTCGCGTGTTGCCGTCAAAAATGAAACGGGATTTATTTGGTCGACGGGTAAGCAAAACATATATGAACAACACCGAAAATAATTTGCATTACATAGAATCATGTAATAAATAAATAATAGTGCTATGTAATATTTGATAGTGTAAGTGCATACAATCTCTTTAATACCAAGTTGTTTTTTAGAAAGAAAGAAAACTGCGGGATTTAAATAAGCATCTTGACTTGAATAACCATCTTTGTGCCATTTTGTCTCTAAAATGTTAGAGTAGAAAAGACACAATGTTTAGACTGTAAAAAGTTTACTTAATAATCTAACTTTATTCCACAGATTGAGTGAAATAGTACAGCTAAATTCAAGACTGACATTTCAAGACAGTTTGAAACTTAATATTGTCAGTGGTTTTAAATCTTTCAAAATATGATTACATATTATACTGTACTACATATTAAATCTAACTTTTTATTCTTTTTCAACAAGTTAATAAAATAAAGGAAATTAGAAACCTATAACAGTTCCTTATTGTAGATTAATATATGTTATAATATTGTATTAAATCATTTATTTTATCATTGAACACATTTGCAAAAATATCTTCAAAGCCTAACAGCCTCCAGACTTGACATCTAGGGGGTAATGCTAATCAAATGGGTTCATCACAATTCTTTAAACTGCTGTATGTGTTTGTAGCTAAAACAAGAGTGTCACCCGAGATTTATGAAAGGGGCTAAAGTTCCTCCTCCCCCCGGCCCCCCAAAAATAGGCCTAATGATGCTCTTGAGCTAACATAAATTTTTTGTTCAAATCAGGCTTCACATACCACAGTTGCGCTACAGATTGCCAGTATAGTGCTAGGACAACCTCACAGTCTTAATGGAAAGAACAGTTTGCACATTCAAGTGATCAGTGGGTTTCATTGAATAAAATTCACCTTGAGTACCTCGGATGAACAACTTTTTTAATATTGATTAATTGGGTTAAGAGCTGCAGGGACATCCAGTGAAAAATAGTCTCAGCGGCTACTGCAACTGCCAGACAGTTGGTGATGGAAATTCACTGGCTATACTGCATTTGTAAGATAAGCTGAGATCCCAGCAGTCATTAACTGAAATATTCGAAGATATTAGTTGCCATTTGAATCTGAAGTCATCATTTTTTATTCAGTCATCAATAACTAAATATTAAATTTGTTATAGTTGTAAGGACCCAAGTGTCACAATATGCAGAGCTTTTTCTGGTATTCATTACTGTCAATCAGTACAGACTAGGGAATACTTTGAACAGCTGTTTTCCTTTTATGCTTGAGTTTGCAGCATTTTAAGAGAGTGCATAGTTTTATTGAATTACAATATGTATATCCTGTTGTAACAATATGTAATCTGTTTTAATAGCATTTCTTTCTTATTTTGTAATTGTAAATCATAATATTCATTAAGTAACAAGATAGCGGCATTTAGGGAATTGTTTATAATTTATGCATAAATAGAATTTACAAGCAACAACTGACATTTGGCAGAAGTAACATTCAGCTTCATAGTTTAAATTGCATTACATATTACAGGAGCACTAAGAGAATCTAGTAACTGGGGATGTTTCATTAACCGATTTTCCAGCTGCTTAGTTGGTACCCGGGTAGTACCACAGTGCCCGGACATAGAAATAGCATGGCTGGGATGACAGTATGGCACAGGTCCCCATTATGTGATAAAAACCTGTCATTTTGTCCTTATAGGGACATTTATTTTGGTCCCCACAAGGGGGAACTCAAACTAAAAAAAAATTCTGCATGTGCAATCAAAAAATAAAATAGCCTACAAAAGTATTGTATTTTATTTGGTTACTAATAGTTAAGGATAGGGCTGGGTAGGGGTTAAGGTTGTCCAAATGTCCCCCACAATGTGATAAAAACCTGATTTTTTGTGAGGATGATTTTTTGGGTACTCACAAAGATCTGTGAATGCAATCAAAAAAGTAAAAATGCCAAAAGCCCTGTATTTCATTTGGTTTGTTCCACCTAAATAATGAATTAAGATCCTTGTGTATGGGATTGAAAGTAGAAAAAAATGCATATTATAACAAAGTATTAGAATGCAGTACAACTTTGTAGAACATTTTAATCACATTATATTCATCAAGAGTGATAACAACTGGCGAATGTATAAAGTAGCCACTTACAACACAATGCTCCGCAAAGCTTAATATGTATAAGATTTGCTTCAGTTAGGAGGGCAAACAAATCTGCATTACATGGGCTGGGAAGAGGAAACAGGGACTTTTTTCAGTTTTGGAAGTTTGACAAACTGGGAAAGATGAAATGACTGAAAGGACAGGCATTTCAGGTTTACTAAAGACACCTGAATGCACAAGTCATGACAGAAAGGTGGAATGTGTGGTCTGGAGGATGACAGTAGCAAGGGAAAAGAAAAGACTTTTATATCATAATAAAATATAATAATAAAAGTTGAATACGTAAACAAATAGCTGGCCAGCTGACATTGTTCTGTCAAAGACCATACACACCCTCTGCCTTTCATTACATTTGTCCAAATCTTTAGCCCATCCCACCACTCTATACCTATTTGTTTCTCCCTGTACTGATGCTAAAACAGCAGCCCTTCTTTTTCATTCCTTGTTGTTTTCATTTAACCCATTTCCATTCCCATGATCCCAGTATCACATTGGTCTGTTTGCTGTCATGTCCGATCTCACAGTTAGTGACAATTAAGTTTGGTTTCTCTTAAGACCACACTCAAGTGCATCTGACAAGAGACATCAGATTGATATGGCTCAAACAAATACCTCTAACTAATTATTCTAACCTCAAATTATTGAATATATTCACAAGTTGGAGCATTACTTGGATTCACAGGGAAGTCGTCCATCAAAAATGACATTAATAGAATAGGTTTTATCTTTCAGCCTGTTTTCATTTTTTATGCTGATGATTTAATGCTATGGTGATATAAAAGAGTTCATAACCTTATTTTATCGCCCCATACTCCTCTCACTTGTGGGGTCCTCCAAGGATCTATTCTTGGGCCTATTCTATTCTTGCTATACATGCTGCCCTTAGGAACCATTCTCAAAAAATATAACATTTCTTTTCATTTTTGTGCAGATGATACACAGATACATTCACCCATGAAACAAAGCAAAACAAATTTTTCTTAATTTAAACAAATACAAAAAAATAAAGATTGTGTTGTTTGGGCCCTCTGACCTTTTATGCTCCTGCTAGTAACCATGGCCCTTTGAGAACCGGTAAACCTTTCACTAAAACCCTGGTGTGGTGTTTGATACTGCCCTTAAATTTAACAAACAGATTAACTCTGTTTACTGCTTCTATCATTCAGGGGTGTTAACTAAATTTAAGCCTATTCTTTCTGTAGACGATTTTGAATGCTTTTGTCTCCTCTTGACCAGGCTATTGCAGTTCATTATACACAAGAGACAGCCAATTGTCCCTTGCTTGTTTACAATTAGTTCAGAACACTGTGGCCAGACTCCCAATAGGCACATGAGAACATAATCATATGTCACACCCATATTCGCCTCTCTCCATTGGCTTCCTGTTCCCTACAGGATCAATTTTAAAATGTTATAGTTTGTTCTTAAGTCTCTGGATAGTTCAGCCCCCTTTTATTTTGCAGACCTCTAAAATGCTTATTTTTTCCCTAGATGACTTAGGTCCTCTAATCAGGTGTTGCTGCTCATACTAAGGTCTACATTTAAACTCAAAGGTGACTGTGCCTTTCTGGTAGCTACCCCCAAATTTTGGAATAATCTAATCCTTTATATGAGAGTTACACCAACTTTGGTCACATTTAAATCCAGACTGATGACATATCTTTTCTTTTAAATGATCATGTTTGTCTTATTTGTTTATTCTGTTTGTTTCATTGATATTTTATCTATTTATGTGAATTGTGCAGCATTTTGGTGAACTGCTGTTACTATAAATGCACTTTATAAATAAAATTGACTTGACTTGCTATCATTCTTGATTTTCTTGAACTCAAATACGTAATTCATGCATTGCTTAATTATCTACAGTCAACTGTTCTGCATCGCGACTTTCCCCATCATTTCAGTAGGCCTACAGTATATTGACAAGTTGGCATAAGAAATTAAAAGGGAATTTTTGGGAGTTTTTGGAAGTCTTGAGAAAGCTGCAAGCGCCACAGAAAAAGTTTTATTAACTCATAAATGCAAAAATATGCATTCAGTGCTGGTTTGGAGGACCTAAGCATGTTTACTAGCGATGGGAAAACTCGATTCAGTTATGTATGGTTATTCTTTTGTGCAGCGATTTATGTATCGCCACACTAACTCTATCACTAACTCTTTTTTTTTAAATAAATTTACAATTTATATATATTTGAATTCAAAGTGGAGAAATGTTGCAGTTCCCCTATAATTCTAAAGGTGGTGCGCTTTAGACTACAGTGGAAACCGCATATAGCAGATGATCATTGTAACCAATCATTGTTTCTTCCTGAATGTTTCAGGCAGATTTCAATCTGCATACAGTATTTGTATATTGCTATTTACTGAATACAGTACAACTGTTTAAAACACAAATTAAATCACTGAACTGTATAACTCAAATACGCTACAGTATAATACAGTACTGTTTATAAAAAATATAGCTTATTGTGGTTTTGTTCCTCATTGGTTCGTTTCTGGTAGTTTATCATAAGCTTTGGTAAGTCTATATTTGCCATTGAGAGAAAATTACTTCTTTTTCCTGTTATGATTTCTTTGCATGCAGTGTGTAGCTATCAAAAAATATGAGTTACTGCCCAGCAAAGTAGGGATATAAAAATAAAGTAAAAAAATAAATAATGGAATTACCATAGTTTAATTTTTCCATATGTTGTCATAAAAACCCCTAAATGAAAATTTAGAGCTAACTACTTGATTACTATAAGCAAATTATTTAAATAGTATTTATACAGGAATGATTCCATTTCAAGCTTTTTGATCCATATAAGCAGTAATCACTATAACTACGATCATTAAAGGCAACTTTCTCTTATTCTTGCCGGGATATTCCCACATTGACAGGCAGCACACCATCCTGTGTAGTAGAAGCCATTTAAGTTGTCTAACTTCATTCAGCAATGACCAGAGTGGCGGAGGACATAGCAGAGATTTGTACTATTCCTCCCCAGTTTAAATGCAATGTATGGAAGAACTTTGGCTTTCAAAATTTTACATTTTTTTCCAAAAGTTTATGCTGTTGCTGAAGTATAAATGCTGTCTGTTTTTTTGACGACGGAAATTAATTGGAGTATGCCACATTTAATCAAGTTCAATTCAGCTGTGCAGCTGTTTAATAAAATTTTTGTGCTATGATTCAACCTTTTTACATGTTCAAGGTTTTTAAATTCTAAAAAAGAAAATAAATCTGAAAAAAGTACCATTGAATTTCAATATTCATCGAATAGCAATACTTACAGAATTGCAATATATATCGAATAGGCACCCAGGCATCGTGATAATAGTGTAGCGCCAGTGAGATCTGTGCCTGCATTCTTAACCCTCATGATGTGGAATGGTCAGCTTTATAGTGCTATGAATTAACTGCTTTATATTACCAACGTATTGTACAAAGTATCAACAAAATATTATAATAAGCTTTTGTAATATTGGTTTTTAACGTCTATGAGGAGGATATACATTTACTGAATATGTTTATTTGTGTTTTCACCAAGGTATCAGACCACAAAACATGTCTTCTCAACCCAGCTTTGAAATGCGCCTGCTTCAGGCCGTCCTTCTTTGGGGAAACTTTGTCATTATGGTGAGTATTTATTGTTTAATAATTCAGGTCTTACATTTTTCTCCCTAACTGCTGCTGTTCTGTATCTGCACATACTGTATTAAACACTACAGTACCATACCATATCCCTAATTGGTAAGATTATTGTAAGATTCACAGATCATGAGGGGACGTAAGAAGCTGAAACAAAAATAATTCAGCAAAAATATTTTCATATGACCATAATAACGCCAAAATAATACCTTAACAGTGGGAGAGTAGGCAGTAGTGAGGAGCGGGTCACTGTGACTGCCTTGCAGTGCTGCACACAGACTTCTCATGCCAGATATAACTGCTAGAATGTCTAAGAACCACTTTAAATGCAAACTGAGAAAAAAATGACACAAATATACATTTCTATAGGAAATGGGTTTAGTCATCATTGTACCATAGCATTTCTTATAATGACGGAACCATTATCAATTGTAATAATAATTTCTAAATCTATAAAGTCTTTCTATAGAATTTATATCTTTGTGTTAACTTGTGTTTTACTTTCTGTTTTCATTCTGTGGCATTACAGATATATTTTTTCCCAAGAATGCATAGTACAGGAGAACATCCTGGATAGGATTCTTGTCCACTGCAGGGCAAATACATACATACAGTCACATCCTTTATGCTGGCTGACCCTGTAAAACTTGCTTTAATTCTATGTGTGCCAGTGAGAGATTGGGTACGAATAAAGTGTCACTTTAAATTTGCGTAAGCCATGTCTTTGGAAACCCATGGGGAAGGATAAGTGAGTCACCATGCCAACAAGAGGCAAAGTGAAATGTAATTAGCACAGTCATAGATGAATCTGGGTGGCACTGTGGCTCAGTGAACAGATGGAGGGTTTCAGTCTGTATAGGGGGGTCCTTCTTTGCAGGCTGTGGAGGTTTCCTTTGACTACAGACTGTCCCTGATTTAGACCCTGTGTGACACATACCTCTGACTTCCACATACCTCTAAAGTTTTTCTTAATTGCTATTTTTTTTTAATTAAGTGAATGTAAATGAATTGAAAGAAAAGGTTAAGGGACCAGCCAGACAACGCACAAGTCTCTACCCCATTGAAATTTCCCCCGTACTTGTATGTTCTTCATATAAGTTTGGCGTATATGGCATCGATCTGAAGAGAAGCCAATGTGCCCTGTTGGCTGGTACAAAAAGGGTTCTAAGGGCTCTTACACAGAGCTAGAGGCTACACTTAGTCAGTTGCCACGTCGTAACTGTTTGTCCGACAATATTAATCTAACATTTCAGACCATCATCCAGTTCAAGTTGCCATGCTTTGTGGCCCATGCTTATGTTTTCTGGGGTAGGCCCAGGCCACCCTCTCAGCACCACCAACACACTGTGACCCTATTGGAGATTCAAAATGCAAGAACTTTATTGTCATTGTGCAAACACCGAGAAATTGCAGTTGGATCAGCCTCAAATGGGGGTTATATTTAAAAGCACACATAAATGCAACAAATTTTACATAAAAACTAAAATAAATCAGAGCTATAAAAGTACAAATTCTTAGTAATTAACACAATTTATAGGCAATATAAAATATAAATATAACTAAACATCATTGTACAAAAGAACATCAGCAGAAGTAGTACAGTGAGGGTGCAATAGATAGATATTGAGTAAAAGTGAATTAGTCACGTTGAATGAAATGCACGTACCCCATAAACGATAAGCAGTTGGAAAATAGAAGGACATTGTCTGAAAGAGCTGACTATCCATTCTGGATTGTCCAATCGTTTCCTCCGATTTCAGTAAAATACCTGTTACTTCCCTTCCTTCAATCATGCAGCTTTAAATGGGTTTTTGTTTTTTAATGGCTACAACTAATGTGAAAAAATGACTTCCCCGTTCAAATTGTATTTGATTGCAAATACTGTATTACGAGAATACTGTATTGATTTTTAAAAGATATTTATTTCCTAGTTGTGTTTTTATTATTTGGGACATACATAATCATGAAACGTTTCATTAGTATTGCATATTGTGATGCAATGGGCATGTAATCTTAGGGGTGGTGCTACAATTCCTGAATACTAACGCCACTATTTATCATCATAGAGTTTTCTTGATTTTAATTCCATAGCAGGATCCTTCAGGCATTTGACATTTCTGTTAATAGTATCAATGCTGTCTCACGATAAAAAATAATGGCTGCAAGTCACAGCATTTAAAAAGTAAATTTAATATTAGTCACATTTTAACAATTTTTACAAATATCTCTAGTATAGTTTATACACCACATGAAGAGAAAGTACGCCCATATACTTGAGGAATATTAATATTACTATTCCCAGTAAACATGTTAGCATAGATGTTCCCCTATTTTTTTTGTACTGTTTTTTTATTAATTTATTTCAAAAATACTAGTCTTAAAAGTTGCCTATTGAATAAGAAATTTGGGATTAACCTAAAATTTGTTTGTGATCATTATGCCTTTATTATTGGCAGCTTTATAAATTGTTTCCCGCACTTTTTCACTCTCTCGTAGTGCTGTGGGATCGCTCTGATGGCTATGTGCATCTTCTTCGTCTACGACCACGACCATTTGCATGCCCTGGTATATCACACAGGAAGTGACAGTATCTGGAGAGCGGCCTGGATAGGCATTTTCACAGGTTTTGCCCTTTTTTGTGTAGCAGCATATTCAATGTATGCCATCATGAAAGAAAAGAAAATACCCATACTTGTGGTGAGTTTTTGTTCATATGCTAAATGATGTTTGGGATTTAGGGATAAAAATATATTACAAGAAATTTGAATGAATGGTACTATTTTATATTTTATATATACATACTGACCATTTAGTTGACTTTGAAACCACTAGATTAGTTTCCACAAATTACATTTATACAAACTTGTATTTTTATTATTACATAATTTTTAATTTTTTCAATTTGTTTCCAGTATATTATACTCATGATGATCATTTTTGCCTTCGAAATGGCATCTGCTATCACAGCCGCAACACATGAAGATTGGGTAAGTTGAATGACTGCTTTTAATTTAATATTATTATCTAATTGCTTTTAGTTATGTTGCCTCTCTAGAAATTTACTTGCTTAAATAGGTAAACATGTGTAACCATGCTCATTCTTGTCAGTCATAAATCTTGATTATGACATTGTATTAAAATGTCTTGATGGGACTTTTTAGTAATAACTATTAATCATATATACAGTATATATATACACAGTATATATACTTATGTAGTCTATTACATGTTTTATATATTTAGATATATATTTTTATCATTTATAGTGGATTTATTCTATAAATAAAATATTGCATAAAAATAAATTGCCTTCCGAGAGCAGTGATTCTCATTTTTTATATTCCATCTATAGTTTGGACCAGAAATTTTCCTGACGGAGATGTTACAAAAGTACGATAAACAAGTACCGGCAAGCGACTCGAATGAAATGAACCAAGTGCAGGAGATAACAAATTCATGGAATCAGCTCATGCTTCAGGTATTTTTGTAAGGAAATTGGTCCGTCCATGAAGTATGATATATTAAGAGAATTTTTTGCTGAATTAAAAGATGAGGTCATAATAAATTTTTTCGCTTTGTAAAATGCCTCCCTCTTTACAGTGTGTAGTATTTGCTTCATTATTATATAACTGGAGATAAACTGACCATTAAACTGACTATTAAAGAGTGGCCAGAACTGATGGCCTGATCTTCAGTTTTGAAGACTGTATGTCTGAAACAGAGCATGGAAGCATAAACACAACCTGTGTCTCTCACACAGAAAAGCTGCTGTGGAGTAAATGGTCCACAAGACTGGACGACGTACAACTCCAGCTTCAGGCAGCAATACTCAGATTCCAGCTACCCCTGGCCAAGGCCGTGCTGTCAGCAAGATGCAGAGGGTGGTCTCGTCCAGTTACAGGGATGCCAGATTGGGGTTAACCCCTATCTGTCTACTACGGTAAATATCACACAAATTTACTGCCTTACGTTTGCTCGACATTCAAACTTAGGTTGACATATAATGATATAGTGTATAAGACATTTAGTATGTTTTGTGAACTGGATCAGTTTTGGCAAATATCCATTTGCTGACCAAGTGAGCCCAGAACGTTCTCCAGTCACTCATTATCAATGGCTTCTGCAAATATGCACACATTGGAAAATGTTTAGATTTTGTTTCTTCGTATTTAAAGCATGCATAAATCAAGCATGGGAATGCAAATATTTGTATAATACACAGGGCATTCGTTGTATTCAAAGCAAAAAAAGAGATAAGAATACACTTCCACAAATATTCAAACTTGCTTACACATAATACACAATTGCTTGATACACAAAATTCCATCAAAGGGATGCCCAATGAACTGCCCATTCTTTCTTTTAAATGGTAATATTTGT
>JAABNY020000037.1:2704591-2728673 GCA_015164015.2 Brevimyrus niger
AGTTGAAAAAAAAAAAGCTTAAATAAAAAAGGCAGTAATGAAAGAAAAAAATTTAATAAAAAATAAAAATGTTTTTCCCAGCTTTTTCTTTTTTTTCCCCCCCCCCCCCCCCCCCCACATACACAATAGTTCGATGCATGATGTATGGATTTGGTGATGATCAAAATCCATACACGGAGTCTGTGGATATTTTGGAGGACCTTGTGATAGAATTTATCACAGAAATGGTAAAGTATGCCTTTGCATATGTGAAGAATTGTATTCCAAGTCACTGTTTATCTTACCATGATGATACAGTAGTGGATATTTTATCCTAGTAAATGTCACACAAATAGATATTTTGGAAACGAGGGCAAATTCTGTAAAGCACGTTAGAAGTGATGCAGCCGTAAATCAGGGTTATCCCAGTCTAACCCTCCAAAATTGGGAAATATTAACAGGAAATTGAAATTATTCCAGTATATGTGAAACTGGTTCTGTTTTTCAAAATTCTCTTTTTAGACGCACAAAGCAATGTCAATTGGACGTCAAGGTCGGGTGCAAGTGGAAGACATTGTTTTTCTTATTAGAAAAGATCCACGGAAATTTGCCAGAGTTAAGGATCTCCTGACAATGAATGAAGAACTGAAACGGGCTCGCAAAGCTTTTGATGAAGCAAATTATGGATCATAAATACAAGTTTCTGCATTGCTTTCAAACGTATTTTGTATTTAATGTTTGTTCCCTTATGTTTATTAAGATTAAAAAAAATTGGTCATCATATATTGTGTAGTTTAATTGAGCGTTGTTTCAAATTCTTGTTTAGAGCATAATTACATGCATAATTCCAGCTGAGTACTATGGATGTTGTTCCATTCTCCATCATTGTTAAATGCTAAAAACCAGTCCTAAACTTTTGCAGCCATGTTTTTTTTTATGGGGAAGTGATTTGTACCAATAAATTTCTGTCTAAATCAATGGAGTAGTGTATTAGTATTAACATTGTTATACAGCAGTATTCGGTGTGTTGAGTATGTGCACCTTTCCAAAAGATATTTGAATATCTTACTCGTATAGTTGGCAAACTTAGGGTAAGGAGTAAATTTTATTCAGCAACGATGATGTAGGACCTGTGAGTGTGTTGTTCCTCTGCTTTTAGAATGTAGAAGTTATGTTACCTCAAGGATACAGCTGTGCACCTTCACCCCAACCAGCATGAGAGGAAACTGGGTACCCAACAGCTTCATTTTTTTTGGCAGATGGCCGGTGGGAAATATTTTGAGCGGCACAGATGTGTAAAGTTTTCTCCAAAAAAAGAGCAGCGTATGGTGGTTATTTCAGGCATAGGTGAGGTGAATATTGATGCACTCCTCCTGGGCAATAATGCAGAAGTCATTCAGGAACACTGTTGTTCACATATTCATGTATACAAGTTCATGTATTTTACTGAGAACATAGTTCACATGCAAGAAATCTGCGGGTAAATACGGGGCTCAGCTGTACACTTAGCATTGCATTAGTCTTATTTAGCAGCAATGTGGAATTCATTTTGATTTTTTCATTCACCTGTCTATCTTCCAGATGCTTTTTCTAGCTGGGGATAGACGACATGATTATAGGAAATGTATTCTGAAGATGAACAGGTAGTTCTTTTTGCTGTTCCAATGAAAAAAAACTCTTAAAACATGCCTAATTTGGAAGCACCAAGATGAATTATTTGTAGAATTTTACTTTAGTGCCAATATTTGCCTCTTATTTTGAGCAAGGCATAGCACTAAGAGTGTATAGGGATTCCTAATACGTTAAAATAATAGGTTTCATCTCGGTTCCCAGTTTCTTTGTGATCAGATAGCCATGAACACCTACATTAATTGCCGCTTTTTCCTTAAATGCCACCCTATTTTGTACTGCTCGTTCCTTTCCCTATCTCTAAAAAGAGAAAATTCTCTGTTCCGTTACCAACTCCCCATGTGTTGTCCATCTGTTCGCCAATCTTGATCAAAGCTTTCCCACAAGCTTGGGGGGGGTGCGGTGGGGGGGGGAGGGAGGGTGACTGACCAGGCAAACTACGGAAACCTTTTTGCTCCATAGCAACGGCAGGTTTTCTTTGCTGTCCTGAAGCTACAGAGAGACACAATTCACATACCCAGTTGAGGGTTGTACCGCTGGGACTTTCTTGGCCTCAAAAGTACTTCTTTCCCCTCCTTCACATATGTGTTACCCATTTAAAAAAAATAAAAAAAAAATGCCCAAAATAGCAAGCAGAATCTTCCTACAGCTTCTAGCGAGTGGATGCTGCATGTTCATGGCCAAGTACTGAGTGGCTGCTGCCTGCTTCTGTTCGCAGAAGGTCAGATGGCAGTACCTCCTGAGGAAATCAGTGGTGGAGAGGATGGGCTCGCTGCCAGGGTGAGGTTGAAAGAAGCCGAGGCAAACTCTCCTAGACCAAGGTCAAGCGTCCCTTTGACTGTATGCAGCAATTTTCGGACTCCTGCCGGGTGTTTTTGCAGCTAGCGGTTTGTTCCCCTCAGTAGACTGTAGAACAGGAGGAGGTGGAGCAGTTCATCTTCAGCTGTCTAAAAACCACGTCAGACGGGCCGCGGCGCCTCCAACCCCCTACTCTCTCTGCAGCTGTCCTTTTGGCCCAAAACCATGAAAAAACATCCCCTTAAAAAGCTGGGATGTGTGTCATCACTTTCTGCTACTGTTTATGAAGGGGAGCTTCTGCAGAGCGATCCAGATAAAAATAATTCTTCGGGGTATGTTTAGCTTTTTACCATGGTCCACTTTATGTCCAATTTTCACCCATGAAGGAGTATCATTCATTTCGCAGACATTAAAAGATCTGTACAAATGACTGGTTTTGAATGCAGACCAGGTATTTGGACGACGCGCAAATTAACAGTGTAGATTCAGATTTATCCTCAGTTTTCATGAACAATAAGTGTGTGAAGAACTCCAAATAACACAGTTCATGCAACACATCCTCAAAAACCACAATTTACACTTCGAACAACAGAATTTGGAAATCCCTCTGGGATTCTGAACCCAACTCTTCTGATTGTACCCAAGGTCTTTATTGTAGACAGATTGTTCTTTTCAGGATAGAATACTATTTTTATTCCATGCATTTCTATATGCACAGTCAATAAAAGTTTTTTATTACCATAATGCCTGAAGTTTTTGTTTGTTTTCATAATGATTTTAGCCTCGTAATGACCTGCCGGACAGGATTTCTTAACCTAATTTATTATATTTGACACTGGCACAATTATTGGCACCCCTAATAAGGATGAGTAAAAAGTATTCACATTTTGGTAAATAAGCTTAATCTCACATTGAAAAGAAGTAAAGTAAATTTATTCCAAGAAAAAAAAAATCCTCATCAAGAAATATTTATTTCTAACAAAATCACATCAGCCACAGTTATTGGCACCCTACATTTAGTCTATATAGCCTCCCTTTGCAGCACTGAGTCTTCTGTAACATCTTATAAGGTTGGACGATGCAGAGCAAGGAATCTGAGACCATTCCCTTTTACAGAATCATTCAGGGTCCTGCATCTTTACTTGTGCACTCTCCTCTTCAGCTCCGCCCACAGATATTCTGTTGGGTGTAGGTCAAGGCCATGGTAGAAGCATGATTTTGTGTTCAATTGCCATTTTTTTGTGTTGATTAGAGCATTGTCACGCTGGAACATCCAATGACGAACCCAATTTAGTTTCATGGAAGGAGCAGCCAGATTTAAATTTAAAATGATGTCCATGTTACCATGTATCCTAACAAGGTTCCCAGGGCCTTTGGAGGAAATGCAGCCCAGTGACGATTCTGGCTAATGTGATGCGTCACCAACGACACCCTGTCTGAGGCAAAGTGAAATCCGGTGTCAATTCAGCGCCCCAGGCAACCACCTACGTCACCGATAGGATTTATAAAAATACATTCTTCAGGAAACATTTATACAGAAACTCAATTTTCATATGAAAGTAAACGTCAGGTTTATAAAACCTTGTGTGAACTGCAATACAAATTGTACAAGTTATAAATTCCACATATCGTGTGTGTGTGTGTGTGTGTGTGTGGGAGGTTAAGAGGTCCCCCATTCCCAAGCACTATTTACCCTGCATTGGCAATGCAACTTGGCTCTGTGTATATAAACGCGCACATTCTACGTTTGAAATGCCATTTCAGAAGCAGTGGAGCCACAAACAATATTTCTCAAAACAAATTTCTGAGTGAAGTGCAGAGTTTATAGTTTCCGAAGTGAGGGGATGGCAAATCATTTAATCTGGAAGTATGTCTGCTGGTGTGACAAAGAAGCAAAAAAAAAATAAAAAATCCGAATGGCAGCATGTCACTGCTCCTGTTATAGAGGTCAGCTCAACAAACTCACGGAAATAATAAAATGATCACAGATTTAATATCCGTTGTACCGACGTTTCTCTTGTGTATGTGGTTACTGAAATAGGGTTAATACCCAGCGCTAAGTGAGTAACCGCTATTTCCTGTGAGTAATACATGTAAATATCAGTCAAAGGAAAGCTTACAGTACATGTACGAAAAACCTGGACATATAGCTATACATACTCGCACACACACATACGTAGCTTTTGAAAAAGATTAAGAAAGCACTCTATGTTTTGAAAACAGTCTGCATTTGTAAATCCTGGCTTAATCCTGGTTCTGCTGGCAGACTACATGAGAAACAGGTTGCTATCAGGCTCAAAGTTTCTAAGACAACTATACACAAGAACAAGGTGAAGCAGTAGAGACTGGCAATGACCACAAACCAGCCAGGCAGAGGGTGGAAGTAACTTCCGAATGCCAAAGTTGACCGTTACCTTATCTGACAGTTTCTCATTAATCGAAGGATGATATCAAGTGACCTTCAAAAGGAATGGGAAACGTTAAGTGCAGGTGTGAAATGCACCGCTGACAGTTCGTATCAGGCTCCCAGACGCAGGACTGAAGTCCCATAAAGCAAAGAAGAAGCTCTTTATTAATGAGAAACAGGGAAGAACCAGGCTGCATACATAGACGCACAACCAGAAATTAAGAAATGACTCAAACAAAAAATAGTGCTGTAGTCTTTAATTCTCTCAATTTTTTTCTCAGGGCTGTGTGTGTCTATGTGTGTGTGTATTATTGCATGTCTTCAAATTTCTCATTTAAACCATTTTGTGATGTGGCATAACTTTTACTGATGGCAAAACCTCTCGTTCTTCATTTCTGAAAAAAAAAAAACCACGAGCTCAGATTCTACAGGCCTCAGTTGACAGGTGAAATGTTAAATTTAATCACGGTACATTTAGAAAAAGATTGTGAAAAAGTATGGCTTGTTTGGAGGGGCTGCCAAAACAAACCACAAGATTTCTGATATAATGTCCATTGGACAGATGAGACCAAAGTGGAGATGTTTGGCCATAATGCACAGCACCACGTTTGATGAAATCGAACAGCTTATCAGCACAAACCCCTCATACCAACTGTCAAGCACGGTGGTGGAGGGGTGATGATTTGGGCTTCTTTTGCAGCCATAGGACCAGGACACCTTGCAGTCATTGAGTCAAACATGAATACCATGGTAAACTCCTCTGTATATCAAAGTATTGTAGAGTCATATATGAGGCTATCTGTCCGAAATTTTTCCGAAATTGGGCCATGCAACAGGACAATGATCCCAAGTACACCAGCAAATCTACAATAGAATGGCTAAAAAAAGAAATGAACCAAGGTGTTTCATTTGCCTAGTCAATGTCCAGATTGAAATGTTGTAGCAGGACCTTAAGAGAGCTGTGCATAAAGGAATGCTGTCAAACCTCAATGAACTGAAGCAATGTTTTAAAGAGCTGAGCAAAATTCCTCCACAACAATGTGAGACTAATATAAAGTAATACAGAAAACAATTACTTCAAGTTATTGTTACTAAAGGTGGTTCAACAAGCTATTGGATTGTGTGGTGTACTTAGTTTTTCCACACATGGCTTCTCCATTTTGGCATCTTTGTTAAATAAGGACACAGTAAAATCTAGTAAGGACCAGATGAGTTTTTTTATGTTCTAATATGGAAAACCATAGAACTGAAAGAGGGTGTACTCACTTCTACACATATGGTTATATATTTCACATATATACATATATGTAGGTTTTATTTATGGTGTTCTTTATATTATATACATTCATTCTTCGATGGCGCTTTTATTGCAATGGCATGCAATAGCACCCATAACATTAGGATTATGGAAGTGTGTGATCCAGGTTTTTTAAGTACTTAAAGATGGACAGGAACAGCATGATTTTTTAATGTAGGTTGTTTAAGAGACCAATTCATCACACAATTCCATCAGAATCACTCGTTATAATCCAAGATGGCTGATAAGCCACACATCATGAATGGAAAAATTATCATTGTAATCTCTAATACACGTTACGTTTGTGTTTGGTTGTACACATCCAACAAAGCTAAATGTGCCATGATGATGCTGCGTGTGACATACTTACACAAGCTAAATGCAACATAGATGCACGTCTATCCAAACTCTCGATGTCACTTTTTTCTGTTTTCTCTGAAACATTCGTACGGCTGCACTGGACCAATCATAGACGTGCAAACTTTATCAGGGGGATTTATTTTTGTTGTTTTTTTTTTTAATCCCAAAATCTTTGTATGTGCATAACAATCTTTAGTGGCTTTTTCGTTCATATGTAGTCTTTATAAATGCCCCCCCCCCCTCCGCCCTCCCCCCGGGTTCCATTCAGATTAAACATCCCTTTTGAATGCCCAACCCACCTGTAGTGTTTGTTGGCAAAAATGATTTTCATTTAATCTGATCATACAACATAGTTCCAGTCAAAATTCCAGAAGCACTTGTGCTTTTGGATAAATGACAGGAATGGCATTTTTCTGGCTGCCTTCCAAATAATATATATTGCCATGGAGGCAGCATCTAATGGTTATAGGACTAAATTAAAAATATTATTACTGGAGTACAAAGTACTAAATGGTCTCGGGCCTCAATGCATTTCTGATTTACTTGAACATTATGAGGCATCCAGACCTGTGAGGTCTTCTGGAAAAGGTTCACTTAGCGTTCCTAGAATCAAAACCAAGCAAGGAGAAGTAGCATTCAGTTTCTATGTTCCCCATTTGTGGAGAAAGCTTTCTGAAGAGCTGAGGTCTGCTGAAACTGTTAGCTCTAAATTGAAAATCATGGCTTAAAACATTACAGTTTGCTACAACTTTTCAATGAATTAAATCGGGTAAGTCATACATTATCACTTCAATATAACTACTTTTCTGTTTGGCTTTTAGGTAATTTCTTCTTCTTCTTCTTCATCTTATCATTATTATTATTATTATTCTGCCTTTTGTGTTCTGCCTTTTGAATTGCCTGAATTTTGTCTGAATTGTGTTACATAAACTTACTTGCTTTGGGTGGATAGGTGACCCCAAAACGCTACTTTTTCCTTGTAACTCTCAAAAAGTATTCCTTTGGAATTTTTCCATCCTCTTCACTGTGCCTGGTGGCAAGATAAACCTGGGTCCTTTTTCAAGTGAGTTTGTAACATTTCAGTTGCTTTGAACTTATGGCCATTATTGTAGAAATGGGCATTTTTGGGTGAGTACCTATTTTAATATAACCATTTCCCAGTTCACAAAGGTGAAAGCACATCTCTCTCATTTGATTCCTATGTTGATGAATGATTAACGCTGAAGATGAACTCGGGGGCTTCATCCGACGATGGACCTATGAAGGAGTAGCCTTTGTCGGCTGTGTTCATCGCAGGTCAAACACAAAGCCAGTCAAATGGGACAGTCTGCCCACTTGACCTCTGCACCATGAGTGTTGGAATATATTGGACTGCAAAGGATCCATCTGGTGGATCCTTTGTAACTCAGCAAAAGAACGACACATTTCTAGACCTCATTTGAAGGAGCCTTTGGGTGTTTTCACATTTAGTCCATTTCATCTTTTAAAGCTTTTAAAACTCAGATCGATTAGTCAGCATTTTTTGCGTATCTGTGAACACAAACAAACTCAGACCCCTTTGAAACGAACCAAACTGACACCCCATCGGCAAGTAGTCTCAGTCCGGGACGCTCTTAGTCCATGTTACGATTTGTTTAACTTGCGCATAATGAATACAAAGCAGTATTGGCTTGCTTCGGCAATTTTTACCCTTTAGCTTTGCCATAAGCAGATCACGTGGTACAGTCCCATGAAACAAGCAAAATAATAGCTGCAAATGTCAGACACAAATAGTTTGGTCAGAGAAGGAGACTACAGTGCTTCTTGACATTTGGAACAAAGAAAACATAAAACATCAACTACGTACAACACACAGAAATTTGCATCCATTGTGCAGCCATCTTTTTTGAAGTGAAAACTACCCAGAATCCAAAGCAGTAAAAGTCTGAGAGCTCCGTAAGAACTTGAAGTATGAACAGAAAAAGGACTGAGGCCCCATCTGAGCTGAAGTAAACCAGAAAGAGAACTAAGTCCTCTTTCAAATGAACTCGCATTGTGAACAAAAAAAGAACTGAGTTCCCTTTCTGTTGGTCCACTTTTTTGGGAACACTTCTAGAGGTCTGAGTTCAGTTCCTTTAAAGAGGACTATATGTGAAAACACCATTTGAATAGGTCAGCCTTGTCACTCTGCTAACATGCATTAGGTCTTTAAATGCAGCCTTAGAAGCCCCGTATTTCAAACAGCCTAATGGAATTTGGCCACTGTGTCGCCTAATATTTATACCCCAGTGAAACAGGAAGTCATGGATTACTGCTTGAAAGTTCCTTCGACCTCCATCCATCCACCCATCTTCTAAAACTGCTTGCCCTATTCAGGGTCGTGGAGGGGTCCAGAACCTATCCCGGAGACTACGGGCACAAGGCAGGGAACAACCAAGGACAGGATAAATGTGTTTCAATTAAAGCTGAATTTGATTAATTTTTCAATGTGAGATTAAGGTAATTCACCACTGGCCTGTACTAAGAAGCGGGGTTACTGGCTTTTCAGATTTAAGATACCACAGTTTATATGGTCTTCATATTCATTCACTTACATTTTGCCCAGACTACCTTAAATCTGACAAGTTACCCCAATAAGCCAGTAACCCCGCTTCATAGTACAGGCCCCAAAAGTTGAATTTCTTATAACCAATTTTACTAATCTTTACCAGGGGTGCCAATTGTTGTGGAGGGGACTGTGTATTATGTAACTCTTTATACAGAACAAAACACATATACTCCATTGATAGTAAAGCTACATCTGCATTGATTTGATTTGACAATGCTGTAATATTTGGGCATCCTAAACATTTTACTAAACGTCCACTGCAGCCGTATTCTTTTCTCTGTTTATGTTGCACCATAACCTTCTTTTAGGCTCCTGTTGTTTTGACTGTCGTAACGTATCTGGGTGTTAAATTACTGCAGTTGTCTGCACCTGGCATAAAGTGCTGATTCAAAAAAAAAAAAAACTACAGTTTTGTGTTGCTTCACTTTCCTTTGATTCAGAGCTAAATGTGAAACAGTCCGTCCCTTTAAAACCCTAAGCACATGAGCACTCTGTTCGGCAGAAGCTGGCTCTGAATTATGTGCCCACGATGTATTTTCTCTCTATGCAGCTTCTCTCTATGTTTCTCATTCACTTCTTAATCACTTTACATATTATATCTTTCATTCACATAATTTCCCACTTTTTGTAAACGATAATCAATCTTTTTTTCTCCTCCATGTAATCATACATGGCCACAAGTTCATACACCATTAATTCTAATCAAGGCACAGCATCCACATAATTCTTTCAGTGCCTTTCCCATAGAACATGATCACAAATTTTCTATCATATTCTAGAAGCTGACAAGATTGCTGTATGTACATTTTTCAGTTTTCTCTTCTGATTATCTTGCTTGATGTTATCAGGGTAGAGGAAACGCACTATAAATGATGACTGGGGGTGACATTAGTAACATTGTGATGCAATTTGTCCACTGCTCCTCAATTCATATTTTCATATTCATACCTGTTATTATAGAAGATGGTGTAAGTTCAATTTATTTGATAAACATTTCAGTTAGATGTCTCTTTCCCCTGTTACTGTATTCATCAATATCTATAGGATTTATTTGAACTGAAACAAAGACGGGATATTTATAAATCTGTAAATTTCAATCTGTTGTAATGACACCAGGACATTCAGAAATGATGGCATGTTCATATCATTCAGTTGCTTTATTTTTGGAGCAAGATATTCTGGTCTGCAGATAGACATACATGAATATTATTTAAATGAAAAGTATAGAAAAAAGACTTACATCATATAGATACAAGATAATTCAAACATACCAGACACTTTACAAAAAACAAGAAACAATAAGTAAACAAGGATGATATAGGAGACAAAGATTACATTTAAGGCTACTTGAAATGTTTAAATCATAAATGACACATGGGCTGGAATATCTGTGCATGTATATACATTTGCATAAGATTCTCTGTAACACACCAGCAAATATAAAGATATTGTAGTTTGTAGTTAAATATCAGTCATTATACAATTGTGATTAAAATCAATTTTATTTAGGCATTATCCCAACATAATATCAATTTTGAGATAAATCATTTCTTACGAGATCTTAGGATGTCATATTGGATTTTTCCATCCTTAAGTGTAAATTTCATGATACTAAACACATGTTCTAAACGTTGTTACAAGTTTATCTTGTGGGATATGTTTTTTTACATTAAAATGGGGTTATAGCTTAAGTCAAGTCATCTTATTTATATAGCACTGTTAAAACAACCAGTGGCTGACCAAAGTGCTTTACATCAATAAATAAATATCTCAAAGCATGTTGACCAAAGTCAAACCTTCAGGAGGTTCCACGATAAGGGGATAGAAGCAGGATGAAACATAAATTTAAAAGTCACATTCACTGTTTTCATTGCCTTTACTAATGGAAATAATTTTATTGTCGCGTACATAGAAGGTCCAGTAGTTCTGACTGAGGTTCAGCAAGCAGTTAACCAACTGCTGTGCATACCGTTTTTAATTCAACAAAGTATTGCATGACTCATAGAAACACACAGAGGTTAATTAAAAGATTAAAGAGAAATTTATACATCTATTGCAATCAAAATCTTCACAATGTTCACTATGGTGAAGATGGAAAATGTGCAGATGTATCCATTAATAAAGTAGTAAGATTAAGTTTAGTTTAAGTCATGAGTGTAATGTTTCAAAAGTAATGTCATGTAGAGCCATTATCTTCTTGATTCTTTGTAAATTGTCCCCTTTTATAAATAACATAAGGCCCTTAAGAAATTTCTGAAATATTTAATCTGTTCATCATTTTGTCTAATTCCAGCATGTTTTTTTAGACACTATGTTATGTTTGTCAGTCAATAAAAATATGATGGAATCCCATTTCAGTGTTCAGCTATCAGCTCTGGATCTTTCATACTGCCAAAAGCCTTCCTCTCAACTGCATTACATGAACTGAGTCCAAAATGATTTACTTTGCAGTTTATTTCATGAGTAATTTATTCGTAAATTTCCTTTTAACCTGGGTTAAATTTCAAGTAGCTTATACTACAATGTCAGCTAAAATTAGTTATTGGTTTTTGAATTTTAATGTGTCTTGAGATCGAAATAAATTTGCATATTTTGAAATAAGATTAAGAAGATATATAGTAAATACAAAGCCATGCTTTTCGATCTCGTGCATAGAGCAGTTTTAAGTAAAATTTGTAAAGGCATGCGAGGTCTCTTTCAGTTTTATAACAATTAGAATTGAAAGAATTAGTTTCATTCATTGTCAGTAAAAAACAAAAAAAATTCTTCATAAATCATGCTGTTTGGTTGGACCTAATTAACATGACCACATTATTTCATTAATCTAAAGTCATCTTTTTCATTAAATGTAAAACGTGACTTATTTATGTCTAGGCAACACACTCCGAAATAGCAAGTGGTCATTTGATTCTCCCCATTTCAGTTAAACTGAGTACAGGTATCCTCTTTTGAGCCTAATGCTGGAAATTGTAAGGTGAAGTCTTGTTGGAGACCTAATTTCCAATAATTACCATGGGTAAAAATGGAATTGATAAATTGAGCTGAGGTGACACAAAAACACTGAAAAAGTTGAGTGCAAAGATAGTAACTGTGAACAACATTGCTAGTGGGCTAAGTGTGGCTGCTGGTGCAAACGTTCAGTCGTATGCATAAAAAATTGGAAGTCAGGGATACCTGTCCATCATATAATAAGCTAATTAAATGAAAGATACATGACAAGAGTGCCTTCTCAGTTCCCAAATCTCATGCATCATAAATATCCCACCTTGAAACATTCAATCCTAGAATAACAGTATCAATGAAACCCCAGAGTAACTTAAAACTTAAACCCTACCCATCTTTATACTCTGCAGGAAGCCAACTACAGACTCCCTAATAATTAACAATAAGCATGAATCATATATATATATATATATACTTAAAAATTCTACCTCATAGAACCAGTTTCTAATATTCATTCTTATTTATCACTCTCAGTCTTGGTTGGGGGATATTTCCTCTGTTCCTTACTGGTGCAGCATGGTAAGATACCCTGGAAATTGAAAAGTAATTTAACTACCTGTGAAATCTACCCCCTTATCATTAGACTACCCAGTCACACTTTATTAGTTGAAGTTATCAATTCAGGTGGAAAATGTGTGCAAAGTTCATTAATACAGACATCATTTAAATAAAGAGTATTTCTATAATATATATATTTTTCTGCTGTCTTAGTAAACGGGTAAAATGTTTACATTTGATTGAGTCAAGTCGCTCTGTCATATTGCAGAGTCACACTTACGTGTAGTAGAAGTATCAAAGGTTTTAATAATTGTTTAGTAATCTTCATAAATATTATTGCTGAAGCTACAGAGTTTCTCAGCATTGCTGCATGTAAAGGTGCAGGATAACTTGTGTATTACTTTCTATCCCTCATGCATGCATGCAAATGAGACAGGAACGGGATGCAAATCTGTTAAACAAATCTTTTAGGTTACATGTCATTATAGTTCTTCTATTCCGTTATTGTTCTGTAAGCATGCTTAATTTTTGTTTTTTTTTGGAATATGAATGTATTGTCATGAGTACATGAGACAATTCAGAGGCATACATACCATCTACATAACCTCTGTACCGTCCAAACCCCAACAAAAATACTATTGCCCTGATCCCAACAAAATATATATATATATTCTTAGTTCATCATCACTCAAATAATTGACAATTCATTATATCGCTTTTAATTATTGCACTAGTTGGCACAAAGCAGAACAATCTTTATGCTAGTTGTTTAAAAATAAGGAAAATGTAAATAAGTTATTTGTCCTGCTTTGAGTGGGCTTCATTTTCAAGAAGCTCAAAAGCAAATAAATAGATAAATACATACATAAATAAATACACCAAATAAATAAATAAATAAATAAATAAATAGACAAACATAATTTATAAAATAAGTACGTATGTACATATAGAGGAGGCCTAGACTGGAGCCCGCAGTAAAAAAAATAAAAATAAAATGAAGCCCATGTTAAGATAATTCTCTCATTTTGGCAATTCTGGCTTATTTTTAAACAGTTTTAACACTAGAAACCTGAGTGTTTTCAGAGGAATTCTCCTAATGAAAATCAGTGACCCTTAAAATTTGTGAAAGAAGGGGTTACTTGTAATTTCTTATAACTATAAGGAAACTTGTCCACAATGATACTGATGCTCGTCGGTTTGATACATTCTTCATGCCGATGTTACTTCATCTCCTTGGAGTCTAGACATTTTCTTTCTCAACTGTCTTCCCATTCATAGCTTTCATTCAAGACATGAACATTTTCTCTTTGATAAGGAAGGAAGAGGAAGATGCTCTATTTAAAACTTAAAAAAAAAAAACTGATACATTTCCAGTTCTGAAGATGTCGTGTGTCACACATAAGCAGACTCGCTGGACTGGGTCCTTCCAAGGTTGGGTGCCTGTGACAGATGTGAGACATCTTTCTTGCGCACTTCACAAATGGACTTGCGTCGGGCCTGTACCCCCCGAATCGCTGTCTTAATCTTTCGCCAGCCGAGGTGGTTGAGTTCAGCTAAGTTGAGCAGCACACAAATACCACTGACTGCAAACATGAAGACCAGGAAGACTGTTTTCTCAGTAGGCCGGGAAACATAACATTCCACCTCCTTCACACAAGGGTAGCGGTCACACTCGAACATGCCTGGAACATTGAACCCATACAGGAAGTACTGGCCGGCCAAGAAGCCAATCTCTAGGGCATTACGGAAGACTACCTGAATGACATAGAATCGAGAAATACCCTCTTGCCGGCGTACCTTTGCACTCTTTGTGTGTGTGAGCCCCCGTGGGGCATTGGGAATCTCTTTCATACCCAAACACTCATGGTCATCCTTTCCCATAGTCTCTGGGTTCTGTACTAGAATTCCATTGATGTTGCGCAGCTTGCGAGCATGATCACCACGTCCATGATCTCTCTCCATGTATGGGTGTAAGAAAGAGTAGCTACGATCACGTTGCTTGGCAGACTGGTGAACCGAGTAGGTGATGAAGCAAAGACTTGGGGTACAGACCAGGATGATCTGAAAGACCCAGTAGCGGATGTGGGAGATGGGAAAGGCCTTATCATAGCAGGCTTGGTTACAGCCGGGTTGCATGGTGTTGCAGATGAACATGATCTGCTCGTCTTCATACACCTTTTCACCCACTATCCCCACAATCAGGATGCGGAAGATCACCACCACTGTCAGGAGAATCCTTTGGGAAAGGAATTAACAGGCTTCAATTAGGGAATGTTTACCAGTGAGGAAAAAAGCAGATAAGGACACTGAGACATATGTAAACAATCAGAGAACCAGATCAAACATAGTATATAGTACAAACAACTGTAGTTTACTGTCAAATGGATTTAAAAATCTTTGTATGGTATATTATGCAAAGCCAGATGATTGTTTAGTATAGTTTTGCTTTTTACTCTCTATGTTTGAAGATACACACTAAAAGTAGATTGTAATTGAATATATGACAGGTTCAAGAACTTCTGCTCTAGTAGAACTTCTTCTGAGATGATAATTGAAATGATAATTAATTGTGATCGTTTTCGCCCTGAATCGATATTTTTAAAGCTAGTAAACAGGAAGGAAGAAGTTATGATTCCATTCTGAGAAAGTATAGTTTAATTTTTTTAATCAATGTCTGAAACGTATATGTTATGTAGCCATTTTAATGTTGAACAAATGATTTAAGTGAATCTGGAGTTCATGTACTTAATAGATTATTTTTTTGTAATTATGAAGCATTTTTCATATATATACTAAAACCTAACACACTTACAAATAGGCTTTCATTTATTATTCCTCACATATGAATTTTGCATATATAATTATTGGTGACCCAAAACATTATGGCATGAATCACAGGTGATTTTGATGGCGGCCACATGGATTGAACTTGCTGTTCCAACACATCCCACAACTGCCCAACACGTACCAGACCATGAATGTGATGCAACAGAAAACAGGACTCATCAGACCACGCAACCTTCGTCCATTGATTCAAGGACTAGTACTGAAGTTCCCATTGTGAACACTTTCGAAGGTAGGCAGGGATTAGCATGGGCACTCTGACAGGAATTATACACTTGGCTATGCAGTCCCATGCACAGCGGGGCTCGATGCCTTGTGTCATGAAACATTACTCCTGTGACATCATTAAATTATCTACGTTTTATGCCACTGTGGCCCTTCTGTTAGTTCATACCGAACAGAAAAGAATTGGTTTACATCTCACATGTGGCTTAGCCACCCTGTAAGTGGATCGTGGTTTTTTTCCTCCTCGACAAATCGACCACAAGCACCGAATGTTGGCTTAATGTTTAATATATGACAGACCTTGGCGTTTGCCATTATTATGAGACAATCAGTGTTTTTTGCTTCACAGGAGGGTGGTTATAATGTTTTAGCTCGTTGCGCAAGCATGCATGCATGTGTGCGCGTGTGTGTATAGATTATGTTTATGTTACATTGAGGGGTCTAAATGTTTTTTCAGGTCCCCAGAAAGATCTGTGAATGCAATCAAAAAACTAAAAATGCCAAAAGTGTCTTATTTTGTTTGATTACTTATGGTTAAGGTCTGGGCTGGCTAGTGGTTAAAGTCATCATGATGGAATTCGAGTTTTCCCCTTATAAATTAATGGAGAGTCCCCACGAAGATTTAATTACAAACCTGTGTGTGTGTGTGTGTGTGTGTGTGTGTAACACACATGCACATAGACATACATACCTGAGGAGGTGCTTCTGTGAAAGTCCAACTCAAAGAAAACAATGTATCACATAAATATAAAAACAACACCTAGGGCCCTTGTGCTGACTCAATTTTACATGAAATCATATCATTTTAGTATTTCAACTGGGAAATTGCTTAACAAAGTGCTATTACTATCCCAGCCCAAAATGCCATTAACTTATGCTGGTGACTTTGAATGACCCTGTGTGACAGCATATCTAATTATACATGTGTGTGAATGACCTACAATGCAGAGGCACTGCATAAAAGGTTTGCTTTTTCTTATGCCCCATGCCTCCAGCAAAAGGTTAGAGACACTCAGAAACCTATTTGGATATGTGGTTATTGGAAAAGCATAATAGCTATAAATATTCTTAACTGTTATCAAGTTTACATAATATTGCATCCATAAGAAGATGGATTTATTTTGCTACTTAGTATCTTGATCTATATCTATAACAAATTCATTCACATCTCACATGATATGATATCTCTACTTAAGGTTTCAATTTAAAACTTAAACTTAAAATTTGGTAAATATCACAAGTATTTCCAAAAGCTTAAACACTTATGCCTGTATTTCCTGTATTTAGAGGTCCCTATTGGTATTCAGAAAAACAGTGTTAAGCAAATTGAGAGTATAAAACACTAGGGAGTCCAAGAAAAACAACCAAAGCACGGGCCTAATAAGATATTAAAAGGGTTCTACAAGGATGCTGGCCTATACAGATGCCATTGGTTCCTGCAGGTACGACTGGCTGTTACTAGTTCTGTACAGAGCTGGATAGTTCAGGTCCAGAAAGTAAAAATCTAGACCAACGGAGTACTCTGTGACTCTTGGTTAAAACAAAATCGTGGTCTAGACTTTTCCTTTTTGAACCTGAACTATCCACCTCTGCTTCTATACTCTAAAAAGCTCATTCTACCTCATCCCACTAATATTAATTGGGATTGAGATCTTGTGACTGGGCAAGCCAATGCATTAAGCTGAATTAATTATCATGTTCATGGAACCATTCCAGGACAAATTTAGCCTTGTGGCCCAGGGACATTATCCTGCTGAATAATAAAAAAAAACAGAAAAGCAGAAATGTATACACTGTTGGATAACACCTGATTAGCAATGATGTTCAGGTATCCTGTGGTACTCCATACTGCACCATTTCTTCTTAAAGGGATCAGTGGGCGCCATGGAAACACCCCCTTGACATCATCACGCCACCAGCCCACATTGTTAAAAGACATGCAGTTCTTATGGTTTTCTCCATATCCTTGTCCTACCATCAGCAAAACAAGGCAATGCTTTTCCATTCCTCAATGTTTTACTTCCTTACCCCATTGCTGAAAGAAGCAGAATGCTGAATGAAATGAAATGGTATGTCAATGGCTGCTTCATTCTCTTGCGCTATTAATTTTTCATGAGTTATGCATTATTTTATGAGTCCTTTCAGCACCAGCGTTGTACCGGACCATCAGTTGACTAACTGCAAGCCTTCGGCTGGTCTGCACATTTTAACTCTTTCATCAATGAGTAATTTTGGACCTCTGGTCTGTTGTCTGGGTGGGTTTTGAATACATATGCAGCAGTGATGCACAGTTACACTCAGAGGCAAATCTTTTTTTCTTGTCCACTCATGCCCATTCACAATCTATGTCTCCGTTACCTCAAGCCTTAAAAATCCTTTTAATCTATCCTCTCATCTTAATCTACTATGACTAATGTAGATTCAACAGTTGAAAATCAAAGACCTGCATTCCTCTTACTAGTTTATTTTAAAGAGGGAATATACGTCCCTAATCGTTTGTACACTCAGTATACATAAACAATGCCTGTGGCATGGCAATTGAGGACCGCAGACCATTTGAGTCTATACATAATTAATGAATGGATTGTATTTACAGTGTGCCAGATTCCTCTGCTTAGGGCAATGCAAGATGTGCCACGCATAATCTTTCTGTTGATAACTTCACACTCTTACTGTGACAAAAGAATTAGATTTGAGAAGATAGATGCGGGAAAAGGTCATTTCAAAGCTTTATCGTGTGTAAATGGTGTAATGAAATTATTATATGTGCACATCATTCAGATCTGGTGCCAATAAATACCGGAGAATAAGTACAGCAGCAGACACAATGTGCAAATAGGCACGACATTGAAATTATATATTGTGTTGAACCATGAGACCATGGTTATCATCAGGATATCAGATATAAGATTTAAATGCGATGTGTGAACACTAGAAAAGCTATAACACCTTTGAAATTAATGATATCTCTACATAAACATTGATATATAAGACTATACCTCTATCTGCATACTATTTTATGC
This sequence comes from Brevimyrus niger, assembly GCA_015164015.2. NCBI lineage: Eukaryota > Metazoa > Chordata > Actinopteri > Osteoglossiformes > Mormyridae > Brevimyrus > Brevimyrus niger. Next base: position 2,723,242 of record JAABNY020000037.1, read on the forward strand.
ACTCAGAGGACACATTGTGCCGCACAGAAAAGTAATTTTGTAGGTTACATTCCCTGTATAATGAAGACCTCCCATCCAGGGAGCCTCCTCGCCTTCTGCCCTCTGCTGCCTGAGATGCTCCCTATGACCCACACTGGGTGAGCGGTTGCATGGTGAATGGCTGAATGGGTGAATGGAAAATGTTTTAATGTCCACAATATATTTATAAATGTTAATTACATTGTGTTTTCATCATTTGATGTCTGTGTCAGTGTTAACCTTTATAGTAGCTCTTATGGCAGTGGTTGAATGTCCCCACAATGTGATGAATACCTGTCTTTTTACCTTATGAGAATCAGTTTCTGGTTCCCATAAGGGAAAACTCTACTTTATAAAAATCTGTGACTGCAATGAAAAAAACTACAAATTCATAACCACTTGTGTTTTGTTTGATTGTTTATGGTTATGGTTTGGGCTGGGTGTGGGTTAATTGTCATAGTCAGCATTAGCATTTTTCCCATAGAATTGAATGAGCGGTCCCCAAAAAGAAATGATTACAGTATGTGTGTATGTATGTGTGTGTGTGTGTGTGTCTGTGTGTGTGTCTGTGTGTGTGTGTGTTAAAAGTGTGTGTGTTAAAACCTGTTCATCTGACGTTGTGGGGGCATTTTTTGATCCCCACAAGGGGAAGTTCAATTTTATACAAATCTATGACACTTCAATCAATTAACTAAAAATGCCAAAAGTCTTGGTTAAGGTTAGGTCTGGGAAGAGGTTAAGGTTATCATTATTGGGATTAGGGTAATGCCCATACAAATGAGTTGAAGGTCCCCACAAAGATTTGAATACAGGTCTGTGTGTGTGTGTGTGTGTGTGTGTGTGTGTGTGTGTGTGTGTGTGTGTGTGTGTGTGTGTGTGTGTGTGTGTGAGTGAGAGAGAGAGAGACATGAAAATTCCAATTGTATCATTACTGAACTGTTTAAGGAAATTATATGAAAGAATACATAAAGTCATATTTACAAAATAACCTTTAACATATATAGGTCTTTAACATACCTATATGATGAATAGCAATAACATTATATTGTAACATTTTTGCAGTGTCAATGGCTACAGAATGGGAGGAAAGTCGCACAATGAGTATCTTACATAAATAAACCTTTTTTACAGTTTTAGTTTGAGACACTTTATTTCTAAATTACCGGCCAGTCAAGAACATGAATAAACTGTTAGAATATTGACCTGGATAACCACATAATGAAGAGACACAAATTTCCCTAATCTAAATTAAAATACATAAATGTATGAAATCCCGTAACATTTATCACAGGGTTCATTTTTATTTCTAGGAAAACTGATATTTTTTGGCAAAGAGCTTAAGCACTTCTTGATTCCACGCACACCAGCAGATACTGTGTCTGTATATTTCAGGTGCGAAAGCTGAAATTTCCTTACCTTCCAATCATGGTTGAATGCTGCTGGACAGCAGCTTCCAGCAGTCGCTCCAGTATGGTCCATTCTCCCATGGCGACAGCTTTTATTGGGAAATACCCTTATATTTTAGTCGTTCTTCTCTGTGGCTTTTTGGAGAACTCCACTAATGACCGTCAGACTAACATCTGCACTGCCGTTTCACTTTGACTGTTGTTAATTCTGTGATCAGTATCCATGTGTCTTTGTCTGTTGTGCCGAAATGCTGTGTTCTGCTGAGAATATATTCTTTCTGAGAATTCCCTACCGGTGCTGTATGCCAGAGCGGCAATGTTCAGCATGCAGCCTGTCTATGTCCTAGCACACTGCTGTAGAGCGTATCCTGTCCTTCTTTCCCCATTAATGTGATCATTGTGTGTGATCACCACGCTTTCCTCCCCCCCCCCCCCCCCCCCCCCCCCGCAGAAATCTCATACCTGCAAGAACTGCTGTGTCAGGGGCCTGGAGGAGAAGCAGAAATACTCCCCCCACCATGTGCCATCCCCTTAAAAACGCATATGCGGGGCTAAAATCTTATGGTGATTTAATGGTGATTGCCTTGGGTTCATCCGCTACAGCCGATTCTCACAGGAAGTGGCACAGATGTTCCTCTGAAAGCAGAACTACAGGCCTGCAGAGCTGCAGCTGGACGTCTGCATTGTCTTGTTTTTTTTTTTTTATTCTGACACTTGGATAATGACTGGAAAACACCGTAAAATATCAAGGCTTGTGTCCTGGCCTGGTGTTTTAGCTCCCACCCTGCCTGTGTTTGTTCCTGTTTCTCATCGGAACTATTCTTCCTTGTCAAAGCAAACTTCTCTGCCCGCTAAAAGGCCTCTTTCCCGCCTCCTGCTTCTCATACCGTTCAGCACGCGTCTATTCATAGCTGCCCTTTTAGCTTGTTGCACTGTTTCTGAATGGCAATGAAATGTATGAATTGTACCTGGGAGCGCAGGATGTGTCCTGCCAGTATTTAAATGCTGCTCTCTGTCCGCCTGAACGTCGTGTTATTTTGCACCTTGTCTGTAAACGTGGCCGTCCTGCTTGCTGAAGCATGCCGTCTCACGGCCGCACTCCCAGAGCCCCCGTCGGCGGGCTTCTTGCCCCTCTTTCCGGAAGGAGCAGGGGGTAAGCTCGCTTGGCATGCTGAGATTGCGCTTGGTGAGAGTTCAGGGAACACTCTGTTCATCTAACCACCCACCTCACCACCGCCCCCAGAAAGCATCAGTGGCAATGCCGGCTTCTGAGACCCCTGTTTGACATTCTCAGGACCTATTTGGAACAAGAACCACCCCCCCCACACACACACACACACACACACACTTGTATTCATATCTTTGTGGGGACTGTCCATTCATTTCTATGGGCAAAGCCCTAATCCCAACAATGGCAGCCTTAACCCCTTCCCAGCCTTAACCTTAACCATAACAAAATACAAGACATTTTGAGTGTTTTTTGATTTTTGTAAAATTTGACATATATAAAAAGTTTCCATTGTGAAAAAATGGTCCTCGCAAGATCAGAATAACATGTCCGTGCCAATGTATAATGGATCAATTTGGTGTTTACACATTTACCGCCCCTTCCACTTTTTAGATTGCTATGGTTTCTGGCTTTAAAATAAGATTTCTCTTTTCCACTGAAGCCCCCCTGTTCCGGTTCCCGTCCCTGAATCTGAAATCTCCATTCGGCGTCTGATGGTGTCCGGTGGGTGGTGTCAGTCACTGGCGTGCACATGCCATCGGAGTGGATAGCTTTTTTTTTTTTGAGGCGGGTGGCGGGGGGGGGGTGCTCATTACTAACATCTGCCTTCCAGATGTTATGCTTGAACCGCTGGTGTCCGCTGCTCGTGACCCTGGTAACGGGCCGCTTCCTGCAGTGTGGGCGGGATCTGCAGTGACGATGCTCCAGGGGTCGCGACCCCTCATTGTTGTGGATTTATTTATCATTATTAAAACGTCCGTGTTCCCTGGTATCTAGCCTTCCCAACCGCCACACTGCCAGTCCTCCTGGGGGTTCACTGCCCCCCATTCGCAGTGTTGCGGTTGGACTCCGGCCATTAGCCCCTTGGGGTCAGGCTGGGTCCCGCGGGAGGGCAGAGAACAGTGATGGCGAGGGCTGAGCGGCACGCGCCCGACCGCCATGTGTGATCCGAACACTAGCAACACTGCATCCCATGGGGCCGCCTGCGCAGTGCAGATTTCACTGCGATATTAGTTAGTTTGTTTTATTGGTGGCTATGGGCTGTAACTAAGAGGAATAAATAGCAATGAAACACTAGATTAGAATCAGAGATGAAAATGATCTGGGCCCAGACTCCAGTGAATTTCTGCTCTGGAATCTGGCACAGAACCAGTCTGGTTCCAAAACCAGTGCAAAGCCGGTGGGAGATGTTGCTGGCAGGACCCCTCATATCGGGTCACTGCCTCATATCATGGCCTCTTGTGGAGGATGTCTGTAGATTTGGGGAGGGCAGCGGGAGAGAGATGCTCAGATGGAGCTGATGAAGTCTTCGGATAGAGCCTGCAGATCGAGCACCAGGCCAGAAATCCAGAACTGGGTGGTGGGGAAAGGAAGGGGCCCCTTTATTCTCAAGCCAAAAACAAATGTGTGCCAGATCAATGGATCTCTCCCCTTCCTCACAAACTCTTCCTCAGATTGGAGAAGTTCTGCCGCTTCTCTCGTCGCAGGCAGACGGGGACGGCAGGTAATGGAAGGCAGTAGATGCTTCACTAATGGATGAACACCGAGAGCTTTCTAAGTGACGGTTCCCTTTCCATACCGGCCTCGTTCGGCTGGCCTTCATGGGAGTCGTTAGACTGTAGGAGATGTTTCTCATCCCACTGAGGATTCGTGTTCATTCACAGGGATGCTCGCTCTCAGACTCGCCTGTCAAGTCTCTCGGTACGCATCTTAGCACTGTGCCTTCAATGCCTGCAGCTTCCTGGAGCCTCTCTCTCTCTCTCTCCCCCTCTCCACCCGCTTCTCCTCTTGTGTCCTTGCTTTATCCCGTTGGTTCGTCTCTCCTCTAAGCCGCTTCTCGTAGAGAGCTGCCATTTTTCTCCTGATTCACTCTTTGTGCTGCACAGATGAATCACAGCTTAATTCCTGAAGTCTTTACTCAGAAGTTACTTTGAAAAAACAACTTAATGATCTCTGATGTCTTGCAGCAATTAAGAGAACAATCTACCCCCCCCCCGCCCCCCAAAGTCATTAATTTAGGTTTAAAGCAATTATCAGAAGCTTTAAATGGATCTTTGCCTGTTAGCACGTTGCTTGTGAATTTCAGGCTCGATAAAGGTGCTCAGTGTTTGGGATTCTAACTAGGAGATACATTTGTACTGTCATTAATCTCCATATAGATGTATTAGTGTGATTCGTCAGCAATTAAGTGACTCACAGTAACTTTTATTTCGTAGATGGAGAAGCCACGTAAGTTGAGATGTTGAGGTCGGCCAACCGGGAGCTTATCCTCATTAGGCAGAATGGCGCAAGATACCGTGTAGCTGTTTCAGGTTGCCAAGAAATTAACCAAAGCCTTTGTGGTTTTGAGAGTCGTAATCATCTCATTGAGAGTCGTAATCATCTCAATAGTGTAGGGAGTAGGTGGGGGCAGGTTTTGCAACGCCGTTCCTCTGTATGGAAGGCATGGAGCGTACCCGCAGGCTTCCTGTTTACAGATGGCCCACAAGCCATTACTTGCCCCCATGCTCTGCCCCCCCATGCTCCACCCCCCCATGCCCCGCCCCCTGTCTGTGTGCTCTTCTCACTCATCATGAGATGGATTATGTCGGAGCCTCACTTTCACTAGTTAGGGTGGGGTGGTGTTTTCAACTTCTCACATTTATTTTTTTTCTCCCACTTGGTATCCCTTGTCTTATTTGCATTCCCGTCCCCCCCCCCCCCCCCCCCCCCCCCCGGCGCCCCCTGGCTCCCTCTACTCCTCGTGTTCTTCCTTTTTATTCTTTTGTGTTTCTGGTTTT
>JAABNY020000037.1:2731069-2744518 GCA_015164015.2 Brevimyrus niger
CTGGACAGGATGCCGCTCCGTCACAGGGCATGAGGCCGGGGTACACGCTGGATAGGATGCCGGTCCATCACAGGGCATAAGGCCAGGGTACACGCTGGCCAGGATGCCGCTCCATCACAGGGCATGGCGCCGGGGTACACGCTGGACAGTAGGCCGCTCCATCACAGGGCACGAGACCGAAGTACACACTGGACAGCATGCTGCTCCGTCACAGGGCACGAGACTGAAGTACACGCTGGACAGGATGCCGCTCCGTCACAGGGCACGGGGCCGGGGTACACGCTGGACAGGATGCCGCTCCATCACAGGGCACGGGGCCGGGGTACACGCTGGACAGGATGCCGCTCCGTCACAGGGCACGGGGCCGGGGTACACGCTGGACAGGATGCCGCTCCATCACAGGGCACGGGGCCGGGGTACACGCTGTACAGGATGCCGCTCCGTCACAGGGCACGAGGCCGGGGTACACGCTGGACAGGATGCTGCTCCATCACAGGGCACGAGGCCGGGGTACACGCTGGACAGGATGCCGCTCCGTCACAGGGCATGAGGCCGGGGTACACGCTGGATAGGATGCCGGTCCATCACAGGGCACACACAGCGGGTGATTTGGAGATGCCAGTTTGCCTAACCTTATGTCTTTGAACTACAGGAGAAAAGCTTCACAGCACACAGAGAAGAGGAAAGCCGCACACACACAGAGCAGAGGGGGGTCTGATTCCAAAGGTGCCACCCACTGAGGCACCCTTGGCATGTTTTGTATTGTACTTACATTCTCCAACATTTGCATCTTTCCATATCTGCGTGTGTGTGTGTGTGTGTGTGTGTGTGTGTGTGTGTGTGTGTGTGTGTGTGTGTGTGTGTGTGTGTTTGTACTCTACTCCAAGTACACTATGTATATTTTTTTAAAATATGAAATACTTGCTTATCTGGCACATTTAACTGAAGAATATTATTCCATATAATATTGCAATGCTTACTTATGCATCCTCTAGTATTGACATGTCCATGTGTTTAACCACACTTAGTGATGGTCTACATTTTCTCACATCTGATCAACACAACCTAGGCAAACTCTGAACATCATCTCCAAAGGGTTGATAAAAAAAAACTAATTTAAAGCCACCTTAGTTTTTCTCACTTGTCTCCCTGAAATCTTCTTATACGGTATATCAGTTATATCAGCTTACATCCCCATGCCTTCTCTACAGTCATTATGAGGTGCTAACACCTCTCCGTGGGACAGCAGGTCTCAGGTTTTAATGCCAAAACAGGCACCAACTCAACAGCTGCTACCATGACTAAGACCTTGGGCGTGGTCTTTTACAACTGCTTCTTTGGTTCTTCCTGGATAATTTAGCTTCCTCCTTTCCTACTTATCTGTGCTTGATCTGTTGACAAATCTGCCCTTTTCTTTGCCTAAGCATGCACAACAAACAGACTTAAAGGTGCCATAGAATGGAAATCTGTGTTTACATTGGCATTGTTGAAAAGGAGAGTTTGGTACATGGAACTGACATACCATCAATCCCACACGCTGTTGTTACCTCTTTCAAATATAAATCCCACATACGTAAAAGAAGGTGGTAAACGGGCTGATTAAGAAAATCCTAGAGAATTCTGTAACAGTCGTAGCTACTGTACACCCCTGAACTTAACATACACCATTTTCAAGCCTAATGGACCTGAACACCCCGCAACATTTTTTTTCTCTCTCGAGGGGCATGTGTGCAGTTTCTACAAGTGCACCTGGCAAGGAAAAATATACTGACAGCCATTGATGTAAGGTTACTTATTATTAGTAGGCTAAGAATGTAAGTCCAATTCCCAAATTATCCTCTTAGCAGCTCATTTAGTTGAAATTGTATGGTTCCAACTGTGTAAGCTGCTAATGTTGTTAACAACTATGCTTTGGGGAAAGTCTGTGATAGTGACATTGACGCTCCATCACTTTTGCTTAAGCTAAACAGATATAATTCATAAGTCAAAGAAATTCAAAGCAGAAGTCCAATTCATTGCAGACAACACATTGTTCGTTTGGAGCTCTTCATAGAATTTGCATGATGAAGCTAGCATCATGAAATCATTTGTTGATTGAGATGCTAAATAATTACAATGTTCTTGTTACAATTCTAAAATCAAAGTTATGATTACGCTAATGTTTTTATCTAGGTTTAAGTGAGACTATTACGCTTACATTTGGCAAAGTATGAAGTGTACACTGTAAAGTAATGAAAAAAGTACAGTATAATACATACATACACCAGTAAAATAGCTGTTTATTATCATTATCAAGTATTATGTTCTGTACATAATTGTCTCTATTATAATTTTACAAGACTGGCAGTGCCGTAGGTTTGTTTACACCGGCATCACCACCAACATGTAATGAGTTGCACCACGAAATCATTAGGTGATACGAATTTTCCTGCTCCATTATAACCTATTGGGACCACCATCGTTAATGCAGACTGCCATTCACCAAACAATATTTGACTCATTACTGAAAAGATGTTGGTTCTGTATAAACAAACACAGTACCTCACTGTAACCAGCCAATCAGAGCAGAGCTCATCAACATATTAATGAGCCCTTCGAAGAAGGGAAAATGTCCTGTCTCATTCTATGGCTAAATAATAGTGTTTGTAATGAGCCTGTAAACCAAACCAAGTTGACATATCTTTTATGTAGACATCATAGATCAATTTAAAATACTGAAAAAATTCTGTGGCACCATTAAATCAGACTGCACAACAACATTCACCTCTATCGTAGGGTACCCTTACTTAAGAAGCCTTTTGCTGTGACCAGCAAGAAGGTGGGTTTTGTCATCCAACCTGAAAAACGTTTTAAATAAAAAAATAAAAAGTCTTGAATTCGTATCCCAGTAAAATTTCAAACTTATTTTTATAGTCAGTGTTTCTGCTAGAAACACTATTATCCCTCTAAGATTCTGCTCTGGGTCACATGTGATTGTATGTTGTTGTTTTGCTATTAATCATACATTTCCATCATTTAGCTAATTGACTAACTAACTAACTACCAAACTATAAATAAAGAACATTTTGCTCATAATATGGCCTCCATGAAGTTAACAAGTAAAGTGAAGTTAACTTAAAGACTTTGTGCGTCATCACATATTATTGTGCTTGTTCAAACGCCTGTTCGGCCTACTTCATATGGGTTTCCAACTAGACGAAGGCAAGTTATTAGTTAGCTAGCAATGCTGCTGTAGTACTGTCCATGTATTATTATATCACAGCTGGCACCCTCACAAACCACGTAAATGAAGAGCCACAAAGTCCTTCCTGAATCAATGTCACTGTCCATGTATTATTATATCACAGCTGGCACCCTTACAAATCACGTAAATGAAGAGCCACACAGTCCTTCCTGAATCAATGTCATGATACTGAACTTCCATATGTTCAAACATTGTGTTTATTACAGTTACGTTGTGCATAGAAGTATACAATTTACCACTTGAATCTACATCTAGGAAGCCGTTCTAACAACTTACTGCCCCCCCCACCTCCCCCCATTATCTCTATTGTTTCCCATATTGATTTAAGTCACCCTGTAGGATCACCAAGTCTGCATGGAAAGCTTTGAAGCACCTCACTCCCCATTTCTAACAAGGCCGCACACTCTGCTCTTTACTGTATCCACATAGAAACACTCAAAGTTTTCTTGCAGTCACATAATTACCTAAAAGGAACATCACCAACAGCACAGCCCTCAGCCTCCCTGGTGACTCACCCCACCCCCGCCTGAGGTCACTCACCATGGGGAACTCTAGAGGAGGAGAGACTCCAGCCCTGTGCAGGATCTCAGTTCCAGCGCCCACATTGCGTACCGCTAAGGCCAGCCATACCTAGCAGAAATCTCTCCGACACTCTAATGTTCAGTGGTAATATTCTACTGGTACCTATTTATTCTCAGATGCTCAAACATAGTCTCTTTTACAGCTTCCTTTATTTGCTGCATTTGTCAATAAGTGACAGGAATTTGAAGTCAAATTTGTACAATGGGTTGCATTTTTCAAATTTATGGGTATAAGCATTTTAACAAGAGCTAGTGATGTTTTAAAACAAATGTAATAGTGTTATGCCTTTGGGGTTGTGTGTTTGGTTCCTGTCCCATTAATATTCCTGCCCTTACTGTCTTCACCTCATGATCCATGTAGTTTGCCTCTGCGACTGGGCTGAGCTTCCAGGCTAGCTGCAACCCTCCCTTGGATACATGGTTATGGAAAATCAATAGTGATTGTTTCATTATACCGCAATTATTTTGAAACAGAATCTGTTTCACAATACGTTTTTAAATCAGGCTGATAATGTAGAAATTTAGAAATCTCTTCATCTAAACAGTTATCTTGCTAAGACTGCAGTTCCTAATTTTACCGAATTTTGATCAGCGTGTGAAATGACCTCTCATATTAAAGGGTTCATAAGAATCACACCTCTGGATACTTCAATGGAATCAAATTGTAGAACTGAGGCACTTTCGCCTAGATAGTTATGTGTTCGACATATTCACATTTGAACTTTTGCCATGGTAAGAAATCCTAAGTTCCTTAATGTAACCAAGACGGTACTATGATTTCAGACAATCATGGATTATCTTTTGGAATCTGACCAAGAACATTTCCCACGAGTCTATTCACTTCTCTTTTTTAAAAAAGTTGATTAGAAAAGTCAGTAACACTATACAAATACTTAGTAGCAATTCAGTTACTGCTGAAGTAAAAATCATGAATATAGTAGCTACTTGAGATGAATGATGTGTCACCATTCATTAATGAACAAACTTGACATCAGTATTTCACTTGTGTTATTAATTACTTGTTCCTTCAGTAGTTCAAAAGGGTTTATAGAATTAATAGACATAGTAACAAATATAGTAACTGATTGAGGTAAAAGATGCATCACAATACATTGATGAACAAACATGAATTTGCAATGAAGACATAGTTTGTGGATAATTAATACATATGTATTAATGCATAATGCTATACTATTTGTTGCTGAAAAATCTAGCCTATAAGCACAAGGTCTTAAGGTCAACAGAGAGGAACTAAAATACCTAGAAAAAAGAGCTTGGAGTAACAGTTTTATTAAAAAATAAAGCTATTTAGCTACTGTATTCAGGTGGGTTTATTATTAACAGTTAAGTTTTTTTTTTTTAATACCCACCACCACCACTCCTCTTCGGAGGACAACTTCATTTTACATTAAATTCAAGTGTACACAGTGTGGCTTTATTATTAACAGTTAAGTTAATGTATGATAAAAAGACATAGGTAGGGTAAAGGGAACTAAAATATTGTTATTACTATATTGTCAAATATTATCAGTATTTCACTGATTACGTCACATGATGGTTTTTAGGTATTGATTAATGAACACATTTTTATTTGGTTGCTAAATGCATACAATGTTTTTTGTGTTTTAAGAAGTTTACATAAAAAGGATAGCAAAACCAAGAATACTGAGGAATCAGAAAAATCATGCTAATACTTTTTGTTGTACAGTATTGTCAATGTATCACTTATGTATAAATATGTTTTATGCAGTGTATATGTTAGTGATTCTATGAGCTGTTCTTAATAAATCTGTCTATGGTGATTTTGTTGTAGGGCTAGAGCGCCCTCTTCCTGTAGTAAGATGCTAAACCCACTTAACCTGACGAAGTAAATTCTCAGGGAGAAGGCCTGTATATATTCATACTTCTGAGTAAAATGTGCTTAAAATTTGGAGAAGTGGAACCCAGAGCTTGCCAGATGAACAATCCATGGCATCTTAATTCAGATCAAGATAACTGCAGCATTCTTGTTAAAACAAGTCCTGATTATGTATATTTGTGATTTAACAAACGATAAAAAAGCCTTTAAAATAATGCAGGCCTCTTTAGCTCAATGGATCCTTAGGTATCAGATTAGCACAATCAAACAAATTTGATGTCAAAGTTAAATGTTTATTCAGCAGGACAAAGTAGGTAAAAGCAGAAGAGAAGCAGGGACTATGCTGTTCCGTCCATTTAATTTTGGTACATGTAGCCAAAAATACCCAGCATGATTTACAAGTCCCCTAAATTCTTTATAATATACTTAAAGCTGCAAAAGCACAAAACATTCATTCAAATAAATGAAAACAAAAGCAGTACTAGCTAATACGAAAATCGGCGTTGGAATTAGATGATGAAGATTGTCTGTGGTTCTGTGGGTTAGGACTCTGTGTTGGTTAATTGGAAGATTGCTGGTATAACCATATCTGTGTCTGTGCCTCACTGTGTGTGCAGATGCACTCACACCTGCCTGCTGCCATTCCTGAGCAACCTCTGCACTGGTGGTGCCCCGATCCCACAGCTGAATTAGCTACAGAAGACAGTCCTGGCACTTGCTGGACGTTCTTTGTAAAGCACCCAATCTGCTATTCTAACTCAATCAGCATGACAGAGTGATCCCCAGCCTTGTCCTCATCAGCACACTCCTCTGAGTTAACGAGAGAATTACTGAAATGATGTCAGTAAGTTTTTTTATGGCAGGGCTGAAATGCAATGGAAATATTTTTTTTTTTGGCGGGGGATGACGTTTATTTTCATGACAAAGAGGGACTTTGCAATTATTTGCAATTCATCTGATCTCTCATCATAACATTCTGGGTATGCAAATTGCCATCATAAAAAGCGAGGCAGCAGAATGAAATGTGAATGTGAAAATTAATATTTGTGTTACTCTGAAACCTTTTGGCCATGGCTGTATTTGGCACTTTAAGAAGGATTGACCACATGTACAGGGCAATGTTAGGGGGTGTGTAGCCTACTGTATGCCAGGTGCCCACCCATATATCCATTGATTCTACATTTAAGTCGGCCTGTCCTTTGGATATTGGGAGTGCTGGGGTTTATAACTAGGTGGTATGGAAATATTTATTGATTGACATGGGAGAGCAAATGCCTGTTATTCTGTCTGTTAGGAGTTACTTGTGTGGAAAAATAGCCAAAGGCACCTTTTTATTAGGTTATTTTATGCATCAAGTATGCCAGGACAATTTGCCAAAATTATTTTCTTGCATAGCTCCTTTATACTTCTGCTTCATGTTTATCATTCTGTGAGATAAGAATAAAGGTTCACAGTTAATGTTTTTTTCTGTGTGCCACCAAACCGAACCGGTCCGAACTAGCTCTGTGATTATCGATATGACCTTCCTCCTGGTCGGCTGCTACGTGACACAGACTTTCACGCAGACAAGACAATACCTTGTTATTATACCAAATATTATTTAAGTAAAAATTAAATCTTCTACTACATCTAAATGTATAATGTCCAGTACAAGCTGTAGGTGAAGGACAGATCTACAGTTGGTGGGTACTATGGTGATGTCTGTGTAGCTAATGGGGGTAAGATGCAGGGTATTGGGAAGTCCTCTCCACTGCAAATGTGATGAGTAGTCAGTCATTTGTACTACTGTCAATGCATTTAAAGTCAGAAAAGAGAATGCATACCCCCTATGAGCAAAACTATACAGGAGGCTGCACCTGGGTCAGAGCACATGCAGACCCTGTACGAGAGCAGCTGTGGAGGGTGCTGCACCAGGGTCAGCGCAGACACCACCTTGGAACCCGTCTGTACTGTGGGGGTGGAGGTCCCCATCCTGTCTGCCTTGCAGAGCACCGCTTTCTGCTGGCTGCTAATTAAGGAAGTTCTTATTTTGCATTAAGTTAATTCCCTATAGAAATAATGAGATGCAAAATATTCACCAGTCTGGATTATATTTTTATGTTTTGTTTTATTTTGCAGTTGTTTCGCATTTGGAATAGGAATGGGTAGTTTCTTCAAAAATAGAAACATCTTGCGGTTCTGAAGTCTATAGCCTACATTGGTACAAATTAACATACAGTACTTTTTCTTACCCTAACCCTAACCCTAATTTGGTGCCTTAGAGTGAAACTACAAGCTATTGGAAAGAAGGAAATATGGTTCTAAAGTATGATAAACTGTGGGGGAGCAGAGCTGTCATAAAAACACATGTTTATGGCTGAACTTGCCATATTTTTTCTAACCCTAACCTTAGCCTCAGTATGTTAACCCTAACCCTAATTTGGGGCCTTAGGGTGAATCAGTAGGCTATTGGATTATTGAATAATAAAAATACTGAATAATAAAAAGGTCATGAATTTGAATAAAAAGACTAACAATAATTAATAACAATATGGGCCTTTCATATACATGAATAGGCCCATAATAAAACATCAAAGCACTTGTCACAGCAAAATTATCATACGCATGATAGGAAAATAAGATGATAAAAGATAACAAAATGACTGACATTTTCTTAATGACTTTCTGAATTTAGGAATTCAGGCTAACTGAAGTGGAGTCATTGGTCTGGAATCAGAGGTGGGGTCACAAGTCCAGGAGAACCGAAAGCCGGGAGAGTCAATCCTACACCAACACAGGAAACGAGGAACAGGAAGAGATGGGCAAGAGCAGGTCAGATAGAAGCGGGCCAGGCAGGATCAGGCAGAGCAGGAACAGGTAGGGCAGGCATCAGACAAGAGAAATGGAGGACAGGGTTATCATAGTGCTTGATAATGCATATGAGAAAACAGAAATACTTCGCAAAGGGCAGGTAAGTCCGGTTTTTAAAGGTGGGGAGGGTGAAATGTTAATTGGCTCTTAGTCAGTGTCATGATATCACTTACAGTATAATGGATTGTTTTTATTTGGTTTTGTTAAGTTAAAACTTAGTTTCTCACCTTGAGTTTGTTAAAATGGCTTTGTGATACTTGCTCCTTCTGTTCTACAGTATGTGTGTTTTATGAAATACATGAATAAGGCCTGTTTATATTGCCACTCATCTTGTTGTGTGTATTGATGGGTCAAGGGAAGTCCTGAGTTGAGAAGTTGTTGGCCTTGTTACAGCTCACAACACTCATATATATAGCCAAAATGTCTGGTGAGACCTACCTGCATAACAAACTGCTCCACTGCTCCAGATTTTAGCTGAGACCCAGGTTCCCAAGTCTCACCACTTCTTGTGAAGAACATGAATACTAATATTAAAGAGGGGTGGCTATAATGGCATTATTAGGGCCATTGTAGGAAAAAAATACTAAGCTGTGGAAGGGATTGTAATATTGTGATAAAAGACTACTGTAATTAATGACTAAAGTCATAAATATGCAAGAAAAAACTCTGAAATTCACTGAAATTGCATAGTCATAATTTTACAGTTTAGTAATTCCCTGGGATAAAATTTATGAGACATAATGAAACATTCACCTGCAATTCCCCTTAATATGCCATTGTAGCCATCTCATTTAAGGAAGTTTATTCAAATTTCAGTATTTAATTTAATTCAGTAATTATATCATATTGTCAGAAGTATTAAAAACATTTGTTTTTGCTTTCAGGATTTTTCTAACCGATTATTCCGCATGTTAGTGTCAGTAGAAAAGTGGCACCTTGAGATTGGGTCTAATGGACTAGTGGTACCTCAGTTCTCAAACTCATTGGAACTCAAATTTCTTAAAAGTGGAACCAACCAATTTGAAAAAAATATACCTAGAGCTTGATCTGAATCTCAGAAGTCAAACCGTGAACGCTGACCTAAGATGGGGACACATGGGGAAATGAGTCACATGGCACACTATACTAAATGAATACATATATTTAGACAGTAAAAATACATTTAGACAATGATAAACAGTAACAGTAATTATTATTATATAATAAAATACATTTTAAAATAAAGATTTCTTATTTATAATAGTAATAATAACTGATCCTTTATTAATCCCTGTGGGGATTTTTTTTTTTTATGCCTCCCTCAACTTGCTCTTTGCTCTTGCTCACCTGTTGGGGTGCCCAGGGAGCTAGGGGTTAAGGGCCTTGCTCAAGGACCTGCAGACGCGCTGAGGCTGGGCTTGAACCAATGACCTTGTGATTATAGGCACACAGCTTAGCCCACTGAGTCACATGCTACCCCTCATTATTTTAATATTTTTATATCCTCATAACTAAAATATTAATAATGAACCATTAATACATTTAATTATAATAATACTGTCATGCTGAGCGGAGACGGAACAGAGACAAAGGTGCAGATGTCAGCGTATCGGGAAATACGGGGTTTAATTACAGGGAAGGCAGGCAAAACGCAGACGGACAACACAATGGTCGGACTGGGGAAACAAAATGAAACACGAACGAAATACAGAGAGCTAATAAAAACAACCAGAAACAGCTGGTCACACAGGGATTCCACACGGAGTGAAAGGGGGGGGGAGGGGGGCGCACGGAGGGAGCAGGACACATTGTTTTTTTAACTTTACACATTGTTTGGATACATTTTTTTCTTACTTTACAAATTACTGTTTTGATAAATGTGCTTAGATGTGTTTAGTACAGTATATGCTCTTCTTGTTTTATTTGGTTCATTCTGTGTTTAAATGCAAAAAAAAACAGCATATTTTGGTGTAATTTTTTGGGGCCGGGAACCAATTCATTGGTTTATCATTATCTCTTATGGGGAAAATTTGATCAGGACTCAAACTTTTTAGGATTCGATCTGGAGTTCTGAACAGATTAAGTTCGAGTTTCGAGGTACCGCTGTATAAACATGAGACAGGAAATTTGATGCCTGACCACACACACACACACACACACACACATACACATATGCACACAGTGACAGACAAAGTGGTGGAAATTAAATGAACCTGCACGTGGTGAAGGTCATGTGACTGTATCGCAATGAATATAATATCAGACTAAATGGACAACAGAGTTGGCAGTATGAGCACACTGCTGGTCCGTAGGGTGTAGCAGATAGGCACTGTGTCTGAGCTGACATCCAAGCTGATCCCACACATGTTAGATTGGAGACCTATCTGGGCACATAAGGACTTCAGCATGATGCAGACAGTCCATAGACACACGCGCTATGTGTGGATGGGCGTCGTCTCATTAAAAGACTGTACCAGGGGTAAGACATGCGGACGCAGTATGTCACTGACAGCACTGTGTGCATCCTATGGCTTCCCACACCATAATGCCAGGAGTAACACCAGTGTACCTCTTCACAACCTTGGCAGGATTGGTCCTCTCCCCTTGACGTTGCCATACACGCACATGACAGTGATATGCAGAACCGAGATTCATCGCTGAACATGGTATGAAAGCACTCGTCATCAGTCCATGCCTCCCGGTTATGCCACCGCTCCAAACGCAGCTGTCTCTGTGCTGGTGTTAATGGCAGCTTATGCATCGGATGGTGAACCTGTAGTTGTCGAGACACGGAGTGGGGTGACACAGGGTGTTGTAGAGAGTCCAATACCTGTGTCCAGATGGCAGGTGCAGATGTCATGGGGTTCTGTAATACATGGAGTACAATACAACGATCCTCCCTCGGTGTGGTCTGTCTTGGGTGACCTTCACGACGTGTGTGGGTGCCCTCATGTGCCCATTGGTTCCATCATCAGGTGACTGACATCTGCATGCCGGGAATTGCCTGATACGACGCCTCATGCAAACCCACAATGTGACCCCTATCAAACTCCATCAAGTGCTGGTAATGCTGTCTAATGCATCTACGAGGCATCCTCTGTATCTGGTGACTAGACACGCCAGCTCCTTGCAAATCGAATCGTTTACATACCCATCACTGGTCTGCATGTGTACCAAAATACATCCCAATCGGACCATTACTTCTGGGTGCTTAACTTTTTTTTGTCACTAAGTGTATATCACTGCATGTCAGGGTAGGAATATCTCACCAGATCTGCTTTGCACTTTCACATAACATTTAATCGCATTCAATATACAGATATAGGCACATGATAATTATATTTAAAATCCTTAGTGATTTCTAATTGTCTCAACTTGACATTAGGTGTCCAAGACATTATGGTTAGCAACCTCTGAAAATCAATTTTTGGTTTAGTCAGCACTTTTAAATTATATTCAGTGCTATTCATTCTGACCCCAGAAATACATTTGACTATGATCGCTGAGGTCTGCATCCTCACATTTCTCAAAATAGAATAATCTATTACTGGAGACTATTCAATATATATCTTAGCAGGCTCGTTCCTGAGATGTGGTAGGTGTTATAATGGGGGTGGTTGTGGACTACACCCCCAACCTCTAACCCATTTGTATTTTTGGAAAGGACCTGATAGAGAACACTGACTGATGCAATCAGTGCCATGAAAATCGATGAGCATCTCTAAATCCCCCTCATGCAAGTGCTAGATCCTCCTGAGGCCCAAGGAAAAAAAGTGTCTTTCAATTGTAGGTTATTTGCCTTTGGAGGAAATAAGACATCTTACAATGTAGATTTTTTTCAATTTTTTTTTTATTTTTAATTTCACATCATGTCCTCTTTATTGCACAACAGGAATAAATACGTTTCCTAGCATCAGTGAAAAAATAAATGCAAAAATACAATGCCTACTACAATGGACATGGATGAAAGGGTCTCAGGTTACACAGGCTTCAATCTGGGTTTCAAATGTTGCAGAAAAATTGGAAGCAAAGGGAGGAGAAGTCAGGAGTTAGAACTGGGCCAAAACAAGCACTAACGGCACTAACGAGCCCCACGGACCAATTGCATTAATGAACCCCACCCACTATATATTTTTAACAGTAATCAGTTATATGTTTCAGAATGATTTCTGCTTCTTTCACTGTGAAAATTGTTTTGATAACTTGTTTTGTATCTTTACAGTCTTTGCAAGGGGGTATGGTGCAACAAGGTATAAGTCACAGTTTGATATCTGGGATGATATGCAAACACAGTCATTTTAAGTTGCGCAAGCACCTTATCCTATTTGATATTCTCCACTCAAATAAAATAGGTGATACTAGCTGAGTAATGATAGAGTCTAAAATCTAATTGCAATTATTTGCATTGATATGATCAGAATTCTAGCTATAACAATTTTGCTAGTCCAGGGTAGAAAAAAAATGGAAATATAAAAATTTCATAATGCTTAGTCTTTGTCAAGATTGGGATTCGTGATCATTTTTGAAGACATTGCTGCTGTGTAGCAACTGGATCTGTTTAGCAATCTGGAGTCCGTATATCCGTGTCACTGAGCTTCAACTGGTGACTACTCTTCCTGTGCAAAACCAACTGACCGGCTTCCCAACAAACATTCAATTATTTTATCATCTTGATGGAGTGAAATGAAACACCCATTTCTTCCTGACTTCCCTCCATGATCATAATTAATCATAATCTGCTCTTGGCCTCTATATTCAAATCATCAACCGAGAGCATTGGGATGTCTTTAGTACTTTTCCTTACAGGTTTAGTGTTCTGTCATGGCCTGAGCCACCTCTTCCTCTCCCAGAGGCGTACACTTCAGGTCCAGAAAGTAAAAATCCAAACCAGGATTTTGTTTCAACCAACCTGTTGACTATAAAGAGTCAGAATCACA
>JAABNY020000037.1:2749726-2770635 GCA_015164015.2 Brevimyrus niger
GCAATAAACCCGTGTTTTCGTTCGATCTGACGACTCCAGCGCTTATTTGCTCCTGCGACCTGCTCACGAACGTTACATTATCAGTATTGGAAAATATATAACCCAATAAAAATAAATGATAGACAGACTAGAATCACGTTTGCATGATCAGAATTGTCTTGACAAGGCTTGTCAAGACAATTTTTGAAAAACTTGATGAAAGTCACCTCTTGCTATTGAGTGAGTTGAAGTTATATACACTTTGACAATGCAATAATAAATTTCAGGTTATAAGGAAGGCTATTTATACATGGTAATCTAGTTTCATTATATTGGTTCTCTTTTGCCAGTGACCACTGAATAATGAACTAAAAAAAAAAGCTGTTTGGAGAGTATATTTTCAGCTTAAGTAGTTTTGTTACCTATATAGTTTTTATAGACATGCGGTCAACAGAATTTCTCTAAATCACCCAAGGTTTGCATATGTGTCTTATGTGGTCTGGCACCCTGTGTAGACTCCAAGGCACCTTAACTGAGAGTAGTAATTAGGAGATGCACAATTAAAACTTGTTTATAGTAATCAAAACTTGAGCCTATTATTTTTTTATTTTATATGACATCATTGTACAAGAGAGAGTATGATAAGTATGTTTTTGTCAGTAAGAAGACTCTCCTACAAATATAGAAACTAAACTTGACTGCAAACTTGAATATGAAATATGAATCATTATTGATATTATATTATTGAAAATAATGTCATACACTTATATTTTGGTTAGGTAGTTTAAAATGTGCAAAGATCACAGTATATATGTATGTACAAGCTAAACATATACACGATTCCATATATATACATACACACACAGGGTACTATGCAAACGTCTCAAGCAGTCAAAGAAATTGATGTTTAATTGATCCTCATGTTGGTTTAAAACATGTTTGTCAAAGTGTGTCAGCTAAGCCATTTCAGTACCTCTCCTAAAGACACCCCAGGATTTGCAGCAACAATCCAATGCACCAGTATTTTTTGACTCAACCCCTAACGCACCTTATTTGGCTAATCAAATCCTTCATAAAGATATTTGTGAGTTGGTGGTGAAATTTAACAAATGCACAGAATTGCTGGGGTTCCCCTGAGGAGAGGTTTGGGAACTGAAGTGATGTTATTCTAGCTATCCAACAAGATATCAGTAACTTTTTGGAAAGTAGAAGAATAGTTTATATTGTGTTATTGTGTTACTGTAATTTTGCATACTGTAGTTTTCATTTTCTGAGCAAATATACACTTACTACCCAGATAAATAGCAAACATTTTCTCTGACCCTAACACTTCTGCACAGCACTTTATATATGGAATTGTGTATTACACAATGTTTGGGTTTTACAGAAATACAGTAACAGTCAAACGTTTGGACACACCTATCCATAGAAAGGATTTTTGTACTATTCTTGATACTTAAGCATAGTTATAAAAACATAACAAAAGCCATATATGGAATTATGCACTAACCAAAAAGTATTAACCAAAAAAAAAATAATAATTTGTTGGGGTAGGGGCAGCTCTGTGGGTTGGGACTCAGAAGGTTGCCGGTTCAAATCCCATGTTAGGCAGAATGATCTCATCACTGGGCCCTTGATAAAGGCCCTTTAACCTCAACTGCTCCAGGGATTGGCTGGCCCTACTGTCCCCTCTATGCCAGTTTCATGAGGAGACCTCCTGGGATGCTTTTCCAGATGTCCTACAAGAATTCCCACATATATGCTGATCACTCATTGGCCACTTTTCTTTCACTCTCTGGTCAAACTTCAAAACCATTTCTAAAACATTCAAGTCAGGTGGCCAGGTCATGTGATGCGACACTATCGCTCTTCTTTGTAGGTATCTTGGCGTGTCTGAACTTTTGACTGGTAATGTACATCCCCAAAAGGTTCTCTGAAAAACCAAATCTACATATTTACATAAATTATAAAGGTCCACATAATTCTATAGTAATCCAGAGATTAGTCAAGATATGTGCCTTAAAATGTATTCAATGTACTGTGCAGAAAAATAACTGTTCCTTTAGTCATGCACCCCATCTTCCTCTCTGCTGTTCATTCCAAAAGAGTCATGTGAAGGGCTGTTGCTTGCTGTCCTGAAGTTATCACCACCAACATCTTTGTTCTGCAAGGAAAACAAATATATTTAGATTTTATTGTTGCTTTTGCTGTTTAGCCTTTTCATTAAAGGGACCCTATCAAGCTTTTCTGGCATTTCCCTTTCCTTTAATGTGTTATATAGCTCTGTGATAGGCTGGCCCCCTGTCCAGGGTTGTTCCCTGCCTCGTGCCCGTTGCTTCCGGGATAGGCTCCGGACCCCCCGCAACCCAGTAGGATAAGCGGTTTGGAAAATGGATGGATGGATGGATGGATGGATGTTATATAGCTTTGTGTGCATGTAAACAGTTTGCAAAGTTATCAGGACCAAAGTATATGCCAAAGCAAGAACTTGCTCCACAGAAAGCAGTCTTCTTTAATCTGCCTGAAACATCCTTAATTCCATGACCTGGTGAGGTCACCTCATAACATAATCCTTATTGGCCGCCTACCTGCAAGGACCTGTCTGCACACTCCAAGACAGGGGCAGAATGTGTAGGGCAAGCTGACCACTTGGTTACGCTGATCAGAGCATACAGGGCATACGGGATAGGCCTAAAGCTCTAACAGTGCGTCTTGGATACAGGGTGAATAGAGATCAGCAGTAAGAGAAAAATAATGTGCTTTTGGAACACTGAAGGATGTAAACATACATCCAATTGTTTGTTTTGTTTATTTTTGTTTTATCTATCTTGTTTCTTTTACTTATTTGTTATTGTATTGTTTTATTTTTTTGTACTGTATGTTTTATCTTGTTAGGTGACCTTGAGAATTTTGGAAGGCGCCCACAAATAAAATGTATTATTATTATTAAATCTAGTAGACCCCAAAAATTAAACTATGCATGGTGAAAATGAGCATGATGGGTCCCTTTAAGATATTACTGCTAAAAGAAGACTGTGCCACTGCAGAAGCTCACCTTTGGTTTAAGTCCTTTTTGTCGACCGTTGAGGTAGCCAGGTACATCTTCTGTGCTCTTTAAGCTGGTCGATGACGACGGAGTCGGAACAGATGAGCCCTCTTCACTGCTTGATCTCCGATGGGATACCGTGTTATGCCGTAAGGTGGCCCTAGCTACTACTTTGAAGGCGTGGGCAGCTGTGCTGCACCTGACCTCCTCAATAGTGTTCCGGGATGGTTTTAAAAGGATGATGTACACTTTGTTGAAGAATATACAGGTCAGTAATCCGAAGCTGGAGGCCAGTATTGCAATGACTTCTACTGCTGACACAAACTTGCCATAAGTGCTTATGTAAGCGGGAATAAAGGAAATCCAGACGATGAAGAAAATTAGCATACTGAAAGTGATGAATTTGGCTTCATTAAAGTTCTCGGGTAGCTTCCGTGACTTGAATGCAAAGAAAAAACAGACTGCAGCAAGAAGGCATGTGTACCCTATAAGGGACCCCAGAGCCATTAGTGATCCTTCATTGCAGGTAATGAAAATGATTTCATCCATGTCATGGTTGCTGTAGCTTTCAGGGGGTGCATTGTACAACCAGACCACACATATCATAATCTGAACCAATGTACACGTGAATACTAAAAAAAACTGCAATTTTAAACCCCACCAATTGCGATGCAGGCTGGTTGGAATCTTAGCCTCAAATACAAGAAGTACACGATTTGTCTTTACCAGTATGCATGAGATGCAAAGAACAAAGCTAATCCCAAAAGCAGGCTGCCGCAAACGGCACGTCCAATCTTGAGGCTCCCCGATAAAAATTAAAGAGCTGGAGAAGCAACAGATGAGTGAGAAAAGAAGCAGGTAGGAAAGTTCTCTGTTGGTGGCCTTCACGATTGGTGTGTTGCGATACCTGACAAAAACTCCAAGTACAAAAGATGTCAAGAAAATCCCAAGCATAGCGAACAAAGTCAATGCTATCCCAAATGGTTCTGTCCATGAAAGAAATTCAATGTCCTTAAGAATACAGGATGTGTGATTGTCATTTGACCAGGAGTTGTTTGGGCATTTGGTGCATACACTTGCATCTGAAACAAAAAAATTCCAAACATAATATGACATTTTTTAAATGTAAGAATGTTCAAAGCATTTCAAATCCTGGCGTCTCACCTTTATGGTCACTGTATTCTCCATCTGAACATTCTGTGCATTCAAAGCAACAGGTTGGCATGCTTTCTATAATCCCCTTTCTGGTTCCTGGTTCACAATCTTCACTACAGTTAGAAAAAGGCACCTGGTTTATGAATGAGAAAGAGGTGAAGATAACACTAATGATCAGATCAAATGAAGTATTTACCAGTTAAAATATGTATAAAAACAACAAAGCACTCAGATGTTTATTAATTAGAAATGTATTTCAGTAAAATATTTTGATTAAATGAATGCAGACGTAAGTCCTTAGCATGGTTTGAAGTAGATCTCTGTGGCTGCTAGACAGTAAAGTGCTTAATGGATATAATTTCAAGCTCTTTATTATGACCTTTCCACAGGTTTATATCCTGAAAGAAATAATCCTTTATTCAGATTACTATTTTTGTAAGTAAAATTATCTTTTTTGTCTCACATCCATTAAATCTATTAGCATGTAGTGTCTCCATCCATCCATTTTCTCTAACCACTTGTCCTATTCAGGGTTGCAAGGGTCCACAGCCTATCAGATGCTATGGGAACAGCCCAGGAGGAGGCGCCAACCCCACACTGCGTATGCAGCTTCTCTCTAAGAGCAATTTCTAGTTAAAGACACTTGCAAGAGTATGATGTAATTTTGTAAATGCTACACCTATTAAGTAAAATAGAAGAAAAATTGGAAAAATATAAAAATACATTTTGAAAAGAAGAGCTGGCTGAATAGATATAAATAAATTAAAAAAAATATACGTACATAAAATATTTTAAAATCTTTTACATGATTCATTTATATTAATATTACTAAAATGAGTCAGTATATCATACCTAATATCAAACATAAAAAACACAGAAGCTGAATGTATTTTAAGTCCACACTGCATACAATTTATGCCGAAAGGGGGATCGACAAAGCTCTCAAATGGAAGCTGCACATTCTTTGACCAGTGCATCACTTCAGATAACCACACTTCATCTGGAAGGATGGATGACTGATGGATTTATTGAATTAGGCCAAATCTACATCTTAATGTAATTCAAGCACTGTAAATTTATTCAAAGATGTTACCTAATAATCATCTTGTTGCCATTTAAAATGCATTAAAAACACTGGTCTAAATATTCATATTAATATAATTATATATTATATATATAATAATATATTAATATAATAAATATTAATAATGTCCTAGTACATTGCATTAATGTATTAATTAACCAGTAACTAAGTGTTTAAGTATTGATCCCATGTTCATTCATCATTAATCAATCATGACAGTTTATGTATTTCGTGGGAAAACCTATATTAGGTCATGATTTGTTCTTGAGTAGTAAATGAGTTAAGTCATTTTTGCTCTTATGTGAAGTCCTACCATTAGTAACTAATTAGTTAACTAATTAGTTAATCTGTTACTGGGAAAACATGATTAATTAATGATGCAATGAACAAGCATGAGATCAGTACATAACTAACATTTAGTTATTGGTAAACTAATGCAGTAAGTAAGCATGTACTAGTACATTTCATAAACGTTACTGAGACATGATCTGTTGACATTTCATGACTGTCAGGGCTTAAACCAGAACATATTTATAAATGTAGTAGAAGTGGTTTAAGAATAATAAGCATTTCTGGTAGGTCTTATTTTTGTAATCTTTTTAATTAGTTGGTGCTTGAAATGTGGAGTCCATCATAACTGCAAAAACTGTAATATTACAGGATTTCGTGGAGCCCATAGTCATACCTGCTTAAGATATCCATTCCATAATATTTTAGATGTATTAATGAAGAGCCGAGCTCCTTTCTTAGCAAGCATGTTGTAATAACCGATCTCTTCAAACACCACACTGCCATCTAGAGGGGACCGATGCCAGTTGATGATTGTGTAGTTCCCTAGTATATCTCCACTCTCGTCAAAGTCTACTTGCTCCCCCATGCTGTTTGTGAAATTCAAGTGTCTCAGTTGCTTGAGTACCTGGGAAATAACTGGACTGTTATTGAACATAAATAAAAGAGACAAGATAGGTGGCATCCACCTATAATTAGGTAGGATTATTTACTTATAGATTCTTTTTAGTAGATACATTAACATGGAAATTATATTACAACTGCAATATGCAATAATTAAAGAATAGCATATTGAATAGAATTAAAAAGACTGTAATTCATTACTTGGGAAACTTTTATGTTTTTTTAAATGACCATATTTACCTGCCATGCTTCCACTTTCTTAATATCGGCACAAGAATTATTGGTAAATGGTCCATTTCCTGGAGTGCAAGTTAGAATGTCTTGCAGGGCTTGTGCAATGGAATAGACAGCCACATACACATTATAGGAGATGCGTAGATGAGTGTAATCCAAATATGGTGTTTCTACACTTGTAATGTCCTCTTCACCAGTACAAAGAGGCCTGGACCCATTTTTTATGTGATCACGTCTGGGACTGCCTTCCAAATAACAATTAAAAGTCTCTTCCCAGAATTCCCTAACAAACTCATTGTGGGATGACTTCTTTGGTTGTACTTGTTGCAGGAAGTTCTTGAAACCTGGTATCGTACCTGCTCTGAGTGCGAAGCCAATAGTGCCACCCACAACATGGAAGAACTCGGGTCTTGCAATCAAAGAAGAACTAGCCCAAGCTTCACTGGCTAGCCATATACGGTCAGTAATGTTGCGTTTGACAATCTCCTTGATGAGTGGCTCCATGTCCGGCCCGCTAGCAAAAACCGCAATAACTTTGGCGGTAGAGTTTTCAATGCGGTCCACGAGTGCTTGTATGCGCTCCTCCTCAAAATACTGCGAAATTAGCTCATTCAGGTGAATGCAAATGTCTCGTTCTTCCACCTCCTTCTCAAATTTTTCAATACCTGGTCGTCCATAGTCATCATCTGATGCAACTGCTATGACCCAGTTCCACTGGAAGAAATCAATTATGTCAGCCATGGCAGTGGCCTGATACTCATCTGTCGGGATGGTCCTCATGAAGGATTTGTACTGGTTTTTGTTGCTGAGAAGACGGCTTGAGGAAGCATAGCTGATCTTTACAGTGAAAAAGAGAGTGATCAATGAAAAGGACAACTTTTAATAAAGTAAAAAAAAGTTAACACAAATCAGGTAACATAAAGAACTGGAAACACGCGAACAACATGCCATTAGAATATTAGATCGATTTCCTATCAGGAATCGAAGGAAAAAAATTGATTTAACAAGGATTACTGCGATTGTTGCTGCTTCCTCAAACAAGTTTTATTACATGGTGTGGCCAACCAAGTCTAAACTAAATTGTGAGAAAAATGTTCTTAAGTGAAAATGTAATATGTCAACATTTGTTAACAATTATTTCAGGTTTGATTGGTTGGTAACGCTTAAGGCCATGTTTTTTGCTAATTTATTAACGCATTCATAACAAATAATTCTACATTCATGAAGCATTATAAACATGGCTATAAATATTTATCAAAAGGTATAACACATTATTGGCATTGTTTTTATGCATTATGAATGCTGTATGAGACAACCTATTATAAATGCATTTTGAAAGTGCACATAATGTTCAATGAATGCATTATGAAGGCATTTAAAGGTGTAATTAATGCAATACATTACCAGATAAATTAGGCAGGCTAATATGTTTTCCACGTTAAGCTATTAGGCTTTAGGTGTATATTCTGAGGTTAAG
Organism: Brevimyrus niger; assembly: GCA_015164015.2. NCBI lineage: Eukaryota > Metazoa > Chordata > Actinopteri > Osteoglossiformes > Mormyridae > Brevimyrus > Brevimyrus niger. The sequence continues at coordinate 2,757,614 of JAABNY020000037.1, forward strand.
AGGGGGAAAAAATCCAAATCTTTCCTAGGGAATAAATTCTGGAGCACTAGAACTTCCAACCGCCATGTATTCACTGACTGAAAACAAACCCATGTTGCATCCTTTGTTTGCGCGGCTGCATCTGCGAGACTCTTGCTAACTTTTGTTGATGTTCTATAGTATTTTTTAACCATTACTTCAAATATCTCCAACCCCCCCCCCCCTCAGGGTGGCTAACCATTCAATTAAAATTCAATGAAATTTCATTAAACATCCTATACTTCCTCCAGATCATCATGACCCAACACTGATAGCCATTTATTGCAAATGAATGGGTGTTTGATAGAATGATATCCAGTTTTTTAGACTGTTATGTATCTCAGTGCACAATGTATTTTCATGAAATGTTTTTTTTTTCATGAAAAAGTGCCTAAGAAAAAACAATTGGCCTTTTGCTTAGCTGGTATATTGATGCTTCTAATTATATTTGATGAAGTAGTACTTACCTGTGGGATGTAAAACAGGCCCAAAAGGTTGGCCACAGCTGTAGAGACTCCTGATCCCGTAGCGCCTACAACAGCAATAGTAGAAGGAATATGCTCTGTGCAATTGCAGAACTCATCCAAGTTGAGGGAGTCAATTTTGTTTTGTGCCACAAAGCTAAGAGTAGCCTCCAGGGCCTTAGACACAGTATTGCAAGTGTCAAAGATACGATAGCCGAGGGTGATGTTAGGCAGGAGTTTACTGCTGTTGTTGATCTCCTCGATAGCAAAGATCATTGCTTGCAGCCAACGGAAACCACGAAAGTTATACCTGTCAAGCAAAGCATAGAAATAACCTTAGAAAGTAAGGAAATTAAAATAAGATACATATAATAATTGAAAATGATTATATGCAGTATATGAGCAAAAGTTCTGGGACACCTGGCCATGACACCTAATCAACTTTTATGACATTCCGTTCTAAATCCATAGGCATCAGCATGAAGATGGGACGACACATTTTATTAATTTGTTACCATGATATGTTCAAATGTGGCCACATTTTACTACATAATCTGTTTATTGCCTAATGAATCATTTTAATTTAGGCCTCCAGACATCTGCATCTGGTGCAGGGTTGCCGACCTTTTGAGACAAGTTTGCACACACATGCACACACATTTACATGTACGTAACAATTTTATTACCTTGTACATAGTCTCTAGGGTTTGAAAAATACCCCAACGCTTTTGAGCTAGCTAATTTTAGGTTTGCAATACAATCATTTAGATTTGCTGTAAGACTTCTTGCGTGACCATGGGAGTCTGAAAGTATGAGTGTCATACCAGATGCGTGGCAGTTGGTAACGCTGCTGCTGGCATGGACAGAGATAGTTTAATAGAATTATATTGGTTAGAATAGAGTTGCCACGGAATGTTGTGTCCTGTTCTGAACCAAGATGGGAAGCAATTTGTCCCATATTCACAATTTGACGGTCCCCACCAAATTTAATTGTATCCCCCCCCCCTCCTAATTCTAAATGACACAAGAATTAACACATATTAAGAACCACAATTAACCAGTCAGGAACAGAACAAAAGCAGACATGCCACTAACACACTACAAGAACACTACTAACAAGACAAAACAAATAACATGTGAGAAATAAGCAAATTAACCAACCACTAAGGATTCAGGGCAACAAGGTACAGGTGGGGTATACTACAGTTAGCAGGGGCTATAGATGAGGAAACATTAGCAAACACTGAAGGTTATCTACACAAGGAGAGAGTAGGAACAACAAACTAAAGTAAAACAGACAGGGTTAACATAAAACAACATAAAACAAGAAACCTACCAGCACTGCATTAAAAAATACAAGTATGCATCGCTTCACATCTGAGTTACATTCTGTCCAATATGGTATATAGTGGTGGACGTTAAGCGATGCATAAGTGTATATCAATACAGCTTATAAGATTCCTCCATGAGAATCACCAGCTCTTAGAATTGTGGTCACACATTCTCACATTGGTTTAGAACTACATTAATATTGTTGTTATTATGTACTGTATTAATATTGTTCTGATTTACAAATTCTACATAAAGCCAAAGCAGATGTAGCTCATAACCTGGGGACCGCCTGTAGCATCTGCAGAAAGAAGTTTCTCAACAGAAGCTTCCTAGGAATTACCAGCTCAGTGGACTTAAGCATCAATAGAGAGCTCTCCCAGTAGATGACAAATATGATGCCGTAATTAATGACTTTACATCAAAAAAGTCCCAGATGGTTCCTTTATAAATGGAAGAGGTGGGGGGCTCCCAAATAAAGCTATGCCTAGGGCCCCTGATGAGCCCATGAGAGTAAACATCTGAAATTTCCTGAGAAAATGATACTGTCCAGAGAAGGGCCACTCCAAACATAGTGAATTTTTCATAGGTGATTTGTATTTTGTATTTGGTCTGAAAACCAAATTCAGAAGATTCACTCCTTATGAAATGCCAAGCACCAAACAAAAAGACATCAACCGACTTTGATTTAAAACACTAAAAGTAGTGGTCATAACAAATTGCTATTCAAACTAGCCAAAGCAGTTCATTTTTGAAGTAATAACAGTAATGAATCTATTTTCACAAGACTTGATATACAATGTATAGCCTTTATAAAAGTAAAGGGCATTTTGCTGGTAAAGACATTTAACTGAAAGATCAAATCATCTTCCTAAGAGTTTATTAGTGTGTTAATGAAAGGAAGGGATGTGAGTAACTGGGCTGTCACTGTCATAACCAGCAACTGGGCCATAAGAACATGAGAAATTTACAAAACGAGAGGGGGCCATTTGGCCCATCAAGCTCATTTCGAGGAGAACTTAACAAATAGCTCAGAGTTGTTAAATCCTTATCTAGCTCTGACTTAAAGGAACCCAGGATTTTAGCTTCCACTACACTAGCAGGAAGACTATTCCATACTCTAACTACACGCTGTGTAAAGTGCTTCCTCAAATTCATTTTAAAATTACTACATATGCCATTTCCATTTATTGCATATAAAATGGCTTATAGTGGTCCTAAAATTGAACCCTGCGGTACCAGTGACAATGATTTCATGACATGGAATTTTTTGCTATTACCTTACACATTCTGTTGATTCTGGTCGTGTTGCCAAATCTTGATCTTTGGATGCAATGCCGAAGTGAATTGGAAAAAGTCCTCCCAGGATAATATCCCCCTTCTTCTGAGCCCTTTGGTAGGGACCGTAAGTAGAGATGGCACCACTGAACCCCAAGAGGATCAGGGAATACAAATAAAATCTCATTGTTAGTTTAATATTCCAAATAACCAATGGTAAATTAAGCAATATTAGAAGTCATCCTTAGAGCTAAACATTAAACAGATGACCAGCGTCTTCCATCCTTGTCAGAATTCAGTCATAGGAGTATGACAGGAGCATATGAGATTTGAGAGCACTAAAAGCCAGCCGTTTCCCTGCCGATGACCAGGTATTCTTTGCCATGTGTCTGGCTTGTCACATCAAAGTCACTCTGTTAAAGAAAAAAAGAAAAGGTAAAACAGAGAAACATGGGGAAAACTAAAATTGCATTAGTAAGCATACGTAGAAATAATAATATCTTATGTCTATCAGAACTGGCCCATGTGTACATAGCACGCACATCACTAGCACTACAAATCCCAGATTGCAAAGCGATAGCTGGCGGGCTGGCATGTTTTTTTTTCTTCTTCTAAACTTTATTAAGACTTTGGAAGTTTTATACAGACATAAATGGCATGGTACAATTCCAAGCAGCTTCGAGCAAACCTATCAGACATTGGACAAGCAACTAAAGGAGATTGCATATACAACAATAAAGGATGGGAAATAAAATAACAAAAATGAAGACGTCAATTAAAATAACATAAGTAAAGCTCACTCTCGATATTCAAATCTAGACTAAAAACACACTTGTTGAGTCCAGCCTATAGGGACTCTAGTTCTACTGTAGCTCTAGCTAACTGCTCACTCCCACTTAGATCTATAGTGTGAGGTGTAGAGCTGGGTGGGGATCGGTGCCATTGGCTTTGGATGAACTGAACTGTCAGTGCTGTCACTCTCGCTTCACATACCCTTGTGGAATTGGATTGCTGATGTTTTCAGGGACCCCCCCCCCCCCATATACACACACACACACACATTAATGTGGAATGTCCATAATTTAGATTACTAGTTTCTGAACCCTCCCCCCATTAGAAAATGGTACGAGTTTTAAATTAAATGATCTCACACACTCCCCTGGTACAGCATTAAGTGTAATTCTGTCGCCAGTGCACCCTGTCACCTGGGTGATGGTGTGATTTACGCCTTGCAGCATGACACTAATTATACTGGAAAAATGCACAGTCAGGAATTTCACATTGCAGTGCTCAGTTGAACAGCAGACCCTGGAAAGAAAAGATGAAGCATAGATTTGTATTGTACTGCTGGTTATTTTCTGGTTTTCAGCTTTACCTGGAAAACATTTTGCAATATTTGCCTAACTTTTAAAGATGTATCATTTTCCTCACCACTCTTAGTTTTTGAAAGTGCCCCCAAATGGCCCCCTCATGCTTAACATTTAAACATTAACAGCAGTCACCGTGGTTAGTATTACAATGACAAGGATCAATGGAGAACACTTACAGTGATTTTAAGTCTGTTAAATGGTCAGAAACATGGTTCCATGCCTTTGGTACAACACATACCTCTTTCTATGTCACACACTCCTCTAATGAATAGTTACAAATTCACCTGAAATATCTCACTAGACTGTGGGGTAAATCCATCAAAGCCTAAACACTTATGTGACTGTACTGTTGCTGTTAACTGATTTTTGAATATGTTGTTCCAAGTATTACTTTACACTTTACACATTTTATGAAGATAGCAGCAAATTAAACATAACACATTCTATTACATTTGATTAGGACATAAGATATAAATTCAACTACTTCATATTCATATAACAAAATATTTAGTTCAATAAAACAGATAGGGTTTGATGCCTCTTTGTAGACATAGTCTTTGTAAAAAAAAAAAAAACCTGGGGTCATTTATAATGCTTATTGTTCACAGTTGCCTTTAAGAAGTTAATTTTTTGGATAGGATGCATCAGTTTTAAAATGCATAGAAACTTAAATAATTATTTATAGCAATGGGAAAACTATTAGCTTTACCATTTCATTAGTGCATATGCAAAAATGTTTTTAGAGAAAAGAAAAACAAGCAACAAAACCACCAACACATTTAACTAAATGTTTTTTCAACCAAACAAATGGAAGGGGGTAGTTGCCCTGTAATTTATTCAATTCAAGCTAACAATTAGCACCAAGGCATTAACAGCAGTCTGGGTGAATGACAGGGTACATTTGAACACTATGGGCCATCTAGAAATTTTAAAATGCTGAAAACACTTGTGATCTATTGTCCAGATGCTTCCATTGACCCAGTGTGAAGAGTACAACTTTCCTAAATACAGTACAAAGAACTTTTTAATGTATAAGCACAAACAGAGTAGTAAATTGGACACAGCGTACCATAGCTGTCCACATACTTCAAATGTACTATGTGTATAGCCATTTTTGTCTTGCCTCCTAATATGTGCTGTGTTCAGTTAAAATACATTTTTGAGTGCAGAAGTGTATCATTATTGCTGAGAATATCAGTAGTGATGATACAGTCATCTTGTCTTGCTTTTCAAAAATACGATGTACAACATCCATCCTTATGTTCTATAAATAATTATTTAATGCAGGGTTTGAGTGAATCATCCCAGAAAACTCAAAGCAGAAAGAACTGCTTCTCAGATCATCACAGGGCACAGACCTGTGTACACTGCATACAATGTAAAGAGATCATTCTAGCTTAGCTACATGTTATCAGAAGATTAGAGGAAACCAACAGAAAAATGGGGAGAAAATGCAATCTCCACACAAAGAGTCAATAGCAAGATTCAAACCCATAACCTTCTGATGACATAGTATTACCTCCCCACAATGTTTCTTTTCTATAAAACAGTTTATGGAAATTCTGCAAATTTTACATTATATGTCAGTTTTATTTTACAAATGAATTAATCTTAGAATTCATGAATATCACCATTAATGAGACCACTCTTACAGTAAAAAATTGGAAACTGATTTATTTGAAGCCAGAGGATACATGGTGCAACATGTCATATATTTTATCGCTAACCAAAATGCAGTATTTGCAAATATGTTCATCTATGTATATATAACAGTGGAGAAAGTCTTAACAAAATGTCGAATAAATGCAAATATTCAAAATGTCGGTTTCACTATAATAATAAGCAAAATCAAAATTACGTAGTTTTAAAAAGGCATCTATAAACCATTGCACACAAAGGGGTAGCTTAAAATATTTGTTAATTGATTTGACCCATTTAAAAAGTAGAAACTATGAGTAACCCTGCATAAGTATCTGCCTTGAAACGTAATTAAATGAGAGATGTCTTACCTTTAAAAATTTGACTTGTGAGTTAACCAACACCTACAAAACTCCAGAAAGTGTTTTAGAAATTTCTGGGTAGAATTCTGGACTTAAATTAATTCTTTGCACGATAACGCCTGCCCAACTTCTCTGAGAACTCAGTTACACATTAACAAGAAAAGAGGTCTGAATGATCCTTATTCAACCTTTATCGTACTACTCTCTACAGATTTGCCTAGTAAGGAGATTTCATAAGCCTAATGTTTGTAGTATAATAAGCATTTCATCACTGACATTTCATTCTGAAATGTATTGTATGAAATATTGAATCATCCAGGGTGAAGAATCATTCATCTTTTATTACTTAAATGCTTCAAAAAAAAAAGTCTTTAATATTCACAAAAATATATATATATATATATTTTCTTCACCTATTTTATGGAAATTATCAGTTAGCAGGCAGACAACTTTATAGCTTTAATAAATTATTTGTCAGCAAGATGGGTTTGGGGGGGAGTGCATTTCAGGGGGGTGCACATCAGTGTCTGCCTGTTCCTGAGTCTCTCATCAATATTTAGCCAACTCAGTCAGAGTGTATGACAGGGCTCCCTAATAAGCGGTCCCTGGTCTGTTAGAGTGGCCTAGGAGATTGATCCCTCCCTCTCAGTGCATCGTATGGGGGGCTGTGGCCCATTACTTTGTGTTGCTAAAGGAATTTGACCATCGGGGAGCAAGTATTAGGGAGCCCTGGAATGTGAGCTTGGGCTCATTTCCTTCAAGGCAGTTGCTTTTTTGTACCATGCCAGGTATATAGCCTGTTTAACAGGCATTAAATCCAGCCATTCTGATCAGCCTAATTTTAGCACTTAGCACTCAGTACGTCCACTTTTCTGCCGAGCAGCCCCTCTGATCAAAGCTGTTTACAGTACATTAGCAGAAATGCTAATGGAGCAGTTTTGGTCACCCTTACCAACTAATCCTGTCATGCTATGTATTGTGTGAATATTACCCACGTCACCCAACTGAAACATATGGTAACTAAAACAAACAAAAAGTCCACTAACTCAGAGTTCTGAATTTTAAGTTTTATTTTCAGTATTTTTATTTGGAAATTTACAGTTTTTATAATTGCATCTGTGATGAGTACTGACTGCGCGTAGGGAAGAATTTCAGTTGCATTTTCAGTGAAAATACGGGGATAAAATGCACTTGGGTGTAAAGTGTTTGAAAACTGTAACTTGCCTGTTATCAGATGGAGGGAGAAAAGGTGGTCAGTGCAACACATTTGGGTACTGCAACTTCTTATTTTATTATACAGGGACATAAGGTGCTCAGTGAAAAGCATTTCGGCCCTATACCTGTTACCTGTTATCGAACCTGGAGTGAAGTCATTAAGTGCCCTGCAGCTTAATATATTATCAGATCAGGACATAAGGCACTCGGCATGTACCATTTAGACCCTGTAACTTACCAGTTAACAGACGGGGAGAGAAGGCATTAATATAAACCGTTTAGCCCCTGTAACTTGTTTAGGACCTGCTTTTTTGGCCACTGAAATGTACCAGTTACTAGATGGGGTGACAAGGCCTTAACTGTAATATGGTTTGGCCATCAAACTTGCAAGTGCAGAAGATTTAGGCCCTGGAACTTAGCAGTTTATCAAATGGAATATAAGGTACTCAGTGTAAAGCATTTTGGTCCTGTAACTTACCTATTATGTCATGTTCTGCTAGGCATGGACCAGGAAAGTGGGAGAAAAAGTTGAGGACTGGAGTTAAAATGGTTTTAATTGGCACACGATGGGGCGTATGAGACAGGAATGCTGAAAACAACACAATGCAAAGGCAGAACTAGGGAAACATATTCTGACGTGGAGTTAAATACACAGAACTAATGAAGACAATTCAAAACAGTTGGTAAACACAGGGAATCCACATGGGGTTAACTAGGGGGGGGCATGGCACACAAAAGGATTGGATGAGCGGAGTGTGAAAGGACCCCCCCCCCCCAAGGCACACACACCAGGTGCGTCTCAGGGTAGCGAAGGATGAGGCCTGGGACACGACTGGGGACTCCACGGAACCAAGGAAGACAATAACAAGAATATCAACAGGGCACAGGGTACAGAACCGACACGTAAAACAGGCACAAGGATAACAACCCAGACAACTGACACAACATGGGGAACACTGACAGACATAGGGGCACAAAACAGAGACACGGGAAACACCAACGAGAGGAACAAAGCGACCAGGCATGAACAGAAGGGAAACGAAATATGAAATATTTTGGATATGAAAAAGCTAGATTTTTTGCTTAGCCGGAAAACTTGACTAAAACTCCGTAGCAACACGTCCACAGATAAGTTGGACGGTATGGTGTGCACCGATTTAATGAGCCATAAATGAGAAGTAGTGCTTAAACAGGATTAAACTACAACTTTCCCTTCTGTTGATAAAGGGCGCAGCCATTTCGGATTCTGAACTCGGGATCCTTTGCGTTATCTGAGATATTTCTCGGATTTCTGAGAAACTGGAGCGCGCATGTCGCCACTTCAGGCTTCCAAACTTGGAATCCAACTCGGAATCCGAGTTCCGAGGGCAAATGGAATGCACAATTGTTATTTGTGAAGTTTTGAACATCAGAGCTACGGTAACTTGTATTTGCTCAGCACATCTGCCTCCTGTCAAGAGGTTTGATTCCGCAGAACTTCCCATTCAGTCTGCAAACAGACTCAGATCGGCAGACCAGACCGAATTTATTACTAAATCCAAGAAGCATAAATAACAATCAGCACTGATGTGTAACTTTCATTGGCAATTAGGTCTTTTACTGGGCATCCTTCTAGTGCAGAGCCATAAGTGATTGCTTACCTCGCTTATATGTTAATCCACCCCTGACCTCAAACCGTAAGAGTCTGCCAGCCTGAGCGATAACCAAGAAATAATTACTTAAAAAAAAAACACATGTGCCACAATTTTTAGCACTCCTACTTTTAATACTTTAATGCACAGCCTCCCTTTGCCAGTATAACAGCTTTGATACCGAGCCCTACATATTTATCCTCAACTGTTGTATAAAAGATCAGAGGTAGACACTTCTGGTCCAGCAAGTAAAAATATAAACCAGGATATGTTTCAACCAACTAGTTGAGTATAATGAGATTCTGACTCTTTATAGTCAACTGGTTGGTTGAAACAAAATCCTCGTTTGGATTTTTACTTTCTGGACCTGAAATGTCCGCCTCTGTCAAATATACATTTCATTAAAACCCATTGTTACAATTCATGTATGACATTTAAAAAATAATTATCCTACAAGATTTCTGGAGGTGACTAGTGTAGTATGCTCATATGTTATGCTTATGTATTGTTCCAGAGTTATCACCTAAAATATTTCCTCATATGTAAGCCCAACAATACAACCACATCACAGCTGAATCAGTAGTAAAGGGAAAGGAAAAGGAAAATGTGATATTTCAGCTGAGGTAGTCTCCAGTATGGTCTTTCATATATGTTCTGGGACAGTTAAAAGAGCCTCTTCTGGGTCCCTGGTGACATCCACATTCTACAACAGCAACCAAGAAGCAAAGTTCTTAGGAAAGCAGGTGGATTTCAAGGCACAAAAACTGCTGGTGGATTTAAAGCCTCATTCAGTATTGTGAATTATGGTGACTTCATAGTTCACTCCATAATGAATGAATCAACACTCAATAAAAAAATAACCAATCATATCGGCCAGAAAGGATTTCCCACAGCTGACTCAAATGGGCCCTTATGGCCATTCCTAGAGGTTTATCATGTTCATGCCTCATAGAATAATAATAATAGTAATAATAATAATATAATAAGGTCCTGGGTTTGTAATGATTTATGGTGGATACCTTAAAGCTTCCAGATTATTATTAGTTAAATTCATGCTAAAAGGCTCCGATTTCTATATGCACATCTCTGAATCTTACTTTCATTTCTCTCCGTACTTATTTTTCCCACCAATTAACCCCTCCATCTTCTGTCAGTTTCAGGCAAAGGAGAAGCTTACTATGGGTCTGTCTCTGTGTGTGTTCACAGCTTCCACATTCAGGAAGATGGACTCCACTTTGCACCCTGCGAACAGGAAAAGAATTTACAGTGAGTCGCATATGGACACATACAGAGCAAGATCGTGGTAGTAGGGAGTGGGTGGGATGGCATGCAGCAGGCTGGGGGGGTGGGGGGGGGGGGTTAACGCTACATAAAATTCCAGGTTTGGTTCGACCCTCAGTATTGATGTCATGGTTCGGTACAATTTCAGTACAGCAGGGAACACAGAATTTGTTTTGAAATGACGTATTATTAAAATGCAAAAACAAACACCATCAGGAACAGATGTAACCAAAGGCAATGGTCATACAGTAGCTGCTCTTCACAGAGCCCTAAGACATCTGGAACAGCAGAACACATATATAAAGGGTACAGTTTATGGATTTTAGTTCAGGCAATTAACACAATAATCCATCATGAACTGGTCAGTAAAATGTGACATTTAGGCTTTGGGAAGGTCACTGTCTGCTTGGATCCTAGACTTTTTAAGCAACAGGCCCCTAAATGTCAGCACTGGAGGCTTCAGCTCATCAGCACTGGAGCAAGCAGGGTCCGTCCTCAGCTTTACTCCTCACTTACACATGACTGCTCCCCCATTCACTCCCCTAGCAAGTGACTGGTGTATGACTGACTGGTGTGTGAGGGCGCCCTGTAATGGGCTGGTGCCCCATCCTGGGTTGTTCCCCGCCTTGCACCCGTAGCCTCTGGAATAGGCGCTGGGTCCCCCACAACCCTGAATAGGATAGGCAAAGTTTTGTTTTTAAGCGGCCATTTCCTTTTTGTATGCTCTGTTTTTTCTTTTGACATATATTTTGTTTATAATGGTGCCTTTGAGAAAGTGTCAAACAAGATGTTGTTGTTTAATTATAATACATATCTATCTATATCTATCTAACTATCTATCTATGTATCTGTCTGTCTGGCTGCCCATCTGCTTGCCTGTATGTCTGTCGAAGTGTCTGAAAAACAAAACCTAAGAGATGTTTATTGTACATTGTAAAACAATTCATAAAAATGTAAGACTGCATTACAACAAACAATGAACTAAATCCATCCAATACCAAGAATGATCCCGTATCTGTAGCGGTACACTACTGATTGTGCTAAAACTGCTGATCATGACTGACAATAACCAACATGAGCTCTAACCAACTCAGTCTCAAGTGGCAAAATATATTCTGTGTTGAACTTATGAATTCATTCTACTGTGTGTACCGAACCGAAAATGACGTAAGCGAAGAGCACCAGAACGTTACAGCCCTAGAGATGATGCTGACTAACCATACGCCACAGGTGTGAGCTTCAGTACTGTGTGAAGAGGGCACTTCAGGTAAGGAAGCTCATCTGAAAGAAATACCCAGAAACAGACGCTGTGAGTTCAGTTTAATTAGTCGTAATCATTAAGGCACTTTTGTTTGACTGTTTTGCTATTATTCACTGGTTATTGGTACTGAAAAGACATCCTTACCGGAACTCTTGTCCAGGAAGTAGGCCAGCAGGCAACGCATGACAGCCTGGTGACACACGACCAGCACGTTCTTCTGCCTCTCCAGCTCCATAATCACTGGCTCCAGACGGTGCACGAGGTCCTCATAGGACTGAGAACACAAACAAGCACAGAGTTCCCAATAACGAATGTTTTAATATATATTTTGGCCTATACATATATGTAAAAGGTAGAAATCCTCTAATCATTTGCTTGTATTTCCAGCCGTGCAGGTAGACATTAGGTAACGTTAGCCGTTAGCATTAGTCAATTATTAGTCATTAGTCAGCGTGAGTCAACTGATGTGGTTTTTTAGGGCCGATACTGAATATTAATAAAGGACACCGATGACCAGTGTTTGGAACTGAAATACATTTGCAGTAAAAATGAAAATCCTGGGGTCAAAATTTAGAATAACACAAACTCCAACAAAAAGAATTGTTCAAATGCCTTTGAGGAAATGTTTCATTAGAAGGAAACTTCTCAACATTATCTTGTAAAGTACAGGGAGCTCCCAGTAGCATTTCTTATAAAGTTAACTGAAATGTTTAATGGACAGACAGACAGATAGAGAGACAGACAGACAGACAGAAAGCTGAAATAGCTCCTCAAAGTTTTATGAAGTTTCTCATAGGCCAATTGTAACTGAGTTATTGTGACTGGCCCTGCTAAACGGCATGCAAGAAATACCATTATAGTCTATCAATTTTTTTGCCAAGCAACTAGCCACATTTTGGATCAACTGATGAACTTGCTGACATTCACTATCATATCCCAGTTTGTTCTATGAGACTCAAAACTAGCTTATGTTGTGACAATTGGCAACTTATGTTGTCCCCCACAAACGGCTCTTGCCAAAGCTTAAAGCTGCAGGGATTTTAGGAACTGTGGCAGCTTGGATCAAAAACTGGCTAACTGACAGGAAGCAGTGAGTAATTATTAGAGGCACAATGTCACAGTGGACCTCCGTTCATAGTGGGGTACCGCAGGGTTCAATTTTAGGACCATTATTG
>JAABNY020000037.1:2783850-2795134 GCA_015164015.2 Brevimyrus niger
AGTGCCACCATCCCATCAGCTCCGCAACCAACTGCCAAGCCCCCCCCCCCCTTTCTCTGCAACCAATTAAGTAAACCAAATTCCTCTTATTCTAACAACTTAAACTGTTAAACTGCTAAAAGACTTTAGGGTCGTGTTTCCACAAACTGCTTGCTTTGCAGAATAGTATTTCCCTTTTAAGGTTACTTATTTAAATCTGGTCACTGCATTTCCATAATTACATTGTCTGTTTCTATTCCGTCGTTTCGAGCTGTTTTCCGTGTTAGGTGTAATGACTGTCTTATGTTAGTTGTAGTGTTAGGAATGCATGTCTCTTATACAACTTCAGCCTCCATGCATTGAGTGTTCATACTAAGTTCCTGCCTTTGTGCGATCTTGCTAAATGTTCTGCAACCTCAAACTCACCTGAAATATTGCGAGATTCTCTCTCATCGGCCGTGAGAGGAACTTCGCTACCGATCGTTTACATTACCTGGTGATGCAGCTTGCTGGACGAGCCTTCTAACCCAGGTTACTAAGTGATACTGGTAATAAATGAATCCCATTTAAGTCTCACATTACCAGACTCACAGGGATACAGCAATCGAGTTTGGAGGAGCCGACCATTTGGCATAACAATTGCTTAATAATCAGCATTAAATAATAACTAATTAAAATGTAATTAATTTAGAACATATTGGTGGAGATATTAAAAGTTACTTGAGCTAATAATTCCTACAACTGTAACAACATGTTCTGATCGTTTTCTCATTATGGTCCTATGTGGAATATACTTCTGCACTGTTATCTCATATTTTTGCTTCTCTTCTCTACCTGGCTGCTTTTTGGTTCTTGCCAGCATCTCCTGCTTCACCTTGTTCTTGTGTGCTGCTGTCATAGAAGCTTTGAGCCTGGAAGCATCCTGCCACTCGGTGTAGCCTTTAGCCAGCAAAACCAGGATTAAACCAGGATTTAAAAATGCAGATTTATAAAAAATTATAGAGTAATCTCTTACTTTTTCCAGAGCTGTACAGAATGTATATAATTCACTCTTACAGACTTCACTTTTAACATACATATTCATCCATTTTTGCTCTCGTTCACACATTTTGCCCTCATGCATATGCATTCAACAGATACATATGTTATAAATAATATGTGTATGTAAGAAGAAAATGTCTCTGTGCGAAGAAGACAATTGTATGGGAGAGATGCATATATGTATGTGTAAATTTTTTATGAATGTGGTGATCAGTGATCATTGTCAACACACCATAGCACACAATGGGTCCTCTGTATTTAACCAATATGTGACATCAAGACTTACTGTACCAGGGAGAAGCTCTTAGAGGTAATACTATGCTGGTCAGGGATTCAAACCAGCAATATTTTAACTGCAGTACGACTGTGCATCCCTAACCATTACGCCGCCACTGCAATAGCAGATTATGTTGTATACAATATAATTGATACAATAATAGTACAATACAATTATAATATGATATATGACGTGAGGGAAGAATATATGTATGTGTGAGAGAAAGTGGAAATAGAAGGCAGCATATTTACTGCATCATACTGTGACTGGCTGAGGAGCTCATGCAGGGTCATGTTCAGGTCATGATCAGCATGGGAGAGGGAGATGAGGCGCATGTACTGCAGCAAGCCATTGGGGTTCTGAGAAATACGTTATCAACCCCTGAAACGGTCGTATCCTTGTCCTCATCCCTCGAGCAGCAGAGGACAGGTTCACCCGCACCTACCACCACTCAGAGCACGGGGGTAAGGAGACCAGGGACCTTTTCAGACCTGGGAACTTCCAGGTCGCGTCAACAAGCCGAGCGTGATCAGCAAGTCCAGACTGGAGGACTGCAGCAGCCTCTGCGGTGTCAGACTCTGTGGGAATTTAGAAACTGGAGCTGCTGGTCGGGGAAAAGGTACGAACAACATACATGGCAACTTAACTGCAAGCTGTCAATCACCGAAATTAGGGGTCTAACAGTACTCAGAATTCACGCGTCACAAACCTTGGTATTGGATTCACGCTTTGGTTTTGGTCTCATTAAATATATTCTTCTACATGAATGACTTGTACATACCCTCACATGTCTTTTCCCTGCTCCTCTCAGTCGTGTTGGGATATAGTAAACATGGGAGAATATATATCCTAATAAAAGTAACCCCCCAATTCATCAATCAGGTTCATGAAATGAAACATTGCTTTATTTGCTATTTGCACAAGTATGAGTACAGGTACACTGGAATGCTTCGTTTTGCATATCCCGTCTTTCTCTACCTTGAGACATACACACTCATATATATTCAGCTGAGGCTGAAGCTGAGGGTCAGAGCACAGGGTCAGGCCATTTACCCAGCAGCCCTGGAGCATTCTGGGAGGTTAAGGGCCTTTCATATGCTGAATTTGTTGAGATTAATTGTGCTGTCATTGGTTTTTTTTTTGTTTTTTTGCAACAGCAGTCGATGGTCATTTTTATTTTCATATTCTTGATAATATTCTAGCATGACTATGGTGGCACTTATTTACTATTTATTTATGCTCTTTAATATAGAAGAGCATTAGTGCCACCTAAAAGGAAAAACAATTATAAAAACAATTATAAAACATTTTGTGATTAAAGCCCCCCTCAACACACACACACACACACTTTGGGAACCACTGTGCTAGGAGAAGCTATCTGTGGAATTCAGCTTCTACCTCTGGAAACTTTAATCTCAAAGCTTTCGACTTCAACTTAATATTTACTGTATTTTTTTTTCCTTTTTGGTGGCCCTAAAACACTTAATACTTTTTAGAAATTGAGTATAATTAAAGTACTGAATTTGCACAATTATATATTTATCATTCTGTGGCATCCATTCCTATTTTAAGCTCACATTTCTCTTGTTCACACACTCTATCCATCTTTTCTGATAAAATACGAGGTATTTGATTGATTTCTTTTGAAATGCATGTGCATGTTTAGCAGGTCACAAGCTCATAAGGATCCTTCGGGTTTTTAAAAAGGTGATGTTCAGTCTGACTGTTGCTGAGCACTTTGCGCTGAATCCTTAAAGCAGGAGCAGAAGTCATCGCTCCGACTACTTGTCGGTGGTTAGAAAAGAACTCAGAGTTATGAGAAATAAAGTAAGAATCGCAATAAATAAAGTCAAAATTCTGAGTAATGAAGTTGCAAACTCTGTGACAGAAATGGGTTTCATTAGGATGTGTAAAAGTAAGACGTTTCGTAATTTTATGTGTGTGTATGGAAGTGACATTTACAAAATCCTCACTACTATTATTTTATTTGGAAGAGAGTCTGCAATTCTGCAGCTCTAGTGGCAGGAGAGATTATGTCAATTTATAGCGGATAGTTTAATACACAATAACATGGAGACAGAAAGGCATACAGACCATTTCACAAAAAAAGGTGAAAGAGAAAAAAAAATTGAGAATAATAATGCAAATTCCTGATGTGTCAATACAGCATTAAGGACAAATACCCATAAGGAAAGTGTCTTCTATTATCTATGGCTAAATAGTCAGATGTCCCTTTTATATACATTAAATTTGTAGTATTTGCCTACTGAGCTCATATTTTTACCACATTTTTGATAGTCTGATATAAAAGAAATATTTTAATCCATCCTATATCTATACAGTATCAAACTTGGCGGGTGTGTTATTAAAAATATCGCTCAGTGAATTTGTCCTACATTGATGCACAGAAAATTAAATGCCAATATCTACAATAAGGATCCATAAAATAAAGTGATTGTTCTGAATCTATTTATATAAGTATATAGTCTAAATTAAACCTGGTCGTATCAGCTAAAACATATTTTGAATGCAAGTTTTGAAACGTAGGACAAGGTACAAAAACATTAAAGATTGTTCTTACTTTACAATGGTAAACACAGATATTTTCTAATAAGACATACTGTGATTTTCAAGACACTTAAATGGCAGATAGTATTTAAAAGAAATACACCACTTTAAGACATCCAATCTATAACCAACAATCTTTAAACTACATTGTCTCTATACTCATATTGAACATGTTCCAGGTCTCCGTGTGTCAGTCTGTACTGCAGTTCTTACATCTTGTTTGTCCAGCACTATGTACTATATTCCTGCAACGGCACCTCCATCTAATGTCGCCTTGGTAATGGATTTCGATTTGACTCTCCCACTTTCCCAATCGTGGTTTTCAAGATTTATATAAAGGCAAGATAGATATGAAAGTACCGTGAGTAAAAATGGAGGGGAGTAGAGAGAGAGAGAACAAGTCTGTCATTTGCATTTCTACTGCTTGATAAACGTCAGGGAGTCTATTGCCCTGTTTGGAAGGGATTAGCTTTACTTGGGGCATAATGTAATTCGGCAATTTTACACAGGTCCAAATCTGCCGTGCCTGTGATGATTACAAACGTCCACAGTAAAAACTCATGAGTGAATTACCTTATGTATTTCAGTGGACATGAACCTCGTTCAGTAATAGTAGTCCAGTCTGATTTCTCATCTTGGTAATAAACTCATATAATTAATGGCAGGCCTCTTTCTTTTGTAAAACAGAAACAGCGTTTATCTGCTAAATAGGTAGCTTGAATGGTTACTGAAGATTCCGCATAAACATCTGACATCTGCAGCTACAATCTCTCCTGCATCAAGCTATTCTGTAGACACAGAGCAGTACAACACTATGGAGCACCCCGATTACTCTGTTATGGTATGGTGGGGGGAGTAATGTTTTTGTGTTTGATAATGTTAAAAGCATGTTAAAGCATTATTATAGGTCACTCAAAAACAAAGATTCTTCCCCTTACGCTTTAGATGCCTTAACTCCGATGTTAAAGCTAATCCCATCCAGATGTCATATCCACTATATCTGGTAATTTGGGGACATTACACATGTTTTTTGATCCAGTCTGAACCGGCCTTTGGAATCACTTTGCAAATTGAATACCGAACCTCACTGGGCAAAAATAATCCCTTCTGAATAGGGCTTATGAATTATTTCCAGAATACAACCCTCTGCATTTGGCATGTACATGAGCATATCTTTCCGTCCCCCCAATTGAGCACAGGCTTCCGTGCAGTGATTGATTGCCACCCTATATCAGTAAGACGGTCAGTCCATGAAGACAATGTCAGTCCCGGTTGAATCAGAAAGTGCCCCTAAGCTGATGTATTAGTCACCACGAAGTTTCTGTATGAGTGCGACAGTTAGTGTATTTGCGGCTGGGTCAGTGTTGTATTGGCATGCAGGTGTGTTGGACTGTGGATAGCTACACTATTTGGTCCCGTATACTTAGTCCAGAATTCCAGTGACAGAGCTGGGAGCAGCTTGGGTAGCGGGCAGCTCAGCTGATTGGCTGACAGGGGCGGGGGGATCTGCCACACTGCTTTCCGCCTCAAGGCCCGAGTCATCTGTGTGACCGTCCACCTGGATGACTTCAGCGAGTCCAGCCAGACTGCCTTCGCTTCCCGGCTTGCTCTCCACGCACAGGGAATGCTGACTCATCGTCCTTTTCTCTTCAATGTCGCTGTGAGTGGGAGAATGTTGGTGAGAGAGAGCAACAGCATTAAAGAGAGTGCCGGCTAAATAACTTGAAGGGACTGAAAAACTCAGAAGCTAGAATCAGAAGTATAGTGAGAAGGAAGAGGAAGGGAAGGGAGTCACAGAGGCACAAACGCTACGCAAAAGCTCTTTATGAACAAGCAGAGGGTGAGTGAACAGAGGAACCGCTGTGATAATGGAGGTGTTTAGGGGTGATGGCTTCCCAAAAGCACAGACTCAATAGCAACGCAATTCATACCTGTCAAGAGATCTGCAAACAGTGCGAGAGCATTAGAAGAGAGAGAGAGAGTGTAAGTCACATTTATTAATACTTCAATGAATTGTATTAAATAAACTTATCTAATGCAGTGTCTCCCTCAGGGAACCCCGGACAGTCCACGTTTTTGCTCCCTCCCAGCTCCCAGCCAATCAGGGACACTGAATACCTGGTACAGGTGCGCTGGGAGCTGAGAGGAAGCAAAAACGTGGACTGTCCAAGGTTCCTTGTGGACTGGGTTGGGAATCATTGATCCAATGCCCTATAACTTTGTTGACTTGTAACAAAACATCTGATAATCCTCAAGCTGTATATTTATTAGGGCTGCACATTATATCACTTCAGCATTGTCATCGCGATGATAATCACATTGCATTTGTCAGCACTGGTTTGTGTCTGTTGACACAACTCGTGGCGATGCCACCAACTAATTTGACATACTATATGGGTAGATAACCTTCAATTTGGTGTATTTATGGTTATTTAATCTCATTTTTTGTTTTATAAATGTCACAATACTGCCCAGCCCTAATATTTATTTTAGAGCTTTACATATCTAATTGCTAGTTTATGCATATTCACCAAGTCTTCCATCTTATCCAGTACAGTGTGTCATGGGTATATGTGGTTGTGTGAGTGTATATATACACACATGCCCAAATATGGTGTACAATCATATCAATAGTCATAACACACCGGTACTCCCCAAACTGCTCATCCTTCATAGGGCGGGCCTCAGAGTCCACTTGACATTCTTCCTTATCTTTGACTGAAAAGAGAGACGGAAAAGGAAACGAGATGAAGGAAAACCTGCAAAGTGAGCATCACATGTAAGTTTTAGGCTGTATGTCAGCGTAAAGGTCGCCTACTGTCTACACGAGGTGCCACGCTCTTCGGAACTGTACGAGCGGAAACTCACCCGGCCGGCTCAGCGGCCCGTCATCGGCTTAGCCGTATAGCCATGAAGGCATGGAGTGGTTTTATGTGGCTGTGATACCTGAATACTTGCCCCCTTTGGTCCTTTTGATGATGCAGAGAATAATCAGGACCAGCAGCAGTACAACAATGACACTAATGAGCCCGATGAACCAGCCCTGAGTGACAAAAGCCTCCTGAACCGGCATCATCCCTTCAGACAGGAGAAAGAGACAAAGATATTTATGACACATTCTTTGAAGACAAATATACATACATCCAGAGGTAGACATTTCATATCCAGAAAGTAAACATCCAGACCAAGATCATATTTCAACAAACCAGTCGAACATAAACAGTCACAAAGTACTCAATAGGTTGGTTTTGAAACAAATTCTTGGTCTGGATTTTTACTGAATGGGTCATCGCATTTTTGAATTAAGGTCAAGGTACCATCACTCCCAGCAATTTTCCCTCTGAAATACACTTGTGCTGTTTACAAATCAGCACATACTTACTGTGCAAAAGTCTTAACAAAGAAAAATTTTAAAGCAAACTTTCTGGGTAGCAAGTCTACAGTTTGTCAGAAAAGAAAACACAATTTAACATTAGAATCTGTGCAAATCAATAGCAACATGATACAAAGTAACAAGAATTTCGTCTCTTCGAAAAAGTTACTGATATCGTATTGGACGACTGGAAAAACACCGCTTCAGTTCCCAAACCTCCATCCTGGGGCACCTCAGCCATTCCATGTAAATTTCACTACCAGCTCAATTAATTCATTACTTACATAATTCAATGACTGATTAGCCGAACATGGTGTGCCATTGGTCAACTCACAAAATATATATTAGTGTATTGGATGGTTGCTGCAAACCCTGCAGTGACTTTAAGGGAATTTGAAATGGATAAGGTCACTGACTTTACACATAAAATCATAGTTTCATACTTCATATACTTCAAGCTTTTGCACAGGACCATATGTCCAGACTTTTGACTGGCAAATCTCTAGTGATGCTGTGATACAGTCCAAAAACTGTACTGACAAAGACTTCCTTTTTTGTGACAATGCGGTAATACTCTATCTGGATTTGCATGGTGAACTCAATGATAAACTCACTATACGTTACAATAAGGTTCTCATCGCACCGCTTCTAGTTTAACAGGTTTATTATAACATACAGTAGTATTTCTTTGTGTATTAGCTGATATGTATAAAACAAAGCAGTGTTAGTGTATGATGAATAGACAAATATATAAATCATGTTAAAGGTGTGAGAAAATATTAGTACTGTGGGATGTAATGCCACTGAAAATGTAAAAGAGCTCAGAAACATCAGTATATAAAATTATATCAGATTTATATTTGCAGAAAGTGCCTAACATTTTAATCAGAGTCATCCAGAGAATATAAAAATGCATGCAAATATTTTGCTTCTATCACAGTGTGTTTTTTTTTTTAATTTATAAAGAATAAGATAAAAATTCTCATTTTTAAAAAAATTACTCTACCATTACTCAAGAAGTAAGGCCTTAAACTACCCAAGTGATGGCTGACCACACTGAAATTTAAGAAGGACTTTGAGCGACAGCAATACTACCTTCTCCCTGGGTCTGAATAACTGTGTCCCAGAAAGTTTTATTGCTGATGAACTGCAGACGGTATTTGCATCCAGGCTCCAAACCCTGCAGCTGGTAGAAGCGCTGGGTGGAGTTCAGCTTCTCTGACTGGTTCCACTTAATGTTAGCTAAACAGAAAAATGAAAAGACAGTAGGGAAGCCCTCCTTTAGCACAGGAGGTCATTTACGTTATCTGAAGGCACCACATGGGCGAGCTTCATGACACAGCGTTCACTCTAGTGCCCTGTGAAGGCAACATGGAGCTTCTTCTCTCGCTTCGCTTTTGTAGCGTCTCACCATTCTTGTTGATGTAGCGGATGTAAAAGGCAACATTCCTGTGTCTATCCCCGGACACCCAGCTGAGATTGGCGTATGTTCGACCGGCAGATATGCTGATGTTAGAGGGAGGACCTGGAAGGTGGAAAAAAGGGCACAGCAGAGAATGTTTAAACTATACATAGTGACATTAAACAAGGTCAATGATGTTCAGGAGTTTGGATGGCTTACAATGCTTGTGTTATGTGGTGATAAACAGCTTAACTTACTATAAATTCCACTGAATATTGTTTACTTTAGACTAATTATTAATGGTATATGCGTACATCAAATGATATGATATAAAACACCATGGACTTAATTTGTTGGATTTATTGACTTTTTCTATGGTTTTCCAAAATTACTTCCAAATCATATAAAACATTTAGATCTGAATAAACTAAACAAAAAAAAAAGAATAACATCAGTCCCAGTATATCATTTTCTTCTACTCTTGATGGATTAAATATTTTACCTTTCAATGTATAATATTCAATATTATTTACTTCTGATTTTTGTCATTGTTAGCTATAAATTCTTTTTAAAAATAGTAAAGTATGGAAAATTAAGACAACCTTCCTCCATGTCTTAAATGCGCAAATATGAAATAGTAATCGTGAAATTCTCCTTGAAGACAGACTCAGGAACAGTTCTCGTTCATAACCTGGGCTCTGTTTGCACACAAATATGTTTTGAATTAAAGTCGAAATATTGTGCTAAAAAATATCGGTGATCCTAAAAAAACACCCACTGTTGTTAAAAATAATGTTTCCTGCTGTTTTACAACATCTTACAAAATGACTTCAGTGGCTTATATTCATACCTCCATCCAGCATGGTAGCCCCCTCCTTAATGATAACCTCTCCTTTTCCTGCCATGGTTTGCCCCCTGAGATAAAACCGGTAGCGACTCTGAGGGTCCAGTTTGTGCAACATGATGTGAGTAGCTGTATGGTTGTTAATGGTCTCACTGTGCATGGTGCCATCCTCGTTGTCTGAAACTGCCGCACGAGAGAGAGGAACACACTTACTATAGTTTACCACATGATAGACTAAAGAAAATATCGTATTCTTACCATACTCATTTCTGGTTGGCTGTATCACACCTCAGGTGACACCAAGAGATAATGCAAGTGAGTGGATGCCAGACAGTGACTGACTCACGGTAACTGACAGTAATTGAAAAGCAAGGTTCAGACTGTTCAAGGGATTCAACCTCATGGGCACACAGAAGCATTAAGAGGCAGTCATGGCAGCAGTGCCTACTTTTTTGGTACTGCAGGAAGTATCCAATCAAGATTCCATTCGGATGGGCTGGTGGTGTCCAATGGAGGGTCAGCTCTGTGTCCGAGGGGCTGTCCAGGTGCAGGGATGTGGGTGGACTGGGCACTGGAGGTGCACAGGTACCTGTTAGTTAATAGCTGACAGGGCCACAACACAACAGAAGGATGCTGCCCATTCTTGTACTTGTATAATTTTTTTTCTTAACTTACTTCTCCATTAATCCTTATCCCCACCCCCTCCCCTTCTCACCTCCCTCCGGGGTGTGGAAGTTTATGGGCTCTGAATGAGGCCCCTCCCCCTTGCTGTTGAAGGCGCTCACAGAAGTGGTGTAGTGGGAGAATGGCTGCAGGCCCCCCAGCACCTTCCGCTCCTCGCTAGCCCCGGTTTTCACCATCACCACATTCTCCTTGTCCATCTCTCTTTTTCCCCGACGCTCTCGCCCACTCCTAGAGCCCAGTCTCCTCAGATGGACCTGCAAATAGGGGTAAGACATTATGGGCTTGGATCAAGGAAAACAAAGGAAATGTAAATTTAACTTTCACAATACTTAGAAGCCTCCAGTAATGGCACATATATGTTCTTGTGACACAAAATTCTTTCATCAGCTTTTTGAAACTGATGCAGCAGAACGTGGGCCCTAGGATGGGGTCCACAGACACCCCCCCGATTCCCGTCCTGTACCTTGTAGCCCAGCAGACGTCCTCTTACAGACTGCGTGTTCACAGGTGCCCACTTCACCTTGACTGCAGTGCTATTCATCACTTCGACCCCAACACCAAGGGGCGCCTCCAAGGGAACTAAGGATGAGGAAACAATGAGGAGAAGAGCATAAAGAGAAAGAAGGACCCGTTCGTCTGTGAGAATTCCATGTGCTGAAAGGTCACAATTAAGGTTGGGGCCATTCATGAATTGAACTGACAATGCATGGTAAATTCCTATTAGGAATTTGGAATTGAAATTGGATTTGCTCCATGCTATAAAGAAAAAGAATTGGAATTGAATTTGGAATTACAGGAAACGGAACTGAATTCCACTAAATTCCAAGAAATTCTATGTCTTAGAGGTTGACTTGATTTGGCTTATGTTATACATGCAATATTACGTATTTTTTAAGCTAAATGTTACAGATATGTTTGATCATAATTTATATATTACAAGTTATGGAGGATAGCTAATCAAATAACCTTTTTTGTTGTGAAAATCATGTATTGTTCACACTGGAAAATCACTCTTCACATTGATAATTCTTTTGAATTTTAAAATAACACATTTTCAACAGGCTACTTACAGTTACCAATGCACGACGAACACAACGAACAGATCACTCACTCAAT
>JAABNY020000037.1:2797422-2822305 GCA_015164015.2 Brevimyrus niger
ACCCGGGCGGAGACTCAAACCCAGGTCCCAGAGGTGTGAGGCAACAGTGCTAACCACTGCACCACCATGCCGCCCCCAGTCAAACGTATATTCTAATAGAAAAGTTTTATTTGTATAACAGAAAAATATGATGGGGCCTTAATAGTTATACAGATCAGCGATATTTTTGTTTAGGTAATAGTTACAGTACTTTTGAAAATAAATAGGACTTACCTCCC
Organism: Brevimyrus niger; assembly: GCA_015164015.2. Classification (NCBI taxonomy): domain Eukaryota; kingdom Metazoa; phylum Chordata; class Actinopteri; order Osteoglossiformes; family Mormyridae; genus Brevimyrus; species Brevimyrus niger. The sequence continues at coordinate 2,797,641 of JAABNY020000037.1, forward strand.
ATGTGATCACCAAGATGTCAGGGTCAACGGACTCACTCCTAACATCCTCAGGGTTCATATCCGGTGCTATGAGGGAGAAGCACGGTAGGTCAGTCTGATTAATGAAAAGTGATTAATTATACCCCTGTACACTGCCACTATCCACAGGTTCTAGCTCTACGGTAAGTGATGGTGTACAAGGACAGGAGGTGCTCTGGTTGATCCTGAAGGTCTCCAGTTCAAATGAAAGATACTAAGATTAAAGATTACTAAGAAGAAGATACTAGAATTTAACATAAATTGTAAAATATCCTGCTGTGAAAACTGCAATATTTTTGATGACATATTAGCTGAACTACAGTATACAAGAAAATAGGGTGGTCTGTGTCAAACTAACCAGATAACACTATATAATACATAGAGAATAAAAGCACAGCAAAAGGCACAACAGTATATGGGAATAATACCAGTTTATTTTATGTGCATGGCACTGCCCCTGACTGTACTGGAGGATGCACAGGTCTTACCAGCAGGGGGAGTTCTGTGAATGTCAGTTAGAATGGTAGGTTTGCTCTTTCCCACTTCATTGACGGCCGTGACCCGGAAGCGGTAGGTGCCAAAGGGCCTCAGCGGAATGTAGGCTTGCTCCATCTCCCCTGAGACACGAATAGCCTCTATCCACTCCCCCTTTCCAAACTGCTCCTCCTCATATTCCACCATAAACTCTGAATCGATAAGCAAAGATAAAGCCATGTGGCATCGTCACAAAGGTTAGCTTTTACATGGTGATACACAGGGCAACTTATCTGGATCTGGATGACTGCAAAAGGTTGCCCATTGCCTCTGTACATTTTTCAAATGACAAAATTGTTGCCCAATATCAATGGGAAAGTGTCTAAGCAGCACCAGTCTGCACCATTGCCTGACAGCGTTGCTGGAAAATCAGCCCTGTGTATGGTCACCCTTTGTCTTAGAGAAACAAAGAGAAGGTCTACTTACCCAGGGTCTACATAGAACGTTAACAAATAAACAGTGTTTCTGGTGGGCAGAGGTGAAGCAAGACTCTTACCAAGAACAGGGCTGTTGTGGTCATCTCCAGGTTTCCAACTGAGCGTCAGACCATGATCTGTTATATCCAACATTTTCAGAAGCAAGGGAGGATCTGGTTTGTCTGTGGACGTAGCAAAGATCAGGGATCAGCAGGGTTGGGTAATAGTATCACAAAGTGTAGACTTTCTCAAGAAAATGCTGCTATACAGTAGCATCTAAAATTTCTCATTATAGATATATGGGATTTCTTGTGTAGGAGTGAATCATCTCCTACCGATGATGATGATGGAGCCACTGGCATGGGCCATGTCCAGACGAGTTATTACGTTACAGGTGTACATTCCCTCATCCTCATGTTGAATGTGAGACACTGTGAGGATGGAGCCATCCACTGTATACCTGAAATTAATGTTATGGTTTTTTAATCATTTAATTCAGAGTGGATGCTTTAGCCAGGAATAACATCCAACCACAATGATATACATGTCAAATACCATGTCAACAAAAAAAAAAAACAACTGACAGAAATAATACCACTGTGTTTATGGAGACTCTTTTACACATCCATCTAATTGCATGTCCTTTGTGTGAGACCCAAAGAACATGTAAAGAAAGCTTACAAATTTATCCCAAAAGTCATTACCTCCAATTGAAAAATGTAAATACATCACAGTAAAAGTGACATATATTTTCTTTTGAGAAAACAGGGTAAGGAGCAAGGAATGACCCAGAATGGGGCAACCCCCCCCCCTCCAAGCCCCATCACTGGAGCAGGTGGGGATTAAGAGCCTCGCTTAAGGGCTCAGTGGCAGTCATGCGGTCACAGACACAGTGTCCTGACATGCTAAGCCACAGTCATGCGGTCACAGACACAGTGTCCTGACATGCTAAGCCACAGTCATGCGGTCACAGACACAGTGTACTCACATGCTAAGCCACAGTCATGCGGTCACAGACACAGTGTCCTGACATGCTAAGCCACAGTCATGCGGTCACAAACATATTGTCCTGACATGCTAAACCACAGACCACCTTTTTTTTTGCCAAAGACTACAGGAGAGATTTTTTTCCCTGTCATGGGAGGTTGTATGACCAGGATCCCATGTAACTGTGACACTAATCTCAGCTCTCCAACTGACTATGTTGAGATACTGTATGACACAAGAAGTCAATGACCTCTAAGGAAATGTTTATCTTCTGAACAGAAAAATATTCAGTTAAGAATCTGTAGTATTGCAGATAACAGACACCAGATTTCTAATAATTATTCCAGATAACTATGATTGCCATTTAAAATGAAAAATTCCTTGCTAACATATGTACTGTATACAGTATAAAATTGTAATTACAAATGGTAATTTTAACTGGTTGGCTAGGAGGTATATTGTACCTAAACTATAGATTTTATAGTATTAATTTTAAAGTCATAATACATTATTTGTTTTATTGCATGCATACATGTTTTAACAAAATCTGAGCATATCGTGAGGATATCTATCTATCTATCTATCTATCTATCTATCATATCAGTGTCTATTTCAGAGTTATTTTATTCTTTACAAATCCCCTTCACTTTTACTCTCTATGTAGATATGTAGCTCTCCTTTTTCACTGTTTTTTAGAGCTGAAAAAAACACACAGGGACCAGACGAACACCAAGGAGTCCATGGCCTACTTGTCATCAGAGGGAGAATCGAAAATCTTCTGCCCATTCTTCCTCCACTGAAAGACAGGCGGCATCAGCTTGCTGTCCACCTGGGCCTGGCAGTTCAACACGGCCATATCTCCGTGCTGAACACGCAGCGATTCCGGTGGCGACACTATCACCGTTTTATCTAATAATGAAATCGATGTTAGTTTGCTTATAATAAAATGTGACTAATATGTGTGTGTTTAGGAAATCCATCCACAGTGGAGCTAATTCCAGTGTGTGCATTTGAGATCAATATTCATGGAAATCACTCACTCAAAACCTCGAGATTGGCAGCTATAGACAGGTTTGTACTGAGCACAGAGCAAATGTAGGTAGCTTGGTCCTCCTTGGAGACTTTCGTGATCTGTAGGGAACCACTGGCCAACAGGGATACCCTGGGATCACTCAGCAACATGTCAGAGCTCTCGCTCTCCCTGCGTGGCCATAAATCACAATGAAAACCAGCATCACTGCTCTGCAAGTATTGGGCCACACCTCTGCAAGTATTAGTACCCAGGGCTATGGCAAGAATCATAATCACGTTCAGTTACTCATTGACTTTAGAAATATCATGCATTTACTGAACATTTAACTGTGTAACTGTGGGTTTTCATTAATTGTAAATATAATTCAGCTGAGAAACAAATAAAAAGGAGCTGGAAAGGGGGTGCACTGGATTTATAACAAGACAAAATGGGAGCATCACTGCGAAATGAAATGTAACACAATAATCGTTTCACCTCGGTTATTTTCTTTTGAAAGTCTTTGGAAGCCTTTGTAATTGAAATTAAAATGTGATCAATTGACCAGCTCTAGTAGTAACTGCAACATAACCCAGCACTGCGCAAACAATTCACTCACCATGTGACTCTGGGTTTGGGGGAGCCAAAAGACTCACAGTTGAGCTGAGCTGTCTGTCCCTCCGTCACACTGTATGACAGTCCGTCATCTGTGAGAATCTGAGGGGACAGCTCTGGAAAGGACAAGGATATCCAGGTACATTTTTTAATACTTGCCATTACATAAACATATTAGAAAAAAACGCAAATGTACCACCTAGCCAAAAGTCATATAAATAGCAAAAAAATGTATGCAAAACTTAATGTAAGACAGCTTAAAGAATCTTGCGGAGCCCCAGAGTCAAACAATCACAGCGGAGAAAATAATTAATTTGTACAAAGCTGAAAGATGACATTCTTGTGACCTTGTGGAGAATTGTGAGGCGCTCACCAATGACGTAGATATAGGCATTGAGGAGTGCAGTGCCGTGAGTGTTAGAGGCAGCGCACTGGTATATGGCGGTGTCAGCGGGCTGTACATCTTCCAAGATCAGGGTGCCTCCCTCCACACTGCGCCTGGGGTCCGTCTCCACGCCTGCAAACACGCAGCTGGTAGCCTCTTATCACAGCCGTAAGGGGCCAGAACACTGCTAGGTGTGTGCGACAGCGCGTGATTTCACACAGTACTGTTCTGCGCTGACCTGAGATAGGGACACCATTGAGGCTCCATGCGATGGTGGGGGTGGGAATCCCTTCTGCCTGGCAGTGGAGCCTCACAGTTTCTCCTGGGGCATAAATTTGGCTCTCGGGCTGTTTTATCCAATATGGGGCAGCTGCATTATAAGAGACAGGCATGAAAGGCTGTGCACTGGAAAGCAGTGATTCTCAATCTAATCACAAGTATCCCACTGCCATCATCACTGTCATCAGCAGTGGCCATAGCTGTGAAACATAATGCAAAGACAACATTTCACTCACGTCAAAAAAGAGTGCTATATCGCACATTTACCTAACACTGTCATGTCATATGCCGCACACATCCAGAACTTTAGAACCACAGAGCAGCATTCAGGCAAGAAAGTGATAGAAAAGCATATAAATATTACACACAGGTTGTGCTGGGCAAACCAAGTTTGCGGGGAGGCACCATCCCAAAAGCACACAGTAAGCATAAAAATGCACATGTGCAGATATCAATGTTCTTGCAGCTTCATATAACTATTACACATTCAAATAATGACAGACAGTCTAATCTGTATGGGCAAACCTGCAAGCCGAGTTGGTCTAGCATCTACCATGCTGTTTGGTTATCTAACTAACATCAACATAAATTCAGCTTCACCGTGTGGCTGCCTAGCACACTGATCACGCAGCTACTCAAGGAAACATGTCCCTGATCAATTTTGACAGTCTTAAGCCGACGCCGCATATGTCTGTGGGACAACACAGATTCTACTCAGTTGATTTCTTATACTTGCAGTAGCACGTTTACTTGGCTAGCAGTTGTAAACAGCTAAAGATAGCTAACCTCGTTTACTGCCGCTGAGATGCGAGTTGCCAATGTCATGACGTGACAACTCATTGACGATGTGTAGAGTTATCGGAAGAAGATGAGAATGATGAGGGATGCGGAAGGGGATAGATGGACTTGATCTGACAGAGGAGGCTCACTTACTGGCCGTATTACCCTGACTGCAATGTAGTCAACGTAGGCACATTTTTGGTTTACTGAATAATTAATTTATATGTTACATTTTTACAAAACCTTGGGTAGGCACGTGCCTCCCTAACACATCTCTGTCTATATTCATTCATTCAGAAGATATTAGTATAGCACTCATGATTTCTGGTTTGCAGCAAACGTATGGTGTGACAGTCTGCAGGTATGGGGCCTCGTACCTTCCACGGTGATGGTGTAGCTGTGCATGGCCACGCCTTGGCTGTTGGAAGCTGTGCACTGGTACTCCCCATCATCACTCTCTGAGATATTGGTGAAGAGCAGCAGCCGATTGAAGTTCTGCTTGGAGATGCGCGACTCAGACAGAGCTCCATCTTTCCTCACCCATTGGATGGCGGGGGTGGGGCTAAAAACAGATGCAGAACGTCACACTATCCACACCGAGGAATAAAAAAACGAGGGTGAATTCTATTTTTACATTCTGAACCCAGAGGTGAGGGATAATCCGACTTCCTCCCTCAATGCCGGGCATGAGGGGCACCCGCACTCACAGGCCCTCCGGAATGCACTCAAGCTCCAGCTTCTTGCCACGGAGGGCCAGGTGGGTGCTGTGGGAATTCGTGGGAAGCAGCAGGTGAGGTCTCCGGTTTCGCACTACTGAATTTGCTGCATCCGGAAGGAGGGAGAGGAACAGAAAGGAGAGGAACAGAATGGAAAGGAACAGAGAGCAGGAAATCAAGGTCAGGAGAAAGCCTCTACCCTTATTATTGCGCAGAGCCTATCCACCACAAGCACACACACAGGACACTTACTGTAGAGCTTTATGCTACTGATTGGGTGTGACTAAGTGTGAGGGTCACTCACTGGTGGTGACAATGAGGGAAATAGGCTCCTTGGGCAGGATAGTTCTGGCGCTGATATACTGGGCGTGGCAGGTGTAGTCATTGCGGCTATCATCAGCTTTCACGTTGGCGAAGTAGAGGTTTCCATCTTGACCCTGAGTCACACGTGCACTTTGCTCTATGTGGCGCATATCTGGAGTCAAGAAGCATATGAGCACCAGTAGAGGTTAGAACACAGCCCACATAACAGCACACTCCTGATATACAAAGGAATCAGTTAAGTAAGATGCAGAGATGATCCATCCATCCATACATTGTCCATAACTGTCCTATTCAGGGCCACAGGGGGTTCACACAGGTGTTCACATTATGGGGTGCACAACCATTGCAGGGCACACTCACACACCATTCACTCACAGACCATTCACTCACAAGTGCACACCTATGGGCAATTTAGTAACTCCAATCAGCTTCAGCATATTTTTGGACTATGGGGGGAAACCGGAGTACCGGGAGGAGACCCCATGGAGACACGGGAAGAACTTGGAGAACCTGGAGGTGTGAGGCGACAGGCTAACTTCCAGGCCGCCACGCCTCCCAGCAGAGAATATATAAAAGCAGAGCAAAATTCAAGCAGAAATCGGAGACTCACTCTTGTCCATCCAGTGAATGTTTGGGGGCACAGAGCTGAGGGGAGGATTACAGTTCAGAACTGCACTATCCCCCTCCTCAACCTTCTTCCTGACCTTCTTCTCTTTCACATGTGTTGGGGCATCTGAAATGGTGGAAACTCTGATTAATAGACCAGACAGCAGCACACCGTAACTGAACGTCCCACAATGCCACACACAAATGCTGGTTATATGACACCTACAAAAGCCTTTAAGCTCTGCCGGAAATCTGCAGCATTAAGAATGTTATCATCACACGGAGAACTGTGTATATATGATTAAGAGATAAGGTGTGAGAATCTAAGTTAGGATAATGACTACAATGGGAGGATAATTGAAGGAAAAATAAACTCAGAACAAGAGAGGTAGTGTCCAATAAACATTTAAATCTATCCCCATGTTTGACAAAAATACTTCATATTGTGGAGAGATGAGACGAACCTCTAAGCTGAAATACGAAGAAAAACAACATTCATACACACATACACCAAATGCTTATGTCAACTATACAGCATAACAGAGGCGACTTCAGAATTTGGCATGTATTTGGTAAATTTGCAGGAGAATGTGAGAGCATATGACTGTGATCTGAAGCTTTTTAGACAATGAGTCAAAACATGAAGAGAGCCCAAAGTACAGGTGCAAATGTGGCATGAATTTGAATTAAGTTGTTTCTCCAAGACATCTAAGATATCAATGAACTTTATAGAACATTATAGAAACCGCTCTATAAAGAATTATGTATAAAAATACATCCTAACCATCTTACGGGTTTGATCTGGACCTATAGGAAACCATTGAGATTGAGGTTATTGCTGCTAAATAACAGTCAATCGAGAAATGCATTTTTTTGCAGGCTGTCAGCAGTTAAGCAGTGTGTTTGAGAAAGACAATGAAAAGTAGCATATTGTTTAATGTTTTGTTTTTTTTATCCAACTGTGACCATTATTATGATTTAATGATCTGTTCAGTTGAAATTTTAGAAACCTCATTTTATGTGAATAAGGTTTTTTTAAATTGTTAAAAAAAAAATGACTAATATTTTTCGCACTCTCTTTTTCATTCACTTATTGATCCCATTCAAATTTATGACTCTACTAAAATGCCAGAAAGACTTCACTTCACCTCTGAGGTAACTGTTGCTAGGGAAACAGGTTAAAATGAACAACTTCAAAGCTTTTTGTCTGAAAATAATATTTTCTAGTCAGTCTGGTTTTATACAGGGCTACAGTACAATAACTGCAGTAACTTCTGTCAGAAATGATGTAATCACTGCTTTGGATAACAAAAAATCATGTGCTGCCCTATTTATAGATTTAACAAAAGCATTTGATACTGTTGACCATGGTCTTCTTTTACAAAGATTACAGGCTATAGGTTTTAATTATTTAAATGGGAGAACTCAATGTGTAGCGATAGGTTTTAGATCTACATTACTTACAGTAAAAACTGGTGTGGCACAAGGTTCAATTTTAGGGCCTGTTTTATTCTCTATTTACATAAATAATATGTGCATGGGTTTAGACCCAGCAAAAATTCACCTATATGCTGATGATACAATTCTTTATAGAACTGCATCATCATCGCAAGTAGCAATGGATTCCTTACAGCGTGCATTCAGCTTCTTACAATTGACCCTTCTCAAATCGAAACTGGTGTTAAATGCTAAAAAAAACTAAATTTATGATTTTTAATTGTCCATGCTCTTCCTCTGTGTATACTCTTTTAACACTAGATGGCACAAAGCTAGAAAGGGTAACCTTACAAATATCATGGAATTTGGCTTGATGACTCATTTGGAGTCCATATAGAAAGTATACTGAAAAGGCTTCGTCCTAAATTGGGTTTTTATTATCGTTTGAAAAAATGCTTTCCTTTTACTGCCAGAAAGCGATTAGTACTGAGCACTTTCCTATCAGTATTAGATTATGGTGATATAATATACTTGCAAGTATCCACATCCCATATGAAAAAGCTGTATGTGGTTTATCATTCTGCTTTGAGATTTGTAACTGGTGCTGCAGCAAGAACACACCACTGTGATCTTTATGAAGTGGTGCAATGGACATCATTACAGCTTAGAAGGAAATCTCGCTGCCTAGTATTTATTGCAAAGGCTTTAATGGGTAAACTACCTCAGTACATTTGTAATATACAGACACTTCGCAGTAACACTTACAGTACGCGTTCATCTGTAAAACTCCTTCTTTGTTCTTCAATAACTCGGACAAAGCTAGGCAATTACGGTTTTTGCTCATATGCAGCACATGAGTGCAATTCATTGCAAAACATTCTAAATTTGGACTCCCTTTCTCTAAATGTTTTCAAAAATCTTTTAAAATCAGTTCTGGTACAACAGTGCCATTGTTTTTCATAATTTGTAGCCCATATATTTATATATATATTTAATTCTTTCTTTCTCTTCTCCTTGTCCATAACTCTGTCTTTTTTGACAATTGGAATTTCCATGTATTTTAGTTTGATCATCTGTGTTTATTGTATTGTATTCATTGGTACGTTAGTATGTCTTTAGGTGTTAATATTACTTGTTCTATGTGTATGTTGTTTGTATATGTTGGAACTTTTGTAACTTATTGCTGCCACCTTGGCTAGGACTCCCTGGAAGAGGAGATAATCTCAATGGGACATTCCTGGTAAAGTAAAGTATAAATAATAAATAAATAAATAAAAAAATTAAAAAGTGGAAAATATGCAGGTACAAAGATGTATCTAATGATGCAGATTGGATTGTTATGATGGTAAGGCCAGTGCATGTACATAGCCTTCAAATGTTTTTGTGTAAATAACAGTAATTGTTTTTAGAAAAAAAAATCTATTAGAAAGAGTTACAAAATAATAAGGAAATATACTTAATTGTACTAAGGGTACAGTTTCACATAAATATAATGGAAGTACAGGACATATCATATCCTGTATTTGTTAAAAATAGGATCCAGTATCTTCTTTTTTATTACGGGATGGGTGACAACTCTACCAGCAAACCCGGTCCCCAGTAAGAACAGCGAAGCAGTCAGAGAAAAAAAACATACTGCTGGCATTTTCCAGCGTTACACCCTATGACAAGTTTATTAAACTAAAAAAGGTTATTCAAATTCAATTTCAGCTTGCATTGCACTCCATTTGTCACATTTTGCAGGTTCTGAATATATTTTTATATAAGGGCAATTTGAAGGGAATTTTAAGCTAAAGTGAAGCCTTGATGTATAGAAACAATGGCTCATTATATTGCGGTAATTATTCATATCGACTGATATGAACATTGTGCTAAAATATTTTGCCACATCATCTAAATCGCCCCACCCCCCGGATAAATAGTCAGCTGTGTGGTTGGAGAGGTTGGGAAACCCTTGCCTTAATACACTGCTTCTAAGCTATGAAGTGCTCTGTGTTCCCAGTCTTTATGATGTGAAACAATAATGTCAGCACTGTACAGTGTGGTCTTTCAGCAAAGCTGCTCTTTAAATGTACTAGTAACTAGAAGGAAAACTCCCTCTCTTTATATCAATTAATGTACAAGACATAAATAATATATACACATAAATAATATATACGGTATGTAAGCTTGTTTCGTATATACTATATGTGCGTGTGTGTGTGAGTAAAGGTTAATGTACGATAATGTACAGTCCGTGCTTTATATGTTCTTAAATGCACGGCTACAGAGGTGAAGAATCAGCCCAATGCAAAGCTGAAGCTGACAGCAGTTTCCTACATAATGTATAATGCACAACTTGGAGCGCATTACCCACCTTGTACAATAGTCACCACACAACTGGTGTTTGTACTTTAAAGTCTTATTTTCACATTTATCAGCCAAAATGCGTTTATTACTAGAAGTACTATTTCGGCTTGAGTGACATTTCCTTTTGGAGAAAATTGGTGATTCCTCAGGCCCCTACATGCGCAGTTACAGAACATTAATCAACACCCTTCAGATTCAAGAATGTGACAGTCATGGTGTGTGTGTATATAAAAAATAACTCACTTTCTATTATTATCTGCGCTTCATTTGAGACAGCAGTGCCGAGGCTGTTAAAGGCATAGCAGCTGTATTTGCCCTCATACTGGGCGATGGGGTCATTCCCAGAAGCAAAAAATGATCCAGAATTCGGTGATGTTGTCAACTGGGGATCGCTGGTGGGGTCAAACTCTTCCCCATCCTTCACCCAACGGAAACTACAAAGGAAGGAGAGACAAGGGAAAAACTGAGAGATACGAGTGTCTGCGCGAACGTTATAATTTTACATCTCATACATTTGTGATTAGGCAGTTCATTACTTAATTTATTATTAGCCTGCTCATTAGTTCCTTTTCAGAGTAGAATATAGAATCTTTGGTCGCACAATGAGACACAAAGGTCACATGTTCAGTGTGGTCCACTCAGACATTTTTGGAGCTTTAAGAACATGATGGTGGCAGTTTGGCCAAGTTGTGTGGCAGAGGACGCCTGACCTGGGCCTCGGGTTCCCAGTTGCCTCACAGGTCAAGCTGATGTCTTCAGGTGCGAATGCGGTCAGTGATTCGGGCTGCACTGTTATTATGGGAGGTTGCTTGACTGCAGAGAGAACAGGAAGTATGACCCACTGTTACTGCCCTTTGGTCTGAACATCATCCAGACACAGAATGGGAGCTGCAACAACACTGGATAAAAAAAAACCTCATTTCCCATTGGGTAAATTTTTCGCCCACCTTGGTGTTAACCTGCCACTGACTCACCACATGCACACAATTTCTGATGACTGCGTGAACCACTGCAGTCACTTAGGGGCTCCGTCGTCATAAACTGATGGAAAAATAATTAGCTGAAATAGCTTATCTGAAATGAGCCCATCAGGTCTAAGGGAAGATGAGCTAAAAAGGCATGGGCAGGAGAGGATGGAGCGGATAAACACGAGAAGGTTCTGCCAGGGATAATTTGTAGCAGGAGACAATAGCAGAGACACAGCATCTACACTGGCAACTGGGCAGGCAATCAGCTAATACCTGTTAATATCTGTTTCATACATCTACCATACATCACCATGAATACGGATAAAGTGGATGACTCATGATTTAGTCTAATGTGCGTCTGCCTATTCAAGAGTACTTGATTTACTATTCGCAGGACTTAAAGTGAGTGCTTATGTTTGCACAAAGCTTTGTTTTCCATTCCATTGTTTGTTGTCCTCTGTGGCAAATAAAAACACAACCTACTCTTTAGTAGCTTTGCCCTGTTGCTAACAGAAGCGTGCCAGCGGGGTCTGCATGCGGTCACTCAGATGGACTTGACTGCTGCTCAGGAGAAACTAGTTTCAAGTCAGAGACGCCAAGGAGGGACAAGGGATTTTCAAACGGAGAAGGCAAATGCAAGAGTGAGACAGGGAGCTGTCAGCCAAGGAGATTAAAGAATAAGAGGGAGGAAAAGATTGAGGCAAACTAATGAGTGTTCTCTTTAATGGAGATAACATGCTGGCTCTCACAACTGATCAAATTTATTTTCCCTGCCACAGGCACTTCTGCATTATTGTTATCACAGGAGTTCAATTTTTTTTTCTCCAATATGTCAATCCCCCCCGGGATGATATTTCTGGTTTCTATTGAAAACAAGCTTTGGGAAAAGGGGAAGCAACACCTGAGACGCGCCAAAGGAGTAACGAAATAAAAAGACACCCACCAGGGCAGTAGGTATCGCTATAGGCTGGGCAGAACCGCTGCATGATACCATGTTAATGAAAATACTGAAACGTCTGTGTCGTTAAGGGGCATAAAGCTTAAAGTCATAAAATACTGTCATATTTAATGAAATGGGAAAAAGTTAAAACACTTACATTCACTTATTTGGTCTGTTAGTCCAGCATGAAAGCAGAAAAAGCAAGAATGTTACTCTAAATAAAGAAGGGAAAATGCACTCAGATTTTTGCATCTCACAAACACACATGCATGCAAACAAATGCATGTATGCATATGCTGTACAGAGACTTATACACACAGATATACATAAATTCAAGTAGCTAAACCATAAATACATAGATACACTACTGGCCAAAATTGTGGAAACTTCTGAAAACTTAAATATTGCAGAACTTTATTCCAGTAACTACAGTTACTTATTTAATTGTTCAATGTAGATATTTTAACATTCTTTCATTGTTTATGAACATGACCAGTGATATCCGTTTAGTAATTTTGAAAGTGTAATGCCAAAAATGTTAGGTGTTTCCACAATTTTGGCCATTGTATATATGCACCTTTTAAGACATACACTCTGTAAAAAGCAAGAGTTAAAACATGATGTATAGAAAGCACCTGTAAAACTCAACAGGTTGCAAATTAGAAGTATTTGACATGGTTGAATTAATATTGTGTTATATGATATATACATTGTACATCAATAGACAGCTGTGTATGATTATTACAGGGTTACTGACCATGACACTCATGCAGAAATATCTACATCATTACTAAACACAGTAAAACCTATGGAGCCACAAACAAAACTGATATTACCCATGAACACTGCCATCAGTATAATCTGATTGATATTTGTCCAAATGAGGTTCCTATGACCACACCTTCTTTTCAGTGTCTACTGTATAGATCTGGACTTCCCTGCTGAGGCTCCATTCCACATATGCAGGTAATTTTATTAAGGACTAGGTAAAGGTGCCTTTGACTAAGACAGTTACAAATTTGTCTCCCCTAATCAGTGAAGATCTCCAAGATGTAGGGTGTGTGTGTGAGAGAGAGAAAATGTGATAAAGGGGAAGGATTACACACCTAAGAAGAGGTATACACCACTATAAGACACATAACACAGCACTGCATTATTATATAACATCCCAACTACTCAATAAAATAATAAAAGAAGACAGTGCTAAAACTGGCAGTGAAGCCAGCAACTTACATTTAGCAGGGATATGCATCACAGCCTGGCCTGGTTCCAAGGCAAGTGACAGGAGGAGGAGAGGCAAGCCTAATGGGATGGGGACGCACTGTCCCCTTCTGCCAGCTTGGTGACACCGGGCGGAGGGCATTGCTCACTATTCCATCAAAGCAGCACCCACTCGAATGCTCAGTGACAGGCAGTCAACATACAAAAAAAAAAAAAATTCCACAATTCCTCCTGAGCACAGGTAGAATGAGGTCAGCTGCTGAACACTGATTAGGGTACGGCACGTCTGCCTGGTCACTGCGAGCACCCCGTCCTGGTCACTGCAAGCACCCCGTCCTGGTCACTGCGAGCACCCCGTCCTGGTCACTGCGAGCACCCCGTCGTGGTCACTGCGAGCACCCCGTCCTGGTCACTGCGAGCACCCCGTCCTGGTCACTGCGAGCACCCCGTCCTGGTCACTGCGAGCACCCCAGCTCCCAGCCCTGGAATTCACTGCTCACTGTCTCTTTCTTCGCCACTCTTGCTTTGCTTCTCTCACATATGCACCCTGCTGCTGGATTGTCTTGCTCTGGAAGAGAAGAAAATGAGAGAGTAAGGGAGTGATGGGGAGGGGCCATACATGAGAAAGGAGAAGAGGGAAGAGGCAGTGCAGAAGAGAACAACAGAAGCATAAGTCATAAGTCATATCTGAATAAAGTTAAAGATCCAGATCACTCAAACTAAATAGTATTATAAGTAGTATAGTACTACTACAGGAGGAATATTCAACTGAACAAAATAAAAAATAGCTAGAACAATCAGGACACCGTGATGTTCAGAGTCTTCTGGACTGTTATGTTACGTACCAATGAAGTTTCTAAATGACCAAGCAGGGCAACCGCCTACTGACAGTAGTCTTCAGTGACACAGGATCACATTGTTCAATTGTTGACATCTACAGTAATATCCACGAGTGGAAAAATAGATGTCATTTTTTTCTTTTAATTCAGGGTTTGCTAACAGGGAGAAAATTGATAGAATAGGAGACTAGATTTCCTTCCAACTTTTAATTTTTTTTTACAAGCTTGCAGTTACTGCAGCCTGCTCAGGAAGAGCCTTGGCATTAAACCCCAGCATCCTGGCACAGCAGTCCGACCTTGAAGGGGCAGAGAGAATGTGAGAGAAGGATACTGAGTGAAAATAGGAAGAGAGTCAACACTTAGTGGGATTTTTTTCTCCCCCAGTTATTTTTGTCCTATCTGCGCACTTTCAGCAAATTTACAACGGATTTTGATCTTCTTTACATGTTTGCCAAAGCACAGATGAGATGGGAAAAATAATGAGTGTGTAATATAGGAAACTCTTAAAAAGAGAATTGTACCGCTCTGTCATAATCAGGGCATCAGCAACTATATCCAGCACAAAAGACCTGCAATGACCAAGGCACTCTATAGGATCAGCTCTCCCTCATGACAGTGTAGCATCTGGCAGCTGACGGAACTTGACAACTGCATTAGTAATAAAGTCCTCAGTTTAATGTCATGCCCAGTATTCCAATCAGTAGATTAAATCTGTTCCGTTGTCCCTCCCTCTCTGTCTATACCGCTCCACCCCCAGACTAACAATATCTGGAAAACAACCCACAGCCGATAAGGGGTTTTCCCAGAATGGCCGCAGTGACTAATTGCCGATGGGCTTGTTTATGAGCCGAAGACCAGAGAAAGCGAAGAAAGTTTCAAGGGCAGCTTTTCACAGGCTCTGTGCACGTGTGCCTGTGCGCTGTATGTGTGAAAGAACATGGACACAAAGGAAAAAAAAAAGCATGGAGAACAGAGATCCCTCCCCCCAAATTAGCACAACTGTGGCATGCCAAATCTATGGGATGCCCCCCCCCCCTCCATAAGCACCATTCTATCCCCTGCCCTTTGCCAAAGAGGATGGCACACTCTTCACCTAGTCCACGGTTCTCCAGCCAGAAGATCAACCAAGTGCATTTGTACCAGATGGATGATGGAGAAGTATAAAAAAAAGGCTTAACAAACAATCTGTGGTAAACATGTGATAAAAAAATAATGACAAATATGAACAAAGCAGAGGAGCCAAACATAGACTTGCCCCCAGGGGGAGATTGTGGCTGCTAAAACAATGTTTCCCAACCCGATCCTCAGAGAGCCCCAGATAATCCATGTTTTTGCTGCCTCCCAGCTCCCTACAAGACAGTCCACATTTTCCCTCCCTCCCAGCTCCCAGCAGGGAGCAAAAATGTAGACTGTCTAGGGGTCTCCAAGGACCAGGTTGGGAAGCTCTGATGTAAAATACCCAAGAGCCCAAGGCTAACGAGAGTCACCTTAGATCTTCTCTTTGCATTTTAAACGCTGCACTCTTTTATGCGCAGATGTGTGTATATTTGCATCCCGTCATCTTGGCACCTTGAATAATTCATTTGCCCCCCTCCAGCTGAGAGGATGTGCAAGAGACAAGGAAAGGGAGGCAGGGGTGGAGGGTGAAAGATTAAACATGTTTATGCCTCTCCATCTCTCCCAAGCCTGCGAAGAGGCCTTTCGTCTTTGAAGGAAAAAGAAAGTCAGACAAGGGCAGAACCAGGCAGATCACAACAGACAAAGCGGCTAGATACAGGCTGGAATAAGACAAGTCCAGATGGATCAAGAAAAAATAGAGCGACTCAAAAGATAGTCGATGAGAGAGGCTTTAAATCACAGACCCACTGCAGAGTTAATTGTTTACAGCCACCACCTCCCTCTCTTAAATTTAATAATACTAAGATTCATTATTCAACTTCACTCATCATACATACATCATACACATAATTTGAGGTGCTACGATCAAGGATGCTTGTTTACCATTTCTGATTGGTCATTACTTCAAGACGTACATCACTTGTGTTTGGTTGTGATGGTTACCCCTAGACACCCTACCCTACGATCATCACATGATTTAACCCCTCTTCCACATACAATTACTATCACTCACATTCTGTACTGCCTGACCTCCTTCATTTTCCTCACTCCACATTTTGTCATAAAACCCACCTTTATTCACCCCCATAGCACAATATTATTGCTGCTACTGTTATCTTAGGCTTATATGTCCCTTATGCAAACAAATTCTTGTCCATTAGCACAGTTTATCCCATTGCAATACTTGATTAAAAGCATAGCTTCTTCCTCTCACAACAGGTGCCTTCTTTTAAACATCGACTCCTTTTCTTATCACCTTTAATTACACTTTCCTTAGCCACAGCACATTATTCTAATCACAACAGCCTCAAAATCTACCCTAGGGTTGCCAACTTGGGTCAGTTGGCTGGCATGAGATTTTCAAATTGCGACAAGTCTGCTCACATGTATGTAGCAGTTCTATTACTTTTTAAATAGTGTGTTGGGTTTGCAGACTACCCCAATAGTTTTGATGTAGCTAATTTTCAGTTTATAATGGAATAATATAGATTTGCTGTAAGATTTCTTGGCTGAGAATGAGAGTCTGAAAGCATGAGTGTCACACCAGATGTATGAGAGCTGGCAACCCTAATACCTACAAGTTTCCTTTTATACATCTGCTCATTCATCTGCAGTCCTCATTTGCAATGTATGGTTAATAGGAATAGGTGAGCTCGACCGTCTATCATTTCCACATGTATCTGTATTAGGCATAACTTAGGAAACAACAATTAAATAGAAAATGAGCAAAACCAAGAACATGAACAAAACTAATGCATAAACATCCCCCCAGAAATGCAGAGATCTAAAAACTAGTGAGGGTATAGTGGTGAAAAAGGAGAGAGACGGCGCCACTCTTTATAAAAGGTAATTGACGATGATAAGATTATATTTGTTATTTTTCAAATGGAGGAAGGACACCAGGCCTATTAAATAAATACTGGAAGATGGAGGCTTAAGGTCATTCCGATGAAGTAATAAACGTCTGCGGATTAAAAGAGAAGCAAATGCAATGACGTCACACCGTAGGCCTCATATCAGTTAAGTGCTACACTCCCAGATGCCCAGTGGAGTAGAAGGGAGAGTCCAGCAGAGAGAGGGGGAAAGTGGGAAGAGATAGAGAAGGAGGATAAATTAGTTTATTCGGAGAAATGGCAGTATTGCCAATATGCACTAAAGAGATGGACAGGTGACCGGAGCAGAGATAAGATAGGGTGATATCAGTACAGACAGGTCAATAAAATGGTACTTTTATGTGTGCAGTTGCAGAGAAGGTCATTCTGAAGTGACATTACTCACTACTCAGAAAGCCCAAAGTTGAACATACTTGTTCATCCACAGTTACAGACGCTTTGTTTTTAAGAAAGAGCAGTCAGTCTTGTGTAATTGAGTGAATTGTTGTCATATTTTTCTTTCTCCCTCCCCATTATCTGTGTCTGTGCTGTGCAACAGTGAGGATTATTTATTTATTGATGCTTTTGCCCTCTGGACATAATAAACATAGAGGAGAAAAAAAAAAAAAAACTCAAGTGTTGAATTATTAAAATGGAGGCATGGGCTTGTTAAGATGACTGTGGGATTATGGGAAAAGGGTGGGTTAGGGTGGAGAAACAGACAGGGCAATCAGACACCCAAAATCATGCAGATTTTCCTGACAGTCCATTTGACAGCTGAATCTGAAAAGAGTTTGGGATTTCCTTATTTTAGTTACTCGGTGCAGTTATTAACAAAACATGTGAAAGGACTGGAGCCTGACACATCAGTGCCGTGGTCACGTATCAGACTGTCTCAACAGCAGCCTTGTTAGTACAGCCAGCAGCTAGTCAACCCACTGTTACGATGAAGAGAAGCGCTTCATGCCTTGCATGCAAGTCAATCGACATGCAAAAAGGAAGCCAATCAGAAACCGACATGCCAGAAGGAAGCCAACCACAATCCAATCCACACATCCTGTCGTATCAGCAAAATAGCACATACACATATTTTCTTTATGCCCTAAGCCTAAAACATTGACAGCAATCCCATAATGCCTCCCTTCCATCCTAACCCATCGGTTCACCATGCACACTCTGAGCCCATAATATGAACAGAGATGGAAGCTTAGTGGAATGACTACCCAGTGGAACTGGTAAAATGGATAGTAACCATGCCAAATGTTGCAAAAAGCCATCTCCAATCATAATCCTTACAAACAACTGGATAATGTTCAGCTAAGCACTAATTATGGGAGCAATTTGTGATAAATAGGAATAGATGAGCTTGACCATCTGTAATTTCCACATGTATCAATATTAGGCAAAACATTTTTATACAGAAAATGTTTTATACAGAAAACAAGAAAATTGCTCATTTAAAAACATTATAAATAAAAAACATTTATAAATCATTCATATTAATCTGTCCATTAACCTTCAAAATCTAATCAACTATATCAAGAATTACAATTAAAAAATTAAACCCTAATTCTTAGTACACCCGAACACTGAAAGACACTTCAATAATTCAAAAATAAATATATATTACAAAAAAAAGACCCACAAACTAATACAAATCTTTTGAAGTTTAGCACTAAAACACTCACTGGTGGGATGCTAATGAGAGAAGCTATTGTTAACATGGGATATATAGTCATGAGTTAGACAACACATGACTAGTACGTTATTCAGTCAGGCACGAGGAATAACACTGAGGAGAGTGAGGAGAACACTGACGCTGTCAGAGACACACAGCCATCTTATGAAGACTCAAATATACGATAATAACTTGAGAAAATAAGAGCAATCATGACATCATGAAATTGTGTGTAAAAGCTTTTATTGCCTTGGCGCACCCCCTCCCCCACCATGCCGGCTTCCTTGTGTGCCTCATCCAGCTCTGACCTTGCTTCTTCCTATTCATGTTCCACAATCCCTCCCTGTGTTAATGGCTTCTTCAGGCAGAAGGGAGAACTATGCTGGACAGCAGGGGTTGGGGGTGGGTTTACTGGACAGTGTCTAATGCTCTACTCTGTGCAGCTTCTGGGCAGTGGCTTCCTCACAACCCATCGGAGAGGAAGGACGAGGTGACAGCTCACAAGGCACAGCAATTAGGGCTCGATTGTGCTCGACACATGAGCCTTAAAGGAGGGAACCGTCAGACCTGTCTTTACCCTCAGCCCCCAAGACAATCCTCGGTGACCTTATGCTGGGCAGGTGGTTCTCTGTCAATATCATGAACTGAATTTGAGGTCCACCTTAAGTGGAGGAGGGCATTGCATTTTGTGGCCACACTGCTTCGGAGAAACGACAGCGCAGTTGCGTCTGATCCAATGAAGGTAACATTCCCTTCAGCGGATAGAAAATTCCATAAGTTACACACGAGGGTTGAAGCATCCAAAAAGACTCTCAGGAAATATGCCTTTCTACTGTAAAAAAAAAAAAAAAAAAAAGAACAAGGCTTTCTGCTTGACTGGCAAGAAACTGCTCCCCCATATCCCCCCCAGGCTAACCCCTCCCAGCAGTGCTTGCCTTATTTCCACATCCTTCAGATTCTGATTCAGGCTTCAGCCACCAGGAAAGAGTCACCTAGCAGCCGGTGAAGAGGGGGGGGGGGGGGGTGGGTGGGCAACGGCACGCCGAGGAAGGAGGGCGGAAAAGCGCCGGTGGCCTCCACCCCCCCCCCGCGGTGCTTGCCTTTTCTCCACGCCCTTCAGATTCTGATTAAGGCTTACGGCACCAGGAAAGGGCCACCGAGGGGGGGGGGAAGGGGGGGGGGGGGGTCTGGTGGACAAGGGCATGCCTAGAGAGGAGGCCAGCAAGGGCCACGTGGCCTACATCTGTCAAAGCATTGCAGACCACAGAGCAACATCTTGAAAATTACAGCATTATATCATTTACTAAGAGAATGCAGGTGCACGTATAAAAAATAAAAAAAAAGCCATTGGCACTACATGTGAGGCTTGAGCTAATTTCAGAATTTATGGCTCGTACCCCATTCCAATCATGAAATGGAATTTGAGCTGAATTGCCCACACCCCACAGGAGATTGAAATACTATGTGAATTGGAATTGCAGGAAGAATTTAATTCATTTTTATTTAAAAAAAAAAATCCCTATGTTGTTTGTTTGCAATGAGTGTCATTTGAGCTGGCAAATAGAATAGAAAAGATTAGAATGGTACTTTACGAACCCCGGGGCAAATTGTGTTTTCACCTACCCCATCCTGCTCTCTGTGAGACACCCACGAGAGCCAGCTTGGGCATCACAGTGAAGGGCAGCCACCATGTGGCACCCATGGGGCTGGGGGCTGAAGGCTTTGCTCAAGGACCCATAGACATGTGACTAATCTGCTGAGGCTGGGTTTAATCCACCACCCTTCTGATCATAGGCACAGAGAACCTGGTGAGTTACACACATAATTATATAATACAGTTTCTTTACTGAAGATATGTGTATATACTGAGATTGTACACTGCTAAAAAAATTAAAGGAACACTTTTTAATCAGAGTATAGCATCAAGTCAATTAGACTTCTGGGATATTGATCTGGTCAGTTGAGTAGCAGAGGGGGCTGTTAATCAGTTTCAGCTGCTTTGGTGTTAATGAAATTAACAACAGGTGCACTAGAGGGGCTACAATGAGACGACCCCCAAAACAGGAGTGGTTTCACAGGTGGAGGCCACTGACATTTTTCCTTCTCATCTTCTGACTGTCTTTTCGCTAATTTTGCATTTGGCTTCAGTCAGTGTCACTACTGGTAGCATGAGGCGATACCTGGACCCTACAGAGGTCGCACAGGCAGTCCGACTCCTCCAGGATGGCATATATTGATGTGTCATTGCCAGTTTGCTGTGTCTCTCAGCACAAACTTCAGGGCATGGAGGAGATTCCAGGAGACAGTCAGTGACTCTAGGAGAGATGGACAGGGACATAGAAGGTCCTTAACTTATCAGCAGGACTGGTATCTGCTCCTTTGTGCAAAGAGGAACAGGATGAGCACTGCCAGAGCCTTATAAAATGACCTCTAGCAGGCCACTGGTATGACTGTCTCTGAGCAAACAGACTTCATGAGGGTGGCCTGAGGGCCCGACGTCCTCTAATGGGCCCTGTGCTCACTGCCCAGCACATTGAAGCTCGATGGGCATTTGCCACAGAATACGAGACTGGCAGGTCCACCACTGGCACCCTGTGCTTTTCACAGATGAGAGCAGGTTCACCCTGAGCACATGTGACAGAAGTGAAAGGGTCTGGAGAAGCTGTGGAGAACATTATGCTGCCTGTGACATTGTTCAACATGACTGGTTTAGTGGTGGGTCAGTGATGGTCTGGGGAGGCATATCCATAGAGGGACACACAGACCCCTACAGGCTAGACAACGGCACCCTGACTGCCATTAGGTATCAGGATGACCCATTGTCAGACCCTACACTGGTGCAGTGGGTCCTGGGTCACTCCTGGTGCACGACAATGGCCAGCCTCATGTGGCGAGACTATGCAGGCAGATGCTGGAGCATGAAGGAATTCATTGACTGGCCCCCATAACATAAATCCAATAGATCACCTCTGGGACATTATGTTTCAGTCCATCCAACGCCACCAAGTTGCGCCTCAGACTGTCCAGGAGCTCAGTGATGCCCTGGTTCAGATCTGGGAGGAGACTGACACCATGCATTGTCTCATAGGAGGATGATCCGACATTGTCAGGCATGCATAAATGCACATGGGGGCCATACAAACTACTGAGTGTGATTTTGAGTTGCTGCAATAAAATTTAAGCAAACACACACACACACACGAGTGGGTAAAGTGTACTTCATATTTGCATGATTTGACATAACTTTTAGCCTATGCTATCAATATACATTTGTTTTACGTTGACCTGCTAAGTCCTTTTCCTTGGACACATAGTTATTGCTTTGCGTATTGAACTGTTTATATATGTTTCTATTGGCTGCAGTGGTACAGTACCTGCAAGGTGCAGGTTGGCCAATAGCGTCCCGCGGGCCACATCCAGCCCACCTAGAAGAACACAGTGGTACCTCGGTTCTCGAAGTTAATCCGTTCCAGACTCCGGATCGAATCCTAAAAGGTTCTGATCTCATTTTTCCCATAAGAAATAATGGAAAACCAATTAATTGGTTCCCAGTCCCCCAAAATTACACCTAAATATGTTTTGTTTAGCATTTAAACAAAATAAACAGGATAAAAGTAATCAATTTAGTTCATATAGCTGTAGCTGCTCATATGTATTTATTTTCTTATGTGTAGAAAAATAAGTTTTGTCCTTTAATTCAACCATAGCACTATAGCAAAAGGAGAATCTGTGCCAAATGCAGTTTTGCTTTTACTGCAACACACAATTCATTGTTTTATCAATCGAATTGCAATGCTCTGGCCTGAATTTTTTTCTAGCTACACTGAAGATTCTCTTAACAGGTGCAGTGGAAGCTGCACTAGCAAGGAATTTGCAGGCAAGTTGTTCTAGCTTAGCGAAGCTGGTTTTGTTCCCTGTCCAGTGCTAAACACAGTTGACTCAGGTATACAGTGACATAATGTAAAGCTGTGGTGACACAGACTAGTTTTTCAATGTAAGAAAAGAGGACACTGTAATGTTAAAAAATGAACCTACAATATGTATATAAATTTTTCTGACCTTGAATTTGAATTATAATTCTGCCCGTGGTTTTCAGCTGCAATTCAAATCCAATTCAGATTCATAAATATAATTAGAATCCCAAGGTCATTCTCAATTCTGTATGGCGCACAACCCTGGTACCTGACATTCAGTTATATTTTCTAGGTTGTGCTCTATTTAGTCACACATTTACTGCTTGGCACATGGACATTTTTGAAATCCTCGCTATTAACCTACAGTTCACCACTAAATTAACTGTTCTTGCTCCATGCTGTTGTAAAACATTCAAAGAAAATAGGGATTATACACACATCTATTCAGCATCTGTAATTAATCCGTGAGATCTGTGATATAGAACCTTGTTATCATCACTGTAAGAATGCAAATCAGGTTTCTCAGAGTGTTGAGCACTCCACAATTCAGACACGCTGGCTCTTGTTTGCCGTCCGGAGACCCCCCCTGTGCAGAAATCCATTAATGTGGACAAAAGGAACACCGAAGGCAGCTGGAAACACTTACGGTCAAACCATTTACCTCAGAAAATCCTGCTAATGGCAACCGAGTTACTCAGCGCAGAGACACTTGTTGCCACGCCTCACTCTCAGCACTAACAAACGGCAACACACACCATATATATTCGCGTGAATGTTACTTCTGTCTTCTCACCCTGGTCTTCAAAGCGGAACATGGAAAGGCCAGTGTTCGTGTCGAAAGCATTAGCTCTTTGGATTACTCTGACAGCTCATTGGCTCTTGATGACTTGCATGCATGCATTGCTTGCCAGACACCGGAGAGAAACAAGCCTATGGTTTCGACGCAGGAACCACAAGGATATGATAATATGCGAGTAGATGTATCAATATGTTTCTGTGTATTCTCTGTGTGTTTGTGTGTGTCAGAGTGTGTCTGCGCATTGAGTACAAGCATAAGGTGCCAATGGTTCTCTCTCTGCCTTGCCTACCTCCTTTCCCTTGTCTCCATGGCAACTCCTGACACCCGCAGCACATAGCAATATTTCTCCCCTCCCCCATCGCCTGTGTACTGCTTGTTCTCCCGTTCTCTTTTAGCACATCTGTCCCTTCTACCTCTATTTTTCTATTTCTTGTTTTTCTAAATCTTATCCATGATTGAAATTCAACCATTTTTTTTTTTTTTGAGATGGATAAAACACTCCCTTCTCCCCAAAGTACGAGAGCGCCATGGTGATCGCGCGGCTCGCTTTTGAGCTCACAGCCTCCTCATGTCAGCACCACCACTGCTATGCTGCGTTTGCATTATGCATTAGATACCGTAAGGATATTATCACTTGAAACGTGTGCGGACAGACACGGACACCAAACACACCATGACTGCTGACAATGTGCATGGGACACTGCTTGTCCGTATGCTATAAATCTCACAGGCATAAGAGGGTCAGCCGGCCCTGTGGTGGGGGTCGGCCTCAGAGCCCCCGCCCCCCCCCCCCCCCCCCCCCCCCCCCCCCCCCCCCCCCCCCCCCCCTCTCAACCCCCTCCTCATCAACTCAACCTATCC
>JAABNY020000037.1:2840989-2880258 GCA_015164015.2 Brevimyrus niger
ATCAAAAACAAAAACAAAAAAAAAAATAAAAAAAACCACAAACACCACCAAAATAAGGAGAAAAAAAAAAAGGAGAAGGAGGGGGAGGGGGGTAGGGGGAAGAAGGGGGGGGATACACTTTAACATTAGTCCAAGTTTTATCTTCTCTCTTCACAGGTTTGCAATTTTACTGAGGGAGAGAAAAAGCAGACACAGAATTTGCTAAATCGTTTTGCGCGTCAGTATGTAGCTCTGTGTCTACGAGGCAAAATAAATGTTCGGCAATCTGCTGTACTTCCTCTTATCTGACCAGTTTGCCACTTGTAGGTATGTGCCCCCACCCGCCCCTGCAGACGTGTCCGCCTTTACCTCCCTTCTGAGTGTGCATGTATTTTATTCTGTCTCTGTACAATATTAGGCGAGTCTTAGCCAGTCCGACGCCCAAAGGAAGTCCTTTACTTGGGGGGCGCCAGTGTTAGAGGTTCAGTGTGTCTCAGAATCTGGAACGGTCTGTATATGTGAAAGTGCTGGTGCCTAGGCCAGCCCGAAGCCCTCCGAACACTCCTGAATGGCCAACAGGAGCATGTGTCTTAATTTCTCGTAGCTTTCGTAGGCCGGTAAGTCCAGCTGGTTAAAGCTGCAGGAAAGGGAAGATGAAAAAGAAAAGAAAAGAAAAAAAAAGGTGTCAAATTGATGACTGTCAGTAAGCAAGTCCCAGGATGGGCCTTGCCGAGACACCCTTGAGCATGGCGATTAACCTAAATCGTTCAAATAAAGCATCCAGCTGAAGAAAAGCACAAAAACCAGGTTGCTTTGTCTTAAGAGGGTAATCTTAGCAAAAACAAGTACTCAAATGCAACATTAAAACAATAAAAAGATTGAGTTGTAGGTGAAATATACTTTTTTGCTTTGCAGAATTGCAAATTAGCATTCTGATTGCACACTACTATGCTTTCCTTATAATCACTGTATATTTGGCATATAGCTTTATAAAACTTGAATGGGGTACTGGGGGCAATACAAGCACCCTATATGTAAAAACTAAACAAAAGCAGTTGTGTGTGACTGACCAGGTGTGAGCAGAGGGCAGGCGGTCTGTGGAGCGGTCATCCCGGTGGATCTGGAACTTCTGGATGCCATTCATGCCTTCCAGGGCAGCAAAGCCCTGCAGGGGCACCTTGGATGTGCCCGTCACAAACTGCAGAAACTTAGCCCGGTCTGCTTGGTCGAAAGACCTCAGGGCCCGCCAGAACCACTGGATCTGAAACGGACAGTGAAACTGGCTCAGAAGAGAAAACACCAAAAGGTACAACACACTGACAAGGAAGGGGTGACATCCTAAGTGGGCGAGCCCAACGTGTGAACCAGGGATTTTCCATTCAAAGGTACGCAAACATGCAACCAAGTGAACATAACATGACCCACAGGCATAACATGCTTTAGAGGGAAAGTTCAGGGATATTCAACGTATCAAAGAGGTATAGAAGATGGCTAGTACCTGTATGGAGCTAGACTGGTACTTGTGGTACTCAGTGTTGGCTTTGAGATCATCTATGTCGATTGTGGGCAGACCCGATATGAGCAGCTCCAGCTCCTGCTCCGTGAAGATGGAGATGAGCCGTTTGGGGATGATCTCATAGAAGCCTTCCAGGAAGGCAGCCAACTGCTTCCGAATTGCCCCTGAGAGATGACAGGAAAATAAAGATGTACATAGTGAACTCGAGAGAAGGTCAGAGGAAAAAGGAAAGAAAAATCACAGCAACACTTGTTGAGGACGCCAGCACAGAACCGAAGTAGCCGCACATTTGGCCCCTTTCATGGCTTACGGCTCACCTGTCATTTTCATTTGGCAAACCAGATGCACATATTCCTTTTTGTTCTCTTCCGTCACTAGGATGTTTGCTCCATTGGGCTTCAAGTCCCTCACTTCACATACCCCAAACTCCTGGACCTAAGGCAAAAAAAGGGATTAATAAAAGGATTCAGCAAAGCCTTCTTACATGCTACATGTTTGGCACACATTGTCACCCCCAAACTCTTGTCATCTGTGTCTCATTCCCAGTCACCTCAGGTTTTCTTTTTCATGAGTTGATTGAAATTGTGCCGCATCCAACAATTAACTTGCTTAAGGCCCTGACATAGGAAACGATGACGCTGAAACAACTGAGTGACAGAGCCAGTTCAATCTGTCTCATCCACGTAACTATGACAACAGCAAGTATATGATCAACAGCAAATATATAGAGGTTCAATAAGAGGACCTATGATATATTCTTGTGGATAGATCCACAATTAATGGGTGTCCACCTTCATTTACAAGTGCTGATTTCAACTGCTTTTTAAATACATCTTAAAGCTCAAGATGGTTTCAGTGAGGCTCACCCAAGACTCCAGCCTATCCAAGAGTATTTTGTGACTAATTAGTGTTAAATGCTGAACTTAGATCTAATAAAACCGGGACTGATACTTTGCCTGAATCAATGTTTAGCTGGATGTCATTCAGAACTTTGATAAGAGCTGTCTTGGTCCTATGGTGAGGGCGGAAGCTCGATTGAAGTCCGTTGAAAGCCACTCACAGTGATCTGCAGCAGTTCTAGCAACATGAAGAATGCAAGGAACGGGGAGCCATTCTTCCTTTCACTGAGATACAAGCTGCACTGAAATTAATAAAAAGCTTCCCATTGTGATGAACAGAGATTGTGTACTTGAGTTTCTAGTCCTTGGAAGAAACTCAATTTCAGCTTTTAGAATTAAAAAAAAAAGTGCAGAAAAAAATTAAAACTAGACAAAAGTTCAAGGTGTGAAAATGAGACTAGTTAGAAGCAGCACGAAAATACGGGAGGAGTGGAATGTTGCGGAGCAATCTCCTTATTGAAAATACTGTATATCAGTTTAGTGCTAAGTGGGGCATTCTTGAGTAATCCTAATGTGGATGTTTAAAAAAAAAAACAAAAAAAAAACAAAAAAAAAAAAAAAAAGATGATCATCCAATTGATAGCTGAATATTTTGGTATCACAACAGAAAAACCTACTAAAATTAGCTGAGCCTGGAAGGCTAGTGTAGTGGGGAGTGTTTTGTTCAGCACGCATTCCATGGAAGGGGTCCACATAACTGAGAAGCCTGAGGTTTGGGAGGAAGCCCAGACTGGTGGTCTTGGATCCCTCACATCGCGTGCTTCATGCCCGAGTGTAAGTTCCTTCATTTGAGATTGTGATACATGCTTACGAGTGCATCTGATGAACGTGCAGCTCACATCTAAGCAAGAGAGATATGCAACATGGGCAGAGTTTAACTGGAGGGTGGAGGTTTGGATGGAGCGTCAGACTGGAAAGGAGGCAGCTCCAGCAGGAAGCGATGAAGGTTGCTACAGTTACAGTTGTATGGATGATTATTTTAATGAATTTGGGAAAAGTGTGCCCATTTCCTATACAATGGTGTGATAATGCTTTGCTTTACTTGCAAGTTTATTGGGAAGGTACAGGAAGGGCCTGTGCTGCTGTCACGGGACAATTGCAGTATGACGCTGTTGTTGGCAGCGTTTGCTGAGTTCAGGAGAAAGGGTACTTTGATAAATGGTATGCCATCAGTAAAGGGACAGACCTTGCATATCTTTGTGAGCTGATCCCCTTCGAGAAATTTAAGAATTCTGACTATATGAGGTCATCTTAATTAACAAAGCAAGCTCATTATATCATGGTGCTGCATTAGCAGATTTAGTTTCACACACAATGCATTTACATTTTCACCCATGGCATCCTAATATGTGAAACGGATGGTAACAATCCAGTGCACCATACTTGAACGCCAAGCGCATGTTCTACTATCATTGGGTAGTTCATCTAATCGTCGAGTGTTTCAATCTAAGGGTAAAAACAGCAATGAAAACTCTCAGACCATTCTAGGGGTGCAGTTTTGGATTAATGCTGCATACAGACTTACAGAAGATGCAGTTAAGAAAATCTAAGCCCAAGTCACGTGGAATTACTGTATTAAGGGTTTGTTTCTAAATCAGACAAAAAGGCAGAGCAGATTTTGGCAAGTACTGTACAACACTGGTGCAACTGAAGGTTCTATTTGCTCCAACATGGCAAAGATACTTTAATTATTTTGAGGATGTCATGTTTTTGCACATAGGGAACCTAACCGTCTCAAAGTCATATGCTCGGTACTGTCCTGGCACAACAGACTATCATATAATTAGCATGATGACCAACTGTCAAGACACCTGGGAATTATCAAGTGTCACAATGACCAAGATACAAACTGTACAGCTAGCAGGAAGGTCACGACGTCACTAGGACCAGTGCCTCTGATCCTGGGGAACCATGCAGGGCTGGACTACAATAAAGCCCACAGCTGCTGCAACCTCCTAGAAGCAGATGTCATATTTAAAAGAGGACGCTCCAGAGCGCGAGGGGCGGGACACGATGCTCCCTGAAGCGCTGGCTGTGGCAATAGCAAATCGAAATTGTATCCCAGATTTCTGCCCTGTAAATTGAGAAAGGGTCCAGATAGGGGCACAAAACCTGTCTGCGGGGTTGTGGTTATTCCTCTTGCCTTATTTTTCCACGTCTCTCTCGTTTTTCACAGACCAATCTTACTGGGCACCAGGAATTGCCTACCCTTCCGCCACCCATAGCTCCAGTCTTCCCAGTGCAGGAAATGCCGATAGCAAGTGAAGACCCTAAAGAGCGGTAGATGCCAGTGCCACTGCTTCTGGAACGGTCACTGAAGGAAGATAATGGCGCTATAAAACAGCCCATTACTTACTTTCCATTGGGCTTCTGGTGCCTTACTTTATAACCCCCAAACACTTGGACCAGTGGCAAATCAGAGTAACCAGAGAAATCAGAGAAAACTTCTATGTCAGCTTATGTATTGTTTTCACTCTAAAGCAGGGATTACACCTGAGCCCGACAACCTTCAGCAGTGTCTGCACAGTTAAAAATTGACTGTTCAGCAATTGCAGAACCCAAAATGGTAGCAAAGCAATAGAGCTGTGTGACGGATGAAGAGCTACTGCCAAGAGGTATCTGGATTGAAAAGATTACAATTCATTTACCTGTGGAACAACCATGTAAATACGGTACAGATCATCTTGGTACTACACAATCACCACATTATTAGTACCCAAGTACAATACAACAAGAATCACAATTGCATTTCCGCAATTTTCAAGTTGGAGAGAAAAGCCCTGCATGGACTACAATGCGATATAGTCTGAGAAACACTACTTCAGCGATGGCCAATCTTATCTGCAAAGGGTTAATGCAGTGTGTATGCAGGTTTTTGGGATAACCCTTAGGTCAGTAGTTCAAACCCAGGTGTCAGTCCTCTAATTAATAATCTAATTGGGGAGCTGCAGCAAAAACCTGCATACACCGGCCTTTTGCAGTAATACTGAACTACTTGCATGCAAAAGCAGCGACAAACAGTGATACCGGACTTGTGAAAGAATCATTCCTTTGAGCCAGTTCTTTTCAGTAATTCAGCCTAACCAGTTTTCAAATATAAAATAATCTAACATTTAAGCACATCCACGCAGTGCACAGGTCAAAGTTTTAAGTTTTACAAGTTTAAAATTTTGGAAAATCATACGAAAACAACCTTTTTCCAACTCGTACTTGCCTTTAGTATACCGCCTGTATCCATGTTGCCTTCAGTACCCCACCACATACCGTAATCCTGTGGGTTGGTACAGTGTGTATGTCCGGTTGCATGGTGACCGTCAGTGACTCGGCACTCACGACTCCAAGCAATCGACAAATTATCGAGTTTAGCATGTTCATTGAAGGGTTTATTAGGCAATTCTCACAAGGCTCATAAACCCATAGGAGATGTGTATGATAATTTATTAATGTATTATTTCTTATATAAATGCATATAATTGGGCCATTCCACCAAATGGTTGCCATGTGTGTCCCCAGGACATTATATGTTTAAATATGCATGAAAAGCAGCTTTATAATACATGCTATTATCAAGCTAAGTATCCTCCACAATGTCCTCATTGCAAATTTAACAATTTAAAACATTAATGAAAACTACCTAGAACGCTGAAGAGTGTCACCTGTCACTGCTCACTAGTGCAACACTTCACCATGAAACATGACTAAAAACCTTTAAAAATCTGTTGACAGTATTTCCCATTTATGCTTTAAATACATTGTCCTTATATTAAAATTAATATGCTAATTAAAATACACATTTTACTAATGCCCCCAGATTTTCACTCGGCCCTGTTACCCGAATACGTTTCTGCTCCTAAAAAAAATTTACACATTCCATTTGTCATGGTCAACTGCAACTTCCATCATCTCAGTCCCCAGAAGACCACAAGAAAAAGTTCTCTCTCTGATAACACTAAGTGTCTGAGGTGGTTGAACTCAGCACTCGGTCCTGTTACCCAAATTATTTCTTGCACGTATATATAGTGATTTTTTTCCTCAGAAACATATTTTGTGAACATGTGACCAATCATTTCTTTAAAATAACCACTTTATTGAGGGGGGGTCACAAAAGAACTAGTTGATATGATTTTCGAATATTTAAACAATTCACTTGATGTTTTGGTAAAGAAATTGAGGAAAATGCAACCATGAGATGAAGATACCTATGACTGACTAGTGCACGTTTTGAATAGCTACATATGTTGCTAGATTCAATGTAGAAAAAGATGAAAAAATGAAGTTTAGTTTTAAAGATTTATAACAAGCAAATGACACTAATTCGGTGGAATCAACTAGTTACATTATTGCTGACAGTTATCACTGTTTTTATTACTTGGTTCATTTTCTTTGGTGTAAGTGACTAAGTTTTGGTATACCATTCCCCTCACCCTGTTTTCCCCATTGAATACGCATATTTTAATACATGATTTTAGTGAACACAAGGTTTTTCCAGGAACACTTTAGTCATGTAGTAGCAAGACTGACTATACTAAATTGCATACATGTAAATCTGTCTGTTCCTACGCCAAGAATGAGTGGGTTACTTTTCCTTTTTTGTTACCTCTGAGGTCTTTAGAAAATAGCTTGCATCAGGGATCATAACACATGAACAAGAATGAGGTATATCTATGTAAAGCCCAAGAGTGAGGAGAGTCAGGTGAGGTAGACAGAAAGCATGGGGGAGATGTCTTTAGTGAACAGGCCATTGTACCTCTGTGCTGAAGGTCAGTTCGTAACCCAGGGTGGACACGTCATTCTCCAGCAGGTAGACCAGACCCTGATAGAAGTGGTAATCCTCACTCTCCATGTCCGTGTACCTGGAAAAACATAATTCAGGCATTATGCATACTAACCTATAAACAAAATGTTGGCACATTTACAATGAATTGTACTGCCATTCCAGTGCATATGAATCAAGTATTACTGCTAAAACTTTGTAATATAGAAAATCGGTGCTCTTGTGGTTAAGGATTCTGGTCTTTATATCCTACATTAAGACAACAAACTGACAGGAGAAACAGAGTGGAACACCTGCAGCACATGGAGAAGGCCTTTTTTATATTAATAAAAAAAAAAAAAAAAAAAAAAAGGCAAGCTTTGAGTTAGTGATGGGCAAATGAAGCTTCATGAACCATTTTCTGTATTTTTTGACCTCACTAGATTAGATAGTGCTCTTGGCTTGCTTTGGGACATGCTTTAAGCCCTTTTTTGAACAGACAACACCACATAGTGGAATCAAAAAATAAATCAAATGGTTCATAAGTATCATTTTGCCCATCACTACTTTAAGTACATGCAAGGTACCGTTTTGGAATTAGTGTGACTGCGACAGTTAAGTTATTAAATTACAATCTGTTCCCATCCTAACCATACACCTTTTCATACTTTCTGATGATGTTGGGTGATGGGAGCATCCACCCAACCAGGTTTTCTGTAGCAATCGTGAGCATAACCATCTCAGAGTTTTTAACAATGCAACATATCCTCCTTTTTGTGTTTAGCTAAACATTTAATACATCATATCTCACTCACGATATTTTAAACACAAAACAGATTAATGAGAATATAACCCCATTGCAGGATGAGAAGTATCTGTATACATAAAATATACAGTGATATACAAGGTGCTTATGTTAAAGTAGCAGTGATTAACAACAGTGGTGACTGGGATTATACCTAAAGGTAATGTGTATTCAGGATTCTTATTAGTGCTGAGATGAAACTATTCCTGAGCCTTGAAGTCTGGGTCCTAATGGACCTGAAGAGTCTATTTGGCTTTTCTGAGGCAGCTTGTGAGGTAAATGTACTGAACTGGTGGCAGCAGGGTAACGATGATGATTTGCGTCGTCGTCACCACCCTCTGCAAAGCCCTGCAATTGTGAACTACGCAGCTGCTGTACCAGGATGATATACTGCTGGTTAGGAAGGACTCCATGATGCACTTTGCGGAAGGAGGCGAGTTGCGGGTGATGTTTGGGCCTTCGACAGAAATCTGAAGAAGTAACGGCTTTGGTGGGGCTTCGATCCTCTGATGAGGACAGGACCGTCAGTCACTTACTTCCTGAAATACATGACTTGCTCCTTGGTTTTGCCGATGCTCAGGGAGAGGTTACTGTCCTGACACCGCTTGGTCAGGAGCTCCCCTACTCCCTGTAGGCAATCTCACTAATGCTGCTGACGAAGCCTGAAACCTCAGTGTAGTTGGAGTTGTATCTAGTCACGCCGTCACTGGCATACAGAAAATACACCAAGCTACCCTAAGGAGTACCGATGTTGAGTGTCAGGGTGGAAGAAATCATCTTGCCTATTCTCATGTGCCACAGTCTGCCAAGGAGGAAGTTGCAGAAGGAACCGTTGAATCCTAGGTCAAAGAGATGCGTCTGGAGGAGATGACCATTTTAAATGCCAATCTGTACTCCACAAACAGCGGCTGAGCAAAACCCTTTTTCTTTTCCAGATGGATTAGGGAAATGGCATCCTTGATTGACCTGTTGTGGTGGTAGGCAAATTGCACAGGCCCATATGGTCAGGTACGATGTCTAATGTGTCCCAGCACCAGATTTTCAAAGAACTTAATGACAGTCAGTGCTACTAAGCAGCAATAATTAAGGCAGTCCACTTTCTTCTTCATAGGGACAGGGATTATAGTGTTTAAGATGCCATTTAAAACCTAGTAAGATCTGAATCAACAAATTGTAGCACTGAAAGGCGCATCATTGTATATTCACAATGTAGATAAGGAACAACAACACATCTATTTTCTTAGTGGACTGAGATCTTCTGAGCAAGCAGCCTGATCTTTTTTTTTACCCCACATCCATTAATGCATGCATTGCATGCTCTAAGCACTAGGTTTTGGCTCAAAACCAAAGACTGCAGACACTGAATTTGCTCTGAGATTGCGGGCAGGCTGCTACGGCAGTGTTTCTCCAGGGCTGCCGGAAGGGCCTGATAAGAATTGTGTGCAGTATTTACTCAGACCACATGAGAGATAAAAAGGAAATATTATTAGGTTAATGCTGTCAAACAATTTCCATGGACAAGATACAATAGAAGGGCTGCAAAGTTCTGAGTAAAATGTGAATCGTTTTTTTTTTCATAACTGAACAATACAATTGCCATTCTTTATAACACTATGCAGAGATGTGCAATGAATCGGTTAACATTGCTATTGGCTGACACTCAACAAAACTGACATTAGCGTGTCAGACGTGTCAGTCTGGGCCAACTTCATTAATATTCAGTTAGCAGCACAAGGAGTAAAGATTATTAAAATAATGGAGATTATTGGCCTGGTCCATCAGTCATTTGCAGTAAAGGACGAGGGGATTTGTTGGCTCATTCACCATGTACAAGGGGTTTCAAAATACTGTTCTGCAACGTGTTTATTAATTATTAAATCTAACTCACAGAACAATATTGGTTTTCACAGAATAAATAAAATTAAGTAACTTCATTCCATTTAATCAGAAAAAAAAAATCAGCACGCTTGGTAAATTTCACCAACAGCAACCAATTCCGGGTATCAGCGTCTGTGATATAATAAAGATACCAGTTATTGGTATCAGTCAAAATTTCTACATCTGTATGCCACTAATATGGTCATTTCAAGCATGTGACTGTTACATGAACTTTGTGGAAGAGAAATGATGCTCCAAGTTTAACAAATAACATTTCCAAATACAAGATATGCTAAAGATGCCAAACCTAAACCTATTCTGCTCTCTCATGTATTCCCGTTTCTCTGTCCCCTCTCTTCTTGTCATATGGTGTAACAGCCCTGTTACTCAATGACACAGCTGAGAAAAGGGGAGTGCTTAGTGTCATGTGATGGATCTCCTGCAAATGCAAACATGGCAGAATCCATGTCATGGGAGAATGAGCTTACAAAGGGGTACGAATACAGATCATAATTCAGTCCTGGAACGGCAAAAATGTCATACAGAAAGTGTACTGTGGCAGAAACAAAAGGTAGGGAAGTATTGCACTGGACGGTCGCTGCAAATACTGGGGTGATTATAGCAGAGGTTCTGGAATGGCTAAGCTGACACACTGACAGGCATAATATGGTTTTACACCAACACAAGGATAATTTAAACATGATTTTCTTTGCCTGCCCAAGGCTTTTGCACAGTACTGTAGAAGTTTAAGGTGAATTCCATGGAATACTCTGAGTAATTGTGCAATCCACAGCTGCTCTGCTATTGGGAAATACTATGTGGCACAGCTTCAATTTTGGTGAGATCTGTATCAAAATAAAATTTTGATCCATATCCATATGGCAGTTAAAATGCCCTGATTAAGAGCCCTGATCTTACTTGTGCTTCCTTTATAAAATGCCCTGATTGAGAGCCCTGATCTTACTTATACTACCTTTATAATTCATAAATCAATCTGGCCAGCAGATGGATCTTTCATTTTCCACAGAATAAGAAATAATGTACCGTTATCTAGCTAATAAGCGCTGGCACGTTCCTCCGCCGGCACCGACTGAAGACGCATGGAAAAGGTACTCAATTGTACTGAAGTATACAAAAAAAAACATGTACTCGTCTTTTTTCTTCACTTCCATGCAACTTCCACTTTAGTCTCGGTGCTTCTGGTCAAGCAATCGGCAAATTTATTACTGCAAGCGTTAGGATAATACATTTTTCGATCTGCGGTAGGATTGGCACATTTCAGTTGATAACACAATAGTACCGAAGTTTGGTACAAAACCCTATTATGTTACAATAGTTAGACCTTTAACATATACTTACGTACTGTTAAGAATTTGCACAACTGCACCTTCATATGGGAAAATATATGTTGGATAACTGCATTAATGCAAGCCAAAAAAACAGAGCAAAAGACTGAGCAACTTATGTACCTGACGCTCTTTCCCAGGATGTGCTTGTAGAAGCTGCGTGTGAAGTAGCACTCGAGCAGCCGGTTGTCATAAACGGCCTTGGCGACCACACGTCCCACGAACTTGAAGTAACTGAGGTGGTTGGGGTTGCAGTGGGATGATGGATTAATGGTGTAGGTCACTCGGTCTCCAGGCGAGGTGCGGAAGAGCGCATACATAGGATTGAACATCTCCCTGGAGATGATCATATACCACTCTCGAAGTAGACCGCCAGCATCCTGACCCTCCTCTCCCTCGAATACGATATAGCTAGAAGACATGGTAAGAGTTACCCTCAACAAGCACTCAAGGTAGTGCCATCAGTACACAGTCAAACTGCAGACAAACATTCCTGCGTATTTAGTAAAGTGTGCATGAGAGAATGTGTAATTCAGAATCAACTCACAGTCTGTTCTTCATCTCCTCTGGGCTCTTACGGTGCAGCTCCCGATAAGAGTCCTCAAACACATGGTCCCTACGCACATGCACAGCCATGTCTTCCTTCCGCAAGCCCTCATCCAGACGCTCCAGCTCCTGGCGGAAATACCTGGAGCAGAATGACGTACGACGGGATGCGTTAAGCACGGTGCAACTGGTACGCATGCATGTGTGGAGACAGACTGGGTGAAGGGTGGGGCCATACTTGCGCTTGACGTCAAAGTCTAAGATGCGGATATAGTCAACGAGCACGGCAAAGGGACCGTCTGCCAGGTGTGTGGTGGACTGGCGGAGGATCTGGTTCAGCACAGTGCGGTGAGTCTCTGTCAGACAGGAAAGACGGCGAGCACTGTGAGATGGTGCTGAATGCAGTGGGGATACACACAGTACAACATTACCGGGCTTCCAAATGAAGCCGAGGAGGATGCGCGCCGACTCACCGGCAAAACGCAAGAACTTCTGCGTATCAGAAGGCAGGTTGGCAGAGATATGCATGGAGGACGGCTCGCGGGAGAAGAAGGGGTCCAGGGAGGAGGGCGTCGCTGGGGTGAGCGGCGCTGGGGATAAGGGCGGAGGCTCGTCCTTGATGTGGGACAGCTGGCTCTCCCGCGTGTCTCGCACCGGGGGCTTGCTCTCCCGCTCGGTGGCATGCACCAGGAAAAAAGCTTCCACCGCTGGCTGCAAAACTGCAGGGTCAAGACAGCAGCACAAAAATCATCAGCTCTCAGTCTGTTCATCAATATTATAAACGCTATATCACCGCTATGAGGATGTCTATCCGGCTTTCCCCTGGCATAGCGAGTTATAGTATGGAACTCCGTACCCAGCACAGCATGTTGGTCATGAGACTCCTCCAGCTCCTTCAGACACTCGCCGAGCATGTCCCACAGCTCATCCAGGAGAAGCTGCTCACTCAGCAGAGGCAGGTCTGGCAACTTCTCCTCATGTTCCAGCTGACCGCTGGCTTCTCCACCTACAGAACCATTCACAGCAGCGATACAAATTGAAGATCCAATCTGACTGCATACTACCATATTTAAAAGAAAGGAGGGGGGGGGGGGAACAGGCATTTGGGCAAAATGCCAAAAGTAAAAGGTGCCCACAGCCTCACCCAGTGCCTGTGCTTCCTGGCCCAGGGGGGACGGCTGGTCCACATCCATCGGGGAGTCATCTCTCTGAGTCGGAGGAACCTCTGACACAGCTGGGACGTCCGACTGGAGAAGGGGAGAGATGGAGACAGATGGGGCCAGGGATCGGAAGAGAGAGCACGAATAAAAGGATGGGAGAAATAAAAACAGAGTTGAAGTTAGGAAACACAGACTATAAAGGCGGTTTCTGAGCGGAGTGGGGGAAACCCCCAAATGACTGACTGCCATGCTCCAATAAGCTAGCAAGAGAAAGGAGATGGGGGGGGGGGGCAAGGGGGGCAGCTGCAAGCAACACAAAGTCAACCAGGCAGAGAGAGAGAGAGAGAGAGAGAGAGAGAGACCAGCAGACAGAAAAAACCAGTAGCATGTTCACAACTGAGTCAGCCAGGAGAGCATGTTGTATGTATGTACATGTATGTTATGTAAGACTACAAGGGCAAGCTGCATGTGACCATATGCAGAGACATATGCAGCATAACTCTCTTCAGCAATAACAAGGTGAACCCTGATGTCAGATTCCAGCTGGCTTCAAAAGGGGGGTACAAGTGCAAAGTCATGACTGTTTCTAATGGCGCTTTTCCACTGCCACCTGGAACCTAGCTGGACCCGACTCGAACTGCGAAGTGACGGTTTTCCATCACAAAGTGTGTGAGCCGTACCCGAGCCGTACCCGAGCTGACAAGGCCCTGCATAGTAGAAGAGCCAAACGCATGACCAAACTGAGTTGGCTGTGTTACCATTGGACAAAATGCATGGAGATACCGATCTGAGTTGATAAACATGGACTACCTGAAAAAAATATGTTCTCCTTTTTCTTCATTATTAGTAGTATCGCACATCGCAATGAGTTCCCAAAAACTTGGAACTTGAAAATTTCCAACCTCCTACTTAAAGTTCTGCACAACAACTGAAAGGAATGGATTAATAATGCACATTTACACAATCTAATGATAATTCTCCCGGGTTAAGCAAGCATCAGACGTGCCAAAAGAAATTAGCACAGTAAAAATTATCTGCACGTGGAAAACTATGATGTATGCTGTGTGAACAGTAAATAAGCATCTCTTTTACAGTTCTGCGTCATTGTGGCTCTTCAAACTTGGCAATGTCTTTACCGAACCAACCCTTCTTCAGTGGAACCAAGCTGTAAGTAATCTCTGTGAGGTACAGATTGGGTACTGGTCGATTCCTGTATGCCAGTGGAAACGCGCCATTAAGTGCCCTCCTGACAACTCCCTACAAAAGTGACTGCACTACTGTAGCATTATTCAGCTGAATGACAGAAAACACATTTATATGTTAAAAAAAATAAGAGATGATACTTATGAGGTCAAAATGTGCCATGGTCAAACTTTCACACACAATCATAGGCAGGGGCCATGGTGTGTAATGCTGGTTAACGCCCATGCTAACCGTAGCAATGCTGGCCGTGCTGGCGGGGGTGACGCTGGCTGGGGCCGTGCTTGGGGGATGGGGGGCGGCAGCGGCGGCGGCGGCAGAGGATGATGGGGGGGCCTGTTGCTGTAGCCGGCGTGCCCGCTGCCCCTCCCTCACCATCTGGATGATGGCGTCTGCTTCAGCCTCCAGCTGCCGTACCGCCGCCTGGATGCTACTGGCTGAGCCCAGGCTTGATGAGCCCAGGCTGGAGGGGCCTGAGAGGGCGGGCGGATGGAAGAAGGTCACCAGACAGATCCCCCCAGCATGCAGAACAAACGAGGGCGTCCCCATTCAGAAGCCTAGGGTTTACGCATTTCCTCCTGCCACAGACATGTGCATAATTCAGTGACACAAAATAGTACGTTGCTGCGATACTTAAAAATATACTCAGAAACTAGACAGACGCTCCAGATCCACAGTTGGTAGTTGGGCTTTTAATCAGGATTGTTGCAGAAGCTTCGATGTATGCCCTAACCAGCATGACCCTCAGAGGGGGCAGATAAATGCAAATATAAAACAACACAAGTTATTTAATATACTTTGCAGGCATCTACAACCAGAACAAAAACACTACATCCGTTGTCTTGTCTGATGGGGAAGCAGGCAGCAATACAGGGTCCGCAACAGCTACTTAAACATCCTTGGTAAAAGCGTGAGGATCCTGGCCCCTGAGGACTCACCCAGTCGGCCCGTCTGCTTGGCCTTCTTGTTGGCACGCCGGGTGTCCTCCCTCAGCTGGATGATCACCTGCAGCACGCGCAGGAAGAACTTCTGCGTGGAAGTCTTGGAAGTCAGGGAGCTCATGGAAGGAAGCTGCAGCTCACGGCCTCCCAGCGTGCGCTTCTGGGCCGCCACGATGACCACGCTCTCCGCCCCGTCGAACCTGCGGTCCCGCCAAGTGAGGGCATTGCGGAAAACAGCAGGTGTCGTTATAACGGTGGAATGTAACTGATGTGCTCAGACACTACCAGCTGCTTTTTTTTTTTTTTTTTTTTTTACAAAAAAAAAAACTGATATCAATCCATAATTATAATAATGTTGCAAAGTGGGATACATGAAATATTAACAAAAATATATATATATTTATATATATGACCTGCATAATTCATGCCCATGAGATATCGCCCTGCCCCTCACCTGCTGGTCATTTTCCCCTTGAGGCGTGCCGAGTGGGACGGGTCATCAGGCATGGCCTCTGGTGAGTGGCTGTCTGCTTGGGCTCTTCTCTGCTGCTCCAAGTTGTACTCCCGCAGCTCAGCCAGCAGCGTGCCTGTAACGGCAAGCAAGTCAGAAGACGGATCGATCGAGGACAGATGAGAAGTCGCTGCCTAAGGGACAGCATCACAGGAAATATTGGTAGCTGGTATGAACTCAATTATGCTTTTTCTGCAAAGTTAACAGAGTGGCTTGATAGAGGTACATCTATAAATGGATGACCAACAATACTGTTAGCTACTGACTATTAGATCAGTGTTACACATCCAGTCCTTGGGGACCCCCAGATGGTCCATATTTACGCTCCCACCCAACACCCAACCAGGGAACAAAAATGCAGACCGTCTGGAGGTCCCAAAGGACTGGATGGGAGACACCATTAGAGAATCAAAAGACCAAAGGGAAAAAGATGAAAAGGCGAAGGCTGAAGGGTAGCAAGGGGGAGACATTCAGATCCAGGGCAACGACGCAAACTCACCGATTTGCTTGCAAAGCGTGTAGCCCAACTGACGTGCCCCACTTAGCAGCAGCCTAAGCACAGTGTCCCGTGTGGACGCGTCCCCTCTGGATAACTGCAGGAGGATGTTGGCGGCATCTTCCAAACCCTCTTCCGAGCAAGAGTGCGAGGTCAATACCTGGGGAAGGATGGCGAGAACATTCGGTCGACATGATCCAGCAGGGAAGAAAGCTTATAGGAGCAAAGACTGGGCCACATGACACACATTTACGTCAGCGTGGGACTGTGGGTCCAACACTAAGCCAAAAATCCCAGTAACTGGCACCTTTTCCTTGGCACTTAAAACAAAAAAAAAAAGCCTAAAGTAGAAGCTTTGGCAGCAGCCTCAGATTACAGGGCAAAGAAGCCACAGTGTGAAGACTCACCTCCACAGACAGCTGCAGCTGCTTCTCAGTCAAACCAGTGGAGGCCAGCTTACTGTCACTTTCCACACTGTTCACAGACACGCGCGGTTTCACTGCTGAAACAGAACACCACAGCCATCAGAATGCACCAAAATTATTACCAAGTACTCAACCTGAAGTACTCAAATTGAAAACAATTTACACCTAAAATGTGCCTAAACATGGGAACCTTATTGACTCGTGGCTGATCTGTAAGCAGCACCACAACCCATAAAAAAAAAGATGGTTTAAGAAAAGTTGACTCCAGCCAGCCGAACATGCCTGATACACGACCGGCTACTAAGCCAAAGTGCTGAACACATCTAGACTGCAGTTCGGGAGCTTTTTAACAGGGCTGGATCAAGGAAGAGGTGTGGTTATACTGGCCCCAGTGGGGATCAAACTCTCCACGTACCGGCCGATGAAATTGGGGTAGAGGTAGGGTCAAATGGAGCGGCATTCGCAAAGAGCTGCGCCGAAGTCTGCCCCGTGCCGGGACCCGAGGGGACGGGCTGTGCCGTACCCGGGGTGGCCG
Source organism: Brevimyrus niger (assembly GCA_015164015.2). Taxonomy (NCBI): domain Eukaryota; kingdom Metazoa; phylum Chordata; class Actinopteri; order Osteoglossiformes; family Mormyridae; genus Brevimyrus; species Brevimyrus niger. Next base: position 2,857,980 of record JAABNY020000037.1, read on the forward strand.
TGGGGGGGGCGCCCGCCGCCGGGGGCGCCTCGCTCGCCTTGTTGTCCGGGAGCGCGATAGAAATGAGCGAGAGTAAGCGCAGCAGCTTCTCCGTCAACAGGGAGCTCCGGCGAATCACCGGATGGGACAGCATATTCATCAGCTGCCCCAAGGGCGACGCCTCCAAACTACCCTGGGCCCCCTCCGCCTCTCCAGCGCCCCCTGGAGGCACAGTCTTCATTGAAGCCTTGCCCTTGCGGCTCACGTTCATGTTGTCGAGCTTCACCAGCAGGTCCCAAAAGTCTGTGGAGATGCCCAGGGACTGGGGTATGGACGAGCTAGCGGTAGAACAGGCAGCCATGGAGTTGCTATTGGATGTAGGGCCAGAGCAGGCGACCGTCTGGGGAGCGCTGAGGGAGCGGCTGCCTCCACCCCCCGAGCCCGAGGAGGACCCTGTGCACAGGCGAGTGTCCAGCTCAGAGGATGAGGAGGACGACAAGTCTTTACATCGTTGTTGAGTAAAGTGGCTGGGAAAGACCTGCACAAAAATAAAAATAAAAAGACGATTCTCATAAATCCTGCACAGTAGCTCAAGCATGCAGCAGCATTTTCAAACTCTCACTCACCTTGGCCAACTGGATGAGCGTGTCGAGCACGTGTCTGCACACCACTGGGGCGGCCTGCGGGTGGATGTGTACCGTGGAGCCCCCTCCCGCACAGGCCACTCCTCCCCCTCCGCCCCCCATGCTGGACGCACTTCCTGCGGTACCGGCTAGGTGGCGCTCCGAGTGCTTGCGTCCCACGGCGCGCTGAATCTGAAAGATGTTGGTGCGGCAGCCTAAGGCTGCGTCCATGGAGACCGACAGCCAGGAGAGCTGCCCGGAGCTCCGGGCCTCCATCCGGTTCAACAAGTCCAAGGAGGACGACGTGGAGGGGGAAAGCGATGAGGAGGACGACGAGGAAGATGACGAAGAACCCGAAGACAGCGGGGTACCCTTGCTGGCGGCCGCGCCCAGGGCGCGCTTGCCTCTGGCTTCGTCGCCGTGGGGCGAGCGGGCCATCTCCACGCACAGCTCGCTCTCGCTGCTGCGCTGCAAGATAGACAGCAGGCTGCGGATGACCCAGCCACGTGTCTGCGAGTGGTAGCACAGGTTCCGCAGCACGCGGTGCAGCCGGCTGGTGTTCAGCTTAGGCTCGTCCACAAACAGCAGCACCAAGAGGCAGGAGAGCGCCTCGTGGTCCAGCAAGAGCCTCCCCCGAAGGCGCAGCAAGGAGTCCACGTTGGAGCTTGATGGACTGAGGGAGGGGAGGAAGGAGGAAAGAGCATTTAGTGTTTACACAACCTCTGTAATGCCTCATTTCCACCAACCGGAACTGGACTGGTTCCCGTTTGGTGCCTTTTTGGGAACCTGCCCGCATTTCCACCAGCTCCAAAAAAGAACAAAACAGAAATATTACATAGGCGGAAGGGATAATAAAGTAAAGGTTCATATGTATTCCACTGAACTGAAAAAAAAATTCAGAGTAGCCTGTATCCACTTTTGTCTCCATAAAGGCTCCCCTGTCAGTGCGTGTTATTCTCACTCGCTCTTTTACTGCTGTCCCTTTAAGGATTGTGCAATAAAAGACAAAAAAAAATTAATCTTGCTATCCACACCATGATCTCTTCACCACTCGGGAGCCACAATAATTTATTTATTCATCCTGCAACATATTTATTAAATGTGGCCAATCTATTGTTTTCCACAGAATAAAAAACAATGCAACCATACACTGCTAATAAGCTGGCAAGTTGTTTCACGGCTGGCACTTGCTATATTAAAACTATATGGGTTATAGATTGAATATTTTGGGTATACAGAAGATCTGTATGTGAGAACTGACATTACGGTTCCAAACTCTGAGACCTGCTTTTCTGTGGTGCTGTGCCACAGCTGGTGTTTTCTGGCCTAGGGCCATTTTTCTGTGGTGGAAATACACAAAACTAGTTCTGGATTGGGAAAAAGTCCGGCATTGGCTCTGGCACTGCGTTGGTGGAAACGAGGCATTGGGTGTACATATGCAGCACCATCTGATACTGAGCAGCCTGTGTATTACAGACAAGGAGACTCATTTTAACTGGCCTCTTACAAAGAAACAGAACATTGAGATCAAATGACTTTTGAAGTCTCCCATCCATCTGAGCACTCCCTCCCCAAACCACGTGGACAATTTTGCTATTCAGTTCCTTTCCTATGTCAGCCCAAATGTCACAGACCCATTACCTGAAACCACCTCAATTTATCTGAGAGTTGTACTTCCTGGCCTCCATTACTCGCTTCCTCTGAAGCCAGCATAACATAACACACTCACCCTGTCCCAACGAATAACTGCAGTGACCAGGACATGCAGACTCGCAACTGGAAGCATTTTCCAGTTCTCTTCATAGCCAATTTGCTCCGATGTGCTACAGCTGATCAACCTGAACTTCTATCCCGTGACAGCGGACTTTTAAAATGAGTTGGACTCTCACCGATTGTGGTTAGCTGTGCCACCCATCTGGAAGGCCCCGCCCCTCTGCACAGCCAGGCGGGTGTACTGGACGCCACGGTTTGCTCCCAGCCGGCTGTTGAAGGCCGGCGAGCGCAAGATGGCAGACAGCGCGGAGGATGAGCTATGACCAAAGAGCCGCTCGTGCATGAGCTGGCGGTGTCGGGCTTCCTGCTCACGCCTCAACGCGGCGGCCTCTGCCGCAATGTCAGGCGGCATCACAGCCAGCACGCTGTCCTCCATATCCTCTAACACGCTGCGCCGCAGCTCAGAGGGCAAGGTCTGGATGAAGGTGACAGGGTCCAGGGGCTGGTCGCCCTGTGCTGGCTGCTGGGAGAGTTCCCGTCGCTGCTGCTCAGCGCGCTGCTGTGCCAGAACCTGCAGGTCAAACCCACAACCCATCAGGCGTTAACCAACTACTCCAGTTTGCGCAACCAACTCCTCAACGCAGACGGATTTCTACAACTTACGAGCACAAAGCTACCGTTCGGCCTTCTACTAATCATGGGGGTTTCACCCTTCAGCAGAAGCACCAAGCCCTAGACTAAGCTTGGTCTTGGGTTACCCAGAAAGTTCCAGATGTACTGACCTCTTCTTGAATAGCAGGAGGCAAGGCAGCCAAGAACTCCGGGCTGACCTCGGTGACCCCAGGGCTGCCCCCGAGCACGGCCGCTGTGGACGTGGGCAGTGCCGGGGCAGCGGGGGGCCGGGAGGGAGGCCTGATACCCAGCTGGTTCTGAAGAACCTCCCGGCGGATGTCTTCCGGAAGGGCAGCCAGGAAGGATGGGTCTACCCCTTCAGGTAGACTGATTCCTAGAAAAGAAACCAGAGACCAGCAACATGAGGACATAGACAGATGGTTTAGGGTGGGAAAGCAGCCAGTTTTCTGGCAGTGGGAGACTAACCAGCAAGAGGGTCCTCTTCCTCATTGCTGGTGGAAGGCAGCGGCTCTTCCTCAATGGCCTGGGCTTGGCCGTCTCCACTGTTACTCTGGGGCAGTGCCTCGCCGGGAGAAGACACCACAGCTCTGTTGATGGAGAGCAGATTACAGTCACAGAAACTGCTTCCCGCTCTGCTGGATTTGCCCATCAGTCATTTTTCTGTGAGTATTAGGAAGGAGAAGGCAGATGGTCCCGCCGGCTCCACCTTCTTTTCACACATGAAGTACATGGTGCTAGAGCTGAGTGCTAAATGGGGGGGAGCTGGCGAGCCTCGGTGTTGGCAGCCCGCATGTAACGGTCCCGCTCTCTCTTGTACAGCAACGGGTTTTTCAGTTTGCAAAGGAAAAACTCCAGACCGGGTCCAGAACAAAGCAGACACACTTCGAAGAGGGGGGGATGGGGGTGCTTAGCAAGACAGACAACCCTGTTACTACATTTTACATATCAATCCTTGTTCATAAATTAAACACTCTGAGCTTTTTAAAGGCCTGCTTTGTGATTAGTCATAGCTATTTATAAATGCCTGACAACTCACCCTGCCTCCCTCTCCGTCTGTCTGTCAGCCGGCGCTCCATCCTGACAGGCCGGCAGCTCCTGGGCCGCGTGGTCGGCCTGCCCTGTGCTGGGTGCAGGCTCTTCCTGCATGGCCGAGGCAGGGCTGCTCGTGTCCATAGGGGAGCCCTCCCTCTGGGAGGCGCCTGCCGCCAGGGGCTCAGAGCTCTCCACCCTCTCCGGGCTGAGGGAGGCTGATGGGCAGAGAGGACACAGGCGGAGACGGGAATCGGGAACATAAATTAGAACATTCCAAGATGGGGAAAAATGGGCTCAGTCCTACAACACAGGAGTACGAATATAGTTCTACTACTTGTTTATAAGTTGCCCAGTTAATATATATTAAATTTCTATTTGACAACATCTTCACCCATGTATCACCTGCCCTTTGCAAAGCCATTGGCGAAGGATGCCCAAGCATTTTACTTTTACCCACCCAGCACCATTAAAATGCAATGATGGCTTCGCAAAAAAAAAATCTAATTTCTAATGTGTATTTACGGCAATTATTTTCTTTAATAATTTGTGATTTTTCTTTTGTAGGAGACATGGAAATAAATGTAGTCTGGAATAATAAGAAACACTGTTTTAGTCCTTCATGTATCGAAAAAAAAAAAAAAGGTTTTGTCTTCAAAGCAATTAATCAGATTTTTGCTATTGATCCAACCGTACTGTACAGTATCCTAAAAGAACGACACAGGATGCACAGATGAACCAGTTCTTGGGGGGGGGTTTAGAAACTTGAAAGATTTCCGACGTGATGATGCACGTACCCGAGATTCACATACAGCGAAGTTCATGACAAGATGATATGGTAATGCCATAGGATTATGGCCTTTGTATGTATGAGGATGATTGACTTGCCATGCGTACCGATGGTGGGGGCGGGAGACATCTCCATCTGAGAGGCTTCGGCTTCACAGCTGGGCCTGTCCGGCGCAGACACCTCAGGCAGGTCGGCACTGGCCAGTGCCACCAGTGAGCTGGCGTGCGACTCCGTCAGCAGCAGGTCCGTCATTGGCTGGTGCACCTGCTGGCTCACGGCAGCCTCCAGGGAGACCAGGGCCGGCTCGTGGGAGGGGCCAGAGGTGGTGGGCGTGGCCTCTCCTGATGGCGGTGCGGTGAGGAAACCCTCGGTCGAGCGGGCCGAATCCAGGCACGAGGAGACCCCACACTGGGGCTGCTCGGCTTCTGGGAAGGTGACATCACAGGGAAAATTCATTAAGAGAATGAGACTGAAGAGAGGGAAGTGTGTTTGTTTTTGCTCAAGTAAAAGTTGCATTAAACCATTTTTATAGGACGGGTAAATAAATGCTGCAGTGGGTGCAACAAGGAAGGCAGTAAGTTGTATAGTTATCTCCAGTGAGGGGCACAACATCCCAGTCCCCAACAACAACACAACTTACTACCTCACCCCAGCGCAGACCAGAATGTCCCAGCCTCATTCTTACATACCGCTCAGCAAGACACAAAAACACTTGCGTACTTTAAAATACTGCATATATGAAATATTGACAGGAAAAAAAATATCCAAATCCCATAGGGGGGAAAAAGCACTTAATTCAAGCCGGTTAGAAACTGCAATCCTGCATGACAGTGTTCATAACAGCTCCCACAAACGCACAGAAGGATTCGTGTTCAGCAGCTCCCACAAATTTAGGAGGACGTGCCGTCACCGTGGGAAAGACAGTAGACTGTATAGTTATCTCCCAGATCTGGTATGATCCTAAAACTATACAAACTACTACCTCAGCCCACAGTACGCAACATGACACAGAAGAGTGTGGCGGGTCCAGGATCGCGTCCCATTTCCGCTGCTCTACGAGACGAAGGGCTGCTGTGTCCGAAAACAGCAGCACCTGAGATCACTCCACAAAAGTAACAATTTCTTTTATTCTTCAGCCTTTCAAGACTCTTCACTGTCAGCTTTAAAAACAAAACATGAAGCATCCAGAAGACAAGCAGCCATACCAGCCGATCGTCCTGCACCATTAACGGCTCTCAGCGCTGAACCCTGCAGAGAGAGAGAGGACTGTCAGGGCTGGGGTCATGACCTCCACCGTGTGCCCTTTACACTCGGCCGGAGACGGCCCACCCCCCCACCTGCAGACTCTGCTCATGGCCTTCCTCTGTTCCAGTCGCGGTCTTATCATTCTGCTTGGCCTCTTCCTCCTCGACCAGTTGTCGCCGCCGCTTTTCTCTTCGCTCCTCAAGCTCCTCGTCCCGCAAGCTCTCCAAGTGCTGAAGAATGGGCACCTTCACCACTGGGCACAGGAGGATGGTAATGGTATTACATTAGTACACAAATGTACCATAATTACATCATACAAATTTGCATATTTATTATGAATACCATACTGTGGCCCCGTGAGGCAGCAGGTTGAGACTCACCAGCCACACAGTCATGCATGCTCTCGGCATCCAGGACCTTACATTCATCCGTCCATCGGGTCAAGGCTGTGGGTATACTGGAGAGTGTGCCTTAGAAAGGGGCAGGAAGTGAGATTATAGCTAAGCAGGAGCACCTGAAGAGTACTAGGTTTCCTTCAGAAGTACAGGCACCTTAATAGCATCCCACTACCAGCTTACCTGCCTGCCCCCCAGTGCTGCTTTGCTCATGAAAGAAATCGTCCAGCAGCTCGTCGTCGGAGCGTGCGATGATGTGCACGTCCTCGTTGCCCACCAGCAGACGGGCACGGCCACGGGACTGCAGGGGCAGCGAGCTGGACAGCTGCAGGATGTCTGCCGCTGCACTGGGGCCCAGCAGCCTAAGACACAGGAGCAAAGGCACACTGCTCTACATCTCCGCACACTGCTCTACATCTCCGCACACGACTTTCACAAGGGTTACTCCGTTTATTAACCAACACAGACCCAACGCTGGGAATGGACCCTGCAAGTGACCATTAACATAAGCTGACCTTTGCAAGATGAGCGGTGGGTTGGGCTGCCGGTTGCCGGGGTAATGCACGTGGATGGTGTGGCCAGTGTTGGCCGTGAGCTGCCGCAGTGTGCGCTGGCTCCGCCCCACACCCTGCGTCAGGCGGCCACTGGCCCCTGTGCCCCCGAGGGTGAGCGAGCCGTGGTCTGCGTGCCGCACCATCAAGGGATGGGAGCTGGGGATGTTACCCGGGGAGGGAGGGATGTCAGCTGGGGGAGAGGAGAAACCGTCAATGTGAAACCCATCAAGAGAGAAAGGAAGGGGTTACAGTCCATCCGATCACTTCACTGATCCCATTAAAATGTGCAAATAAAAATGAGCCATCATAAAAAGCTAATTACACATATTTAAAAAAAGTGACCGACTACAGTCAGCGTAATCAAAGTGAGGAAACGCACCTGTTGTGGAAAACATGTTATCAAACTCTATGATGAGGTCATCATCACGATCAAATCGCTCAAAACGAATATGAGGGGCGCTATTGATGTCGGGATAGTCTTCATCCAGCTCCATCTCAGAGCCTTCGTCATCATCATCCTCATCGCCCTCTTCATCATCCTATAAAGCATGGGACATTAAAATTAATTCTAGGGCTGTAAAATTTAACACAGTAATTCATAGTGTAATGTAGAGTTCCGTTTGAGGTCAGGATAATACATTGAACAAGTTTTCTACACCACACTCAATCTATTTCCGTCATAATTTGGGGGCTTTTAAGATTACTGGAGTCAGTTCTGCATATTTCTGACCGAAAGCTTGATTTGGACAATGGATGCACAAGAACTTTTTTTTTTTAATTTATTAAGTCCAATAAGAAAAATATGAAGATCTTTTAATGACAGAATGAAGTCCTTTGTCTTCCATTTCTCGTTACATATGCAAATGTATCTTTTAAACAGTGAATTTGACTTCACCAGTGGGAACGGTGACCATGTAAAACTTACACTTGAGTCTTTAAATTTCATCCAAAGTATTCATAAGTATATTAAAAACATAAGTACAATACCAGTCAAAAGTTTTTGCACACACAGATTTTCTACATTTGTGTATTACTCATTTACTGAAACACACTCAATATTCTTTAGTAGTAAATAAATTTACAGTATGTTCACCATTCTTCAAGTGCCTTCACTAGCAAGAAAATTGCATCTTTGATACAAACTAACCTCCCCTAGCAGTTGTAACAGCAGAGAAAAATGGAGGCATTATTTCAAGAAGGAACATTAAATACTGCTGTTTCATGGAATGAAACCTAACTAGTGTATATAAAGTTAAAGGACAGCCTACAATGTGACTATGCCATCAGCACAACCAGTTAACAGGATGTCAGACATGCACTGTTACATACTCTTTCCATGTTATAAAGGAAACTTGTTTCATTTCACTATTTATAGCCATTTATACAACTTTAAAAAAATAAAAATCCATTTCATAAACTGCACTAAATCCTGTGATGTGCAAAAACTTGACTGGTAACGAAAATAAAAGCACGCTTCACTTTTGTCACTTTTTTTCCCAAATTTCCAAATCTGTACATTTTGGACCAACATTTCGTTATAATTTACAGAGCAGGAAGTCATTAATAATTGAGGCTATTTTAAATAAATGTAAACTGCTGAGCATAATTCTGCCTGATGCATTTAAAAATTACTGAAGAAATGCAGAACTGACTTAATGTAATATTACTGTGCAGTTTATTTATATTGATTCGCTTTTTTAATTTATACTCTAACTTGCTCAGCCTTTTTCTTTTCTTCCCCTTAAAGAGATGTTGTAGTACTTATAGTGATTTTACGTTGCTAAATTTTTGCATTTATTTCAGGAATATACAAACTCAGGTCTGTTATAGATCGTCTAAACAGAAAAATCCTGCTCTTGTCACTTGAGCAATATTAACTATCAAGCCGTTGCTTTATGTTTTCGGTAAAGCATTAATGCATCTAACAAACAATAACATTGTTGTAATGTAATGTTTCCCTGGAGTTGAACATTGCAAAACTTCCAACAAATATGGTGAGCAAATATGCGATTAATCAGTAAGTATGTGATAAATCGCAATTTTAAAAAGAATCAACCAATGGCCCAAAGAAATTAATTTTCTCCCATAAGTCATCATAGAGAATCATTTTCCAAAAATTTAGCAGCCTTCATATTTACTCAACACCGACCTGATCATCCTCTTCCTCCTCCTCCTCTTCTTCCTCCTCCTCCTCATCCTGGCTATCTTCATCTTCATTGCTGCCACTGGAATCTTCCTCCTGCGTGTGTTCCTCATCTTCAGGCTCGAGGATGTTCATGGAGTCTGAGGCGAAAGCAACCCCCAAAATTTTTTAAAAAAAGCTGCAGCATTCATATTTGCAATGAACACAAAAAAATGTTGCACATAAAAAGCAGAGAACAGACATTAAGCAGCTACAAAATCAGTGCGCAGACACACACGCAGACGCAGACACACACACAGACACACACACAAAAGCACATACACATGTACCTTCTCTGTTCGCCTGCAGTGTCGATGCCTGGCTCAGGTTTGATGGGGCCTCATCCATCAGTACATCCTCCTGAGATTCGTCCTCGCCAGTCCGTCCAACTGAGAAAGTGGCATGATATGGAGTATATCAGATTCTGGTAACTCCGTGGAGAGAAGGGCACTCCACATGTGACCGTCCCATTCCCTGAGCGGAGCCTTACCGATGATGGTACTGTTGAGGGTTCCTGCATCTCTCTCCAACAGCTCATCTATCAAGTCGACCAGCTCATTCTCCACCTGCACACAGCGTAAATGGAAGAACGACCGTTCAGAACGGATGGCCGACTCCTCAGCTTTGGCAATATGATATGCACTTCATTTCTTCTGCATTATGACGTGAGAAACTACATGTTTCAGGGAAGCAGGAAGCCCTGCTGAAAGTTTAGCTTGTGGGATCCTGAAAGTTAATTGCTTTTATATTCCAGAGATGGGTCTGTCGCCCTTTCCAACCACAAGGCCCGACTATTCACGATTTATCATAGCAGGTGGGGGTCCCTATCCCCAAATTGCGTCGTCCAGGGGGAGGAGTTCCCCTTCACAAATTTTGCCAACCCGTCAGTATATTTTGCTAATTCTCCTGAGCCGCGATTGGGTCGCAGCCCATCCGTGCGGCAGCCCATTACAGAACAAACTGTTTTCCAGCCACACTTAACTGCTTCAATATGCAGCTTTACAATGATACATTGTAATAAAACATTTTGACAAAAGCACACCAGCTGCACCTGCATCTCCTGGGTGCTGAGCACCTCCGGCTGCCCTGCAATGACCACGGTGTCACCCTCAGTCTCCCCATCCATGAGGTCGCCATCTGTTCCTTGAACTGGGGCAGTGCCCTCAACTGGTTCTGCCTCTCCAGTGTCACCTAGAAATGAAGTGGGAGACGGGTAGAGAAGATGGATGGGCGGATGGTTTAATGGTGCAGTATGTGGACACTTCCCAGCGCATAAAGGTGTGTGTGTGTGTGTGTGTGTGTGTGTGTGTGTGTGTGTGTGTGTGTGTGTGCGCACATGCGTTACCTGGCTCCTGTGTGGCACTGTTACTGTCCCTGGCTGTGCCCACTACTTCATGCTCCGTCTTGCTCTTGCTGGAGTTGCCCTTACCCCCAAAAATACTGCTGGGCTGGTTCACAATTCGGGACAAGGTCTCCAGAGGTTTTAATGCTGCATTCACTGTGTTGGCCATGTTGGGACTGGTGCAGGGTGGGAGACACAACATTATTCAGAATAAAAGATAAGAATCAAATTTGTCAAGTTTAAAACTCCATGGTGCCTAATACTTCAGTAAAGCCACATTCAGTGGGATGCAGAACAAAGATACACACACAGGATGGAACAACAAAATGTCCTGAAATGGACACAAGCATAGGCTGGAGAAAGGATTCAGCCCCCAGCGAGCATCGCATTTTGTCGCCTCTGATTCTGAAGTTCAAATGAATCGCATTAGTTTTCCCCACTGATCTCCAAAGCCTTGAGCGCTGCGGCAAATGAAAAGGAACTCCCAACACCTTCAATATACTGCAAAAAAAAAATGTATCCAACTAAAGGACTCACGCCCTTAGTAAATTCAGCTCAAACATGCTCACAAGATCTTGTTCATGGATCAACCATCACCAAAGCACTCGATAAAAAGGACCTTTACGGGAGAGCAGCAAGCAAGAAATGCTTGCTGGAAGAAAAAAAGCCATATCTTTGCCCAAAAATTTACAAAACGTCATCTGGAGGACACTGCAAAGATTTGGCAGCTCTCGATGAGATAGAAATTAAACTCCTTGGTCTGAACGTTAAATGGTACGTGTGGCGCATATCAATCACTGCACCCCAGCCAGGTAACACTATGCTGACTGAAGTATGCCAGTGGTAGCTGCATGTTTTGGGGATGCGGGCCAGGAGCTAAAACTGGGAATCTCATCAGGACTGATTGAAAGATGAATGGGGGAAAATACAGAGAAGTCGTGAATGAACGCCTGTGCTCCTCTGCACAAACACTGAAACCGGGGAGATTTGCCTTTCAACAGGACAATGATCACAAACACAAACAAAGCAACACGGGACTCAAAAAATAATATCCTTGAATGGCTCAGTCAAACTCCAGACTTTTATCCCATTGAAGAGCTGTGGCAAGACCTCAAAACTGCCGTTCGTGGCCATTCCCCAACTAACCTTTGTAAGGCAATGCAATTTTACAAGGAGGGACAGGCAAATATTGCTCCATGGCAGTTTGTGAAGCTAAAACTTTTTTTTATTATGAAGTTCACTTAACACCATGCCAGTGACCAGAGCCTATATTCACGGTGAACACATGGACAGCAAATTAGATTGAACAAGAAAAAAGGTTAAAAAATGTCATAATTAGAAATTGCTTTGCCTCTATGAAGCAATCTAATCAAGATTAGTTTTTGATAAATCTAAAACTTTACTTTAAATCTAAAACCTCAGTTAAAGTGCCAGGAAAATTACTGCACACAAGGGATTTTTAATTATAAAAATATAATTTTCATTACAAAAATAAACCATTATAAAATGATTAGTGTTAATTATTTTGTTATGCTGTGGGTATTCTCTGTACAGAATACTGAGGAAATAAATGACATTTTCAGCTTTATGCATCACAGTCCCTGATTTTGAGACTTTCGAAGTGACGAGTGAAGGGAAGGGAGCTGAATATCATTTCCAGTCACTGCATATGCAAGGACAAAGGTACCTGGAGAGGTCGAGGCTGTGGGGCACACGAGCCAGGTCGTTCACCAAGCCCTTCTTCAGAAAGAGCCGGATGATGTTGTTAACGCCGTTGTGCTGTGTCTTAGCGGCGGCCGTGCTGTAGAAGCTGGAGGTGGAGGGGCAGGACTCCATGATTGTGCTTATGATGCACATTACTGCCTGGAGCCTGTAATGGAGACGGAAAACAGACTTTATGGCACCTAATGCTTGACTGACAGACACCTACATTTCTGGCAGATTTCTAGCCTCGCATGTACAGTGTGGGGCAAAAGTTTTAGGCAAAGGAAAAAGTTTAAAGCTACTCATCTTTGTAGTAAGTGTGTATTTGTTCAGAAAAAAAAACAACTTATTAGAACATATGCAATGTTAATAAAGGAATTTCTTCTGCTCTCAAAAAATGCTACCCATACCTTGGATAACTAGAACAAGTCTTCATTTCCCTAACCGCCCTGCAGGGACACCTTAGCCATTCCATGTATTTGTGAAATTCCCCCACCAGGACACCTAATGTACTTGGCTCAATAGCGGAGGTAATGATTGGCCTAAGTACACTAGCGGTCGAGTCGCAGAATATACTGATGAATATACTAATGGTTGCTGCACATACTACGGTTTCTTCAGAAGAGGTGTTGAAATAGCTAAGCTGACACTTCAACAGACATCATTTTAGACCAGCATGAGGATCATTTAAACATGTTCCTTAGCTGCCTAAAATTTCTGCACAGTACTGGAAGTGTTTTCATATACTTGTATAAACAGCTATATAGCAATACCCAAGACTTCAGCACAATATAACAGCATCCCTGTGACGGACAGGGATGGAGACAGAGGACACGCAGATGGCTGCCCTCACCTCGCGTGCTTCTCCGTGCTCTCCGTCATGGCCAGGGCGCGGCTCAGCGCCGCCTTCACCTCATTGACCAGGGCTACCTGGGCGTCGGTGCCCGTGCCAGCGGCTGCCAGGCTGGCCAGGAAGAGGCGCGCCAGAGCCGGGGTGTCCTTGTCTTCGGAGCTTTGGGTGTTGGGCAGTAGGTGGTCCAGCACAAAGGCCAACACGCTGCAGTCCTGTCATGAGAGGGGGGGGGGGGGGTCGTTACTCATGGTAGCCAGAAACTAGAAAAGACATGCTGTCAAACATGGAGGAGCACAGATGTTAGGAAATAGTAAGAAAGGAATTTCGTAAGTCAATAAGTAATTGCTTAAGAGACAGAAATTAAAGATTTTAGGAACAAAATATCAAACAATCATAGTTCAAATTACAATTTAAAGGGGACTTACAAAAACAACATGAAGCCCTCAATAAGTATATCATTTAAAAAAAACTACAAAGTGAAATATATAAAATCTAGAACTGCACCTAATTATTTTTTTACTGATTAAATCAGTCGATTATTTTTTTTTTTTTTGATTAGTTGATTAATCTAAAACAATTTGTTAAATAACCTAATAAACTACTCTGGTAAATTCCAAAAAAGTGAACAAATGCCATCAGAAAGAAAATGTTCACAAATAAAATCAAAAATCTTTCCAAATATAAATAAATGTCAAACTATTAAATATAACATGAACTCCAAGTGCCATTTAGCAAAAACTAACCACTAGATATATAAACTTGTGAAGCTTCTACTGAAGCTCAGTGCAAACATCAGATTCCAAGATCAGGAAATAAACAAGTGCAGTTTGAATCCGATTTCAATAACACCCACAAGATCCGTTTAGGAGTTAAACTGACCTTTACACTAATATTGAAGCAACACTTGAACACAGCTTACAATATATTTGTATTTGTTGAAATTCAAGACATTGGCCATTGGTCCAATGTGTCAATCTTTGCCGATATTTCAAATTCAGCAGTCGTACAGCTAACCACATAAATATAAAATAATGGAGATGATTATATACTGCATGACCAGTCATTTTCTGTAGCGGAACGACGAGGGGTTTTGTTGACTCATTAACCAGTTAAGGAGTCTCAAAGTACTGGACTGCAACACGTTTATAGCTATTAATTATTAAATCTCCCCCACAGATCAATATTCTCTTTGCCACAACATAAACAATGTAACCTGATGCTGTTAATCTGTATCAGCATGTCTCACCACCAGCAACCCCCACTCCCCCCCCCAACTTCGGGGGTGAGTGCAGAGGAGATTCAGGCCATTTATCCAGCGGCCCTGGAGCACACTGGGTGTCAGCAGCTTTACTGGATCTGCACCAGTTCCTTCAAGTGCCACCACTGACCAGGACTAGAGCTAAATGACACAGTCGAATTCCCCCACAATACAAATTGGTCAGGCGGGTGGGGCAAGTTTGCCACAACATTTTTCAGAATGCAAATTCTCCTTAAATCCTTAGCCCAGCTGGCTACCAGAATACTACTGAAAAAATTCAGAGTGGGGATACTAAAAAAAACAAAAAAAATTTAAATACAAATACGGTGGGAAAACAAAAATACAGCAGACGACGTAAGAGGGAGCCACAACAGAGGGGGGAGAAAAAGGACAGTGAGAGAAGCCATAAGACAGCAAAGGGAAAGCAGGAGAGATGGAGAGCTGCACCTCCTTGATGAGCTCAGACTGGCCGGCAGTGTAGCTGTAGGAAGCGATGAGTGTGGCGATGCCCACGTAGGAGCGTACGAGCTCAGCCAGGAGACGCAGGATGCTGGAGGTGGGCATCAGGGGCTTGCTGGCCTTGCCCTTAGCGGCCCGGCCATCCTCTGAGGGGGAACCGCGCTCGCTCTCGCGCTCCTTCCTGCCCTCCCGTGCCTCCTCTGGAGTAGAGGCTAAAACACATGGAAACTAGTGAATGACAGGCTAGAGTTCAGCTTAGGGGATTGTAAGCATTACGGCTCCATTTGAATGACAAATAGAACAGAGCGGAGCTAAAAGGGCAGGCATTTTACACTGAGGGGGGGGGGAGAGACATTACTCCGAAGCAATGAAGGTTTCCTACCCTCCCCCTGGGGTGTACCCGACTGGGACGACTCCGCTGCAGCTCCATCTGGCGCAAACACCTGGCTCTGAGGATAGGGGGACCAGAGACCCGTAAACACCCTGCCCACAGAGCGCACACGCGCTCAGACACGCGCCCACTGCAGCCCGGCGCGGCCGCAGACACTCACGTTGATGTTGAAGGCGGTCTGTGAGTCAAAGTCACTGCCCTGCCGCGTCAGCCGGTAATGCTGGTACACGTCATCGCCGACATCCTGCAGGATCTGGCTGAGGTCCTGGCTCCCAGGTGTTGCGGTCAGCCGGTTCTCCGTTCTCTCTGCTGGACGGGCGGGAGTAAGACGGATTTAGCGAGACGGACTAATCGGAAACTCGAGAAAATCTCGCCCGTTCTTCAAAGCAAGGCAGAACGGCAAGTTAAGGTCAACGCCGCAGCTTCACCTTCCTCTGGGGCATGGTAGGCAGCCAGGGCGTTCAGCATGTCGTAGATGACCTCCCTGATAGGGTCGGGGATGGGGGGCAAGGGAGAGAGCTTCAGGGTGGTGGTCTTCACGAGCTGGACAGCATTGGGCCCCTTGATCCGCAGGTTCTCAAACTCATCATCAGAGGCTAGGTGAGGAGACAGCATGGCAAAAAATGTCAGCTTAACGTCGTCAGAGACAAAACTTACAGACTCGGCTTAACCTATTGTTGCCTAACATCCAGTCCTCCTTGATTAGGTGGATAGTTCAGGTCCAGAAAGTAAAAACACAGACCACAATTTTATTTAAACCAACCAGCTGAGTATAAAGAGTCACCGCCACAGAGTACTCAACTGATTGGTCGAAATAAAATCTTGTTCTGGATTTTCGCTTTCTACACTTGAACTATGCACCTCTATCCTTGATTAACTTAAGGTATTTGGCGTGTCTTGCTGGAATAGGAAATTGGTGCAGTGTGTAGTTCTGCAATTTAGAACTTATTTTCCCTGGCCCAGATAAAATCCCATGGTTGCCAAAAGAACCATATCAGCGTAGGGCCCTTTTGATTGGCTGTTAGCCGTAACTGCTGCGTGACCCTGCACTCACTATAGGATTTCATCTGCACAATGACAAAGACTTTATTATGACGAGAACTGAATGCGACACAGTAAGCAAACCGTAAGTTTCCCTACTTTTAAATGTTCAGTTTAGTCACTGGAGAATTGTCACTACATGCAGAATAAGCATGTTTGCACAGACTGAGCAAAGAAAGAATTGCACTAATTGTTTCTGCCACGAGAGGTTCTCTCACCAGTCCCTGTGCCCCTGGGTGCAGGCAGTGCAATGCGCATGCAGCTGGTCGCCGTGTCCGTGAAGCACTCAGGACTGCGGCAGGCTGCCGGCCCGAGAACACGCAGGATATAGTTGATCTCTCGTGAGCCAAGGCTGCCTGACACCACACCCGACGTCGTGCTGCCGGCGCCACTCGTCACTGCGGAGCGCACAACCTGGGGGGGGGAGGCACGACTGCGATGACTCACCTGGGTACTAAGGTCACGTATCAATTTGCATTTACAAAACCTGAGTAACATTCACTCAGATTTCTCCCCTTTATCGTAAATGATACTGCCATATCACATCTTTCCTACTGCATAAATATAAATATTTTAAATATATCACTGCCAGAAACCATTTCACAACGAAAACAAACACCTTTTAATTGGTTTGCTTCATTTTGTCAGAGGTGGATATTTCAGGTACAGAAAGTAAAAATCCAGACCAGGATTTTATTACGACCAACCAGCTGACTCTCAGTCAGATCACACAGCTGGTTGGTCGAAAATCTTGGCCTGGATTTTTACTTTCTGCACATGAACTCCCCACCTCTGGTTCCTGGACGGAGGGGTGTGAGGGCGCACCTTCTCCATGGTGTGGCGGAGCGTGGCCGGGTCCTCGATGATGTGGCGGAACAGCAGCGTGACCAGCGGGGTGAAGCCGCTGAAGCCGGAGCTCTGCGTGAGGCCCAGGATCATGCGTGTGCTGCGCAGCTCCGCGAAGGTCATGGCGTGGCGGTGGGCACGCGTCAGCCGCAGGCAGAGGCGCAGCGTGGCGTGCAGCGTGTCCGGGTCCACCGGCACGCCGATCATGCTGACGCAGGCGCGGATCAGCACCGTGATCATGTCTTCGGACAGGCCCTGGATGGCCGGCTCCAGCACCGCGGCGGGGTCCCGACTCGGAGGGGGCGGCCCGCCGAGGGCGAGCGGCCCTGGGGTCATGGGGTCCTTCTGATCTGGGGCAGCTTCTTTGGTGGCTGACATCTCAATGGCAAAAGACGACGACTCTAGACAACGAAAGATCAGTCACATCAGAAGTGAGAGGGGTTTTTGTTTACCACAGCTTAGCACTCCTGACAAATGAGTTCTTCGCACAGGATTGATCTGTGCCATTTCATCTGATTAACACCAGCGCTGTACCAAGGTGTGAGACTCGCATTTTGTGATTGTGTGCATTCCTTTCTAGGCTTCTCAGGCTGGTTTTTTGCATGCATCACATGACCGAGGCGGCCACGGCCCACGTTTCCCTGGAGCACCTGTCTCGGCCGGACCATCCTCAGTCCTGCTCCCATGTTCATCCTCCACCTCCTCTCTCTCACGGTCTGTGTCATTGGGGATGTCACTCTTGGATGGCCTGGGGATGCGGGGAGCTCGCTGCACGGTCAGCATCACAGGACGGCGATTCCCCGTCTCTTCATTTACCTGAGAGGTGAAAAGGGGACCGGATTACAGCTCCTCGATTATAGGGGAAACTGCACGATTAATTCAGCCGATATTAAGGATCACAATTATTTTACACGAATGCTTATTGATTTTGGAAGTATGAATTATTTGAACAGTGAATTTCCTTGAACTAAAATAATTAAAACAGGAGGATTACAGCAAAACCAAACGCGGAACAATCATAATTCTCAATTTTGTTTTGATGATCAATAGAAGCAGAATTCATGATTAAAACTAACTGCCCAGCTTTAGCACAGAAGTGCTCTCCACTGAAGGGGGGGGGGGGCACACCCTAGTACTCCAGACCATACCTGCACCATGGTGTTAAACTGCACGGTGTAGCGGCGCCGACCAGCAGTGAAGCGCACACTGGTCTCTCCAGCTCGCCAGGCTGTGTCGATGGTGCTGTTATTGCTGGCGCTGTAGCTGCACCAGCGGCCCGATCGGTCATCAAACCAGCGCCAGTTGTTGCCATTCGGCTGCAGGTACTAGCAGAGGGCAGTACAAAAGCAGACGGGCCGGAAGTTCACAAGACGGGACAAAGGGAACGGAGAAACATCTCACTGCTTGCCCTTCCCTGTACTAAAGTGCTGCTGATTCACATGATTTCTTCATTTCAAGAACTTCCAGAAAGTGCTTAAGTTAAATACTGAGGGAACTTCTGCAACAAAACTTAAGTTAAACAATTGACCGGTGCCATATTCCGGTCCGACTCGAGATTTTGACAATTAAGGTCAAAAGCATATTACCTTGTTCATATGGGCTCTCCGCTTTGAAGAGACCGCTGTTTTTTCATAAAAGTCAATCAGCAAAAGTACTGGGGTGATCCACCTGTGGGAAGAACAGCACAGCAGACAGACACTATGTTCATTTCATGCTGAAAGGTTTCACACGGATCCGACACCAACACCTGTTGGAGTGCCATGTTACAGTGGCAGTCAGCTGGGAAGCGATTCAATATTCTTTCCTATGTAGTTCATAATAAATCAAGCAGAGTTCCTCAAATCAATGCCGCAACAAACAAATGTAAAGCATTTGTAGGGCACAGTAGCACATTCACCACAGTAAACAAGAATTGTGTTCCTATTTTATAAACACACCTGCCGGTTCTAATTTGATAGACCTTGTATTAGTGAAAGACCTGGTTAAAAGGAAAACTCCTACGCAAGTTTCCATAGCCAGGAAAACGTCTGGGGTTCTGTGGGAGACTCACTTGGGCGTCTGGACGTCCTTCTGCTCTTTGGCTACCTGCAGGCAGGGCTGCACCACCTCCAGCAGCTTCACCAGCACGCTGAGGATGCTGCTGCTCTCCACAATGCGAGCGCATGACAGCTTCAGCTCCTGTGCAGAGCGCAAGAACGGGGTCAGCGGAGCACTGCTCTGCACGCAGGCGACACTCGCGGAGTGACCGCCTGTGGCTGCGAGTCCGCATGCGCCTGTGGATGCGAGCGGTACATTAAAGCATCATGACTGCGGAGGCTAGCGAACCTCGAAGAGCAGCGTCAGGAGCAGGATGCGGGTGGCCAGGCTTGAGGCTTGGGGCAGGGTGCTCATCTGACTGCTCCACTCCTGCACGGTCTTGCTGTCGCTGGTGGTGAGCGGCATGGCGGCCTTGATGAGCACGTCGGCCGCTTCCCAGACCTACCGCACAAAGGGCGCCGGGTAAAGACCCCCGATCCCGGCAGGCGGGGAAGGACGGCGGGGTTCGGGGCAGGCTGCCTGTCGTCGCGCTCACCTGACCGACCACTTGTCTGAGGATGAGGTCGCGGAACTCGGGGCCGCTGCGTTTGATGGCGGTCATCAGCAGGTCGCACACGCGGTACACTGTGTCGGGCAGCTCGTCCAGCAGGTGGAAGCACCCAGGCAGCATCGCGTCTGTGAAGGCCTGCAGCTCCGTCCCGTCCAGAGGTTCTGCCTCCAGGCATCGCTCCAGGCAGCGTGCTTCCTCCTCCTCGGCCCGCTCTCGCGCTCGCCTCTCCTCCTCCTCACGTCGTCGCGCCACCTCCTGGCCATTTGAAAGAGGACATTTTCAAGATTGTGCGGAAAAAGTCAACAGGGCATGAGCTGGTAACCCCCAACACTCTGCCGATATCCAGCAGGTTTTCTATCCTACCGGGTCTCTCTTGAATCAGACCTGATCTCAAGCAAATAGGAACTCATCAGATAAGATAGAGAACATGCTGGATACTGACACTTCTGAATCACGGTTGCCAAACCCTGAAATACAGTCTTGCAGTCCATCACTGTCTCTCTCTCACACACACACACACACTATTTGTTACATAGCATCCCTAGAGCAACTGGCTTTAACGGCCTTGATAAAGGGCCCAAAGGTGGCATCACTGTGGCAGTCCAGAGGCTTTGAACCAGCAACCTTCCAATCACAGACAGAGAGATAGCATTCCCTCGGAGGAGGACGCTGACCCCAGACACTGCCATTTTTTTTGAGAATTGATTGCCGAGAATCAAATCTGGAAGCATGCTGCCATTACAGGATGCTAGTGTAGACATTAGGTGGTTGCGCACCTCTGGTGAGTCAGAACGCTGTTCCATGCTAACCTCCTGTCCCAGGGACATGGCGATGGCTCTCATCATCTGGTCTTCCTCCGACATGGCGAGGTCCTACATAAGAAAGTGCAGAGCTTGATGATCTAACGGGGCGTCGAACAGGAAGTCTTCACAAGAATCAGAAGTTTAAATGCTTAGAAGTATGGCAATTACAAATCCATTTCACATTCTAGGTAAAGAAAGTTTAATACTAAAGAGGTATGAATAGTATCTAGTAAGAGGCACAGGAGTGTGTACCCGGACTGTGCCACTCAGCAGGGGTGGGGGGTGTGTCAACAGGTACTCAGTGGCCTGCTCCATCGTGTTGGTGTTGAGCAGGGCCTCCATGGCATGCTCTCTGGAGAATCCCATATCCATCAGCTGGAGGATAGGTGAGAAGAGGCGTCATAAGACATGCTTACTGACTGTCTATGTCCCTGTTCACACCTGGTCTTAACATACATCCTGGGTGATCCGACCACAAGAGAACAGCGCTAAATATGTCTGCTCACACTTGGCGGTAACATTCGTTTCTGAATGCATCTCGACTGACCGTTTGTAATCACTTTCCCACAACTTAAATAAGCACAAACATCACTTCTGTATGTAGAATCTGCCAAACATTAAAAGGAGGACAAATCAAAAGCTATTGGCACATTCAAGAGTAAACAAACCTCCTAAAATGTTTGTAATGCCGAAATACTCAAAATGAAACAAAGAATTTGTCAGAATGTCTATGTCGAATACCGTTCACGCTTTAAATGAGTACGTACATTCTTCCGTTCGAGTTCACGTCAGCTGAGTATGCGGCCTAAGACACATTTGCTTTCACACTGCTATAAGAATATGTCCATATGCGGACCAGACCACCTCCAAATGTATTTTAAGTGATCAGATCTCAGCGTGATTTCAATGCGTTTTGGGTGCATTCACACCACAATTTAGTGCTGTCCACATGTGTTCGGATCACCCAGGACGCATGTTAATTAATACCAAGAGTGAACAGGGCCTATATCCAACTGCCAGACCAGTGAAACAATTTTAGCCAACTCCTTTTGCTGCCCAGAAATACGTCTCATTTTATCATCTGATTGGTCTTTATAGGGAGCTCTGATCAAACTAATGAGAATATCAGGAAACAATCGGAGCATCCCTAATTGTACATAATCCACAAAATCAGTATTTGAGATGACTCCACTTAAAAGTCGATGAGGTAATTAAGTCTGATCGGCAACCAATTTAAATGGTCCAATTTTCAGTCAGAACATATCTATAAAACATTAAGTCTTACATTCATTACAAGCCTCTACTGGTTGCTACAACTCTTGCATTGTTGGATAACTTAAGTTACAACAGAACATGTGTATTCTGCAAATAATCACAGTACGGTACTGTTAATGCTGATCCTAAATCAGCAGCACATTACCTGAGTAAGCTGCTGCTGGTTCACCTGAGGTTCTCTCCTTGAGGCAGAGGACCCTGCCTCTTCAGTTGTCCCAGTCCCGGACACAGTCCCTCCAGTAGCGGGCCCAGCACCTGCTGCAGTAGCCGTCCCAGTTCCCCCAGGGCCTGCCGCGCTGCCAGTACTGGAATCCTCCTCCGGACGCGGCCCTCCTTCCCGCTCCTTCGCCAGTCGCTCCTGGATCACAGGTTCTCCCCGAAGGATGTGGCACAGGATGGCCAGCATGGACTCGGCCATGCGGCCGCCGTACACCTTAAGGGGCTTGCGGTTCCACAGGTTGCGGATGCAGCCAAACGCGGCCTGTTGTGGGGGGGGGGGGGGGGGGGGGAAAACGGGCGCCCCCGGGCAAAAACCCCCCTGGTGAACACCCAGCAAAGCCAAAAACCCCCCCCCCCC
>JAABNY020000037.1:2890184-2906665 GCA_015164015.2 Brevimyrus niger
CTTGTAGAGAAGTTTATTACAGCCTCATAAAATCAACAATATTGATAATAATCATTGTGATATTAAAGCAAATAGAGGTCTGGTATCGGAATAGTATCGGTATCGGCAGATATCCAAGTTCGGGTATCGAAATCGGATCGGAAGTGAAGAAATGTGGATCGGTGCACCCCTAGTTGGCAGGAATAGCAGGTCCTTTGACAACGGTGGTTACCTTTGCTAGTTAACTTTAAAAACACGCAACTTGGTTTGAGAAAACAAGCTGAACCTTACCTGCTCTTTGTGTGTATGCAGGGTTGCTCTGCACACGGGATTCTCCTTCAGGGCGGGGCTCAACGGAGCTGGACGGCCCAGGGCTGCTCTCCATGGCAACATCAGGCACTGCGAAGCCATCAAAGGTCCCATACAGTCACCAGATGTTTAACACCTGCTGCTCACCATGACAAAGTTTTAAAATAGTGCCTTTTTCCCCATTGCTTTATCTTGCTATACTCTATTATACCATGGCACTGCAAAGTTCTCAAATCCAAATGGTCAAAAGAATATGCATTTTCCATAACCACACAAATAGTGCCCGCCAGGAAAGCCACAGTAGTAAATGCAGCAATAGAATTTTTAATTTTAACATTACATTAAATTCCAGATGTAGAACAATTTAAAAAATCGACAAAAACTAAACGGAAATGTTTAAGTTATTGGTGGAATAAAGTAGCTAAACATGTATTCAGCTTGTAAAAGAAAATTTAGGTACAAACATGTAAGCAAAATGTGTAGTTACTCTCTGCATTAACCCACTTATAAAAGGTTAAGTCACTACGTGACATGCGTTCCACATACGTCTATCAATAACTGACAAAAATCCACTCATCACTTTAGTTAGAAATAATATGCACACTGAAAGTGGAAGTTTAGTGTTTAGACGGAAGTTGCTTTTAAACTTTTTTCTAGAGCTATAGAACTAAACACAGCACCCATCAGAGTGCCAGGGATAGAGGGATAAAGCTGCGATCCCAGTATCAGATACCAAGCAATAAACAGATTGTCAGGATAGGCTAAGCAGGACAAAGTACAACGGAGCCTGCAGCTTCAGAGTAGGAGTAGCAGAGAGCAGTGGATACCAGGCTGACCATCCGTGTCTGTATCCATGTCCTCAGTGTCTGTAACCAGGCCAGGCCTCTGAGTCTTTGGCTTGATGATGAATGGGCAATCCTTCCGGGACAGGTCCACCTCGTGCTGCAGAAAAGCAAGACAACGCTCGCTTTAAGAGCGACTGGAGACCATCGGATGGGTGGGAAAAGAGGTGGGGGGGGGGGGCACAGCTAATGCACCTCCAGCCTGCAGATGAATATGGAGAGGCCACCGTGGGACTGGAAGGCAGCCATGTCCAGATTGGTGATGAGGTCGACCACCCGGACCGCCCGTGTCACAAACGTGATCTGATCCTGCTCATCTCCCAGGAATTTTATCACCTGAAAGGAGCAGAGACCATGCATTAGGGTGCATGTGAGAGTGGCAAAGCGGAATGTGATCGTCGAACATGGCAACCTCACATACCCTGCAAGAAAGCATTTAAATAAAGGCAGAATAAAAGAGGCGTCCCTACCTTCAGCAGGGCCTCCATCATGCCGCAGGACACAAGGGCCTCCCCTCCAGCATCATAGCTGGCCAGGTGGTACAAAAAGGAGAAGAGCGCTGTGGCAAACTGGTGCGGGTATGGCTCTATTAAGGGGTCTGAGAAACAGGCAGGAGTCAAAAACAGCAAGCATGGAAATAAAACTGACCGAGTTCAATATCTGAGGCAAAAAGGCAAAGCAGATGCTTATTTGTGAATTCCACCGAAGTGAATCTCAGCAAGCCATATGGGACTCACCGATCATGGCCTGTATGCAGTTTCGCACCAGCACAGGCAGAAAGCCATGGTAAGAGGCCATGCCGGTACAATCAATGATGTTGGAGAGTTTGGGTGTTCTTTCGAGATGCACTATGGAGGTCAGAGTGCGCAGAGAGGCCGCCTTGATGTCCTGAGGACGATGGTATGCATTTTATGTACACAGCTTCGGCTACAACTGACTACAGAGACTCTAACTAGTTTAAATGAGCTGGTGGAGAAACTCATCAAATACATGAAATGACAGGGGTGTCCCTGAGGAGAGGCTGGGCACCTGAAGGGTTGTTTGCCTAGCTGTCCAACAAGATATCAGGCACTTTTTGGAGAGCAAGAAATTTAGTTCTGATTGTGTTATTGTTCATTTGCACATGTTCTAATGTTAAATTGTTTTTTTCTCCCCAGAGCAAATATACACTTAATACCCAGATAAATAGCCCTAAACATTGACTTTACTTGTCAATGTTTCACAGAAGTACGGCATCTAACCAATAATGCAAAAATATTGCATTTTTCAGAAATGATTATGCAGAAATATGCAAATTTGTACCATGCCAATCTTCATCCCAGAAAAAGAATCATTAGGCAGGGGGTTATAAGATGCCCAAGTAAATGTGAACCTTTTAAAGAACATTTAGCCATTGTGACAAATTTTTAAATTGATTAATCTAATAATAATAATAATATTTATAATATTATTAATAATAATAATTCAATTACATCTATGTCAATAATATCTCACCACCAGATGTTTGTCTGTAATCTGCAGAACATCCACCAATTCTTCTATGAGTCCATTGTAGAGGATGCTGTTTGCAGACTCCTGGAGCGCGTTGGAATAAACTAGCATAGATACATCACAAACCGGCATTAAAAAGAGCACAGCAAAGCACGTTTTACACAATTTTTGGTAAAACCCCTATAAAGACTATTGTTTGAATGAGCCGTAGCCTCTTCCTGTTTCACACAGAAGTCAACACTAAGCACTACTCAAAGCAGGGGCCTGACCAGTATACAGCCATGAGCCAGCCCGCAGACACCTGTGTGCAGACTCACCGAGAATGGAGATGGCATGCAGGCGGGCCTGAACGGCCTGCAGTCTCTTCTTGTGGTTGGAGAAGCCATGTGCCAGGCGGATGTGAGTGAAGAGCAGCGTCTGCTTGTCCTTGGGGATGCTGTGCATGACGGTCAGCGACTCCATGATCTCCGACGGACTTTCTGAGATCTGTTAGGGTCGAGCCCTTTGTCACCCACTTCATACATTTAATGTTAAGATGACAGAGTACTTTTGAGTTTTAACAGAAGTAGACAGAATTTCCTTTATCACCACACACACAATTCTACATTGTCGCATAACATTTCTTTCATTCAATAGAATTAAATGAAAATAACCAATAAAGTTCTAAAACAAGAAGTTCTGTTTGAAGACAGATCCCATAACATGATTTTCAAGCATTCATGTCCTGCAGGAGATTTTCCACAAACGTATCAAAAGCTGCGCGTTCACGGTTCGTCGACGTCATCCTTCACGTTACCTTGTCCAGCTGTTCTATATGAATGTAGTGTAGTGTATTACTACTCGTCTGTGGGAGGAGAGGAAAAGTTATTTGATGGTCAAACGTAATGCTGCTCAAAATCTGACAATCACCATTTATGTTGTCATCTGATAACCATTATTTATATTGCCCAGAATTATTCACTGAGAGGTAACGTTTATGTTTTATGCTCAGAGATCAACCACTATGAGCAGGTCTCATGTGTAATTAGTTAAAGGCAGAGGAACATACAAGCATTTCATATTATTAAAAAAAAAAGACTAAAGCAAGTACTAAACATACAGGACATTATATATTAAAATTAAGCTAAAACATTGTTAGTTGAAAATGCAATATGGGGCATACTGCCATAGTCTGGGCACCTTTTTCCCCCTGATTACAAGGACACTTAAATCAGTTTATCTACTGACTGACTAAATGCCAAACAGAGTAGGGCATGAATCAAATACCAGAGAAACACTTAAAGTCATTTCTCTCCCTGTCTTATCTTTTTCAGTTCAACACGACGTTCAGCTCGGCCTCTGGACAGTCAGCTGGCCTGAATTTCATACCTTTTTTTCCGCTTTAACTTCAGACCCAGGTT
Organism: Brevimyrus niger; assembly: GCA_015164015.2. Taxonomy (NCBI): domain Eukaryota; kingdom Metazoa; phylum Chordata; class Actinopteri; order Osteoglossiformes; family Mormyridae; genus Brevimyrus; species Brevimyrus niger. The sequence goes on from JAABNY020000037.1 coordinate 2,894,206, forward strand.
CGGCATAAAATTCAAAGTGCAGTGTTGTGGCACTGGGAGGGTACTTCTGCTCACAAAGAAGGAGACCAAGTTCAGAAATGGAAAGTAGTAGCAGAAATATTAATAATAATAAATAATAATAATAATGGCACTTTTTAGAAATTTCGTTAAGAAATTAAATGAGTACCTTATCTGCATAAGGAATACCATGGTTAGACAGCTTGGTATGGTGTTTGTTTAAAGGTCACAGAGCATTATTAAACAAATGTACTGCTTGGTTAAGCTCACAGATTTACAATAGTAATCATTTACAAAGCTCACCACCATGGGCAGGTCCCTGCAGCACTCAGCCAGACCAAATCCATTCTCTTTCCCTCCCCAGCTCTAAAGAGAAAAGGACACAAACCAGCAACACTAAGACACGTACAAGAACAGAGAGCATGCCTTTTTTTCCCTTTAAAAAGACAAGGCAGACCAGCAAGTTTTAGTTAACTTGATCACTAAGGTCTGGCTGGGGGGGGGGGGAGATACAGCACATGAAAACTCACGCTCATAATTCTTAAACCCAAGTAACATCAAAAAACCTAAAATGTTTAGTCGCCACGAAAGTGTTTCTAAACAGGAAGTGGATGCATGCTCTCTATTTGCCCATCTCAAAATCCCAGCATTCAATACATGACCTATATTCGACAATCCCAAACCTAACCAATCTATATTTGGCCTACATCTGAGAACCACCGCTCCCCCAACTCCACCAGTCTATATTTGACATATCTGCCATTCCCAAACCCCCACTGATCTTTGTACAGAGACAGACCTCCGCCAGGTGCTGCAGGCGTGCCAGCAAAGGGGACCTCTTGTCAGAGCCCAGCCTTGTGATGTAATTAGACCTCTTGCTGAATACATACAGCAGGTTGAGCACGGCCAGGACCACCTGCATGTCAGATGATGCTAGAAGGGTTGTGAGGTGCTGCAAAGACCAAAAGGAGAAACGTGTTAAACACTAGGACTAACTGTATATCTGTATATGTGAATCTCATTAAACGGCATATTCACACACTAATTTCATCAGTTATAGTTGTAAAGAAGCATGTCAAGTCCCTGTGGCAAAAAAAAGAAGGGGCGGCTGTGAGAATGTGAGCAGTTTTGACAGTCACCCATACCTCAATGGAGCTGTACAAGTGCCTGGAGAAGCTGTACTCTATCAGCAAGGCTGTGAAGTTGAGGACAGCCAGCAGCAGGGCCTTCAGCTGACCATTGTCCACCCGGTCGCACACCAGGAGCCAGGACATGTCCTCCACAGTCTGGCCGGCATCACACAGGATCCCATCAAAGCGGTCCAGTAAGTCCACCCAGTGGTACAGCTCACACTAGTAGAAAAGAAAGAAGTATCGCAAGACAACCATTGGAGAAACTCAGACAGGCATGTGAGTATTTCAGTATTTCAGTTAAGAATACTAGTTTCTTCAGATTTAAAGATGGCTAGGCTCATCATAAGATTAGTTCTTTATATGTTGAGGTCGGTATTAAAAAAACAGTTTGCAATTTGTAAAATGAATGATTACAAATATAAGATATAAAACATTTTGAATGTGTAGGTATTGTGTATATTCTAAATATATACTGTAATGAGGTCTCATTCTTAAAGTTCAGTTCCTATATTAAAGCTTTAAACAGCTGCCAAAGCATATGTGTGTTATACTTCCAAAAGTCTGCGCAGACACAGTGCTGAGGCTGCAGCCTGGCCTCTGTTCCCCTCCCTCACCTTTCCAATGTTCCATGTCTTTATGTGCTGCAGCTCCAGCAGCAGCTGCTCGTCGCTGCATCCCTTCAACTTCTCAATAAGCGTCCTGCAGTCAGCAGGCTGGGGTCAGGGACAAATGAGCTGGATTAGTTTATTACAAGACAGAGACATACAAAAACATGTACAATTCCCCCACAATCCAAATAGACAACACAGGCAACTCACCGCCTCTGTGGGGGTCTTCTTTAACTTGGTTCTGTCAACTTTCATTTTAACTAGTTCCTACTTCCTGCTCCTAGAGAGACGGAGAATATACTCATCACAGTGTGATCAGTAACGTGATGACCGAAGTGACTTTAGGACTGTACTCCCAAAACACTTACTGTGAATAATTTGGCAACATGAATCCAGCATGCCTTCATTCACAAAACCTAAAACAGAGGGGAGAGCGCATGAGCCGTGCTGCTCCACGAAGCATGTCCGGCAGGCCAGTTAAGATGCGGACCAATAGTACAGGTGTGAAGATGCATGACACTGCTTGTACTGCCACAAGAGCATGGTTAAACCATAATACAATGTAGGCCATTCTACAGAGAGACTTGGGTATATTAAGTCATAAGTATTTTTTTTAGTTCTACAGGCTTATTAAAACACCAAGAAAGGCCCTATAAAAAAGCCACAAAAGTGAACAAGGTTCATCTCCATACATGCTTATTTGTATTAGCTGTTTGAAAAACCGTCACAATGTTATAAACAGGAAACTTATCAGTACCAGTGTCACAAAAACAGTAGTAAGAATCCAAAAGGTTACACCCTGGCTACAAGGTCTGACAGTGCAGCTACATCAGCCAGCTTGTCCTTTAAATTCCAACACCACACTGCATGTAGTCCAACCACATGCAGACAAGCACACAGATACAGTCTTCTCACACACAAACCCGGACAGACAAAAAAGCAACACGTTACACAAGCCCTTTAAATACTGACATTTACAGGACTACATAAAATTAAACTGCAGTGTACTCTGAGGTCTTACAGGCAGGAGGGAGGGAATAATATTAGGGGATGGCAAAACTAGTTATCCTTTCAGATCAATATGGGCCTTTAACACAGCAGATTCCACCATTCCCTCCCACGTTCTCACATCGCTGCTCTCCAGGTTTACCGTGCTGGTAAGGTTGCCTGAGGTACCTCACAGGTCTTGAACAATTGATAGACTACAGACATGCGGACCCTCACAAATACCACTGGCAATGCAAGAAGATTTTTTAATCAGTTCACGCCCAAACACATGATTTCACTGTATATTAACGATCTTAGGCATGTGTAATTGTTTCAATAATAACAATATATATTAAGTTTAAAAAACACGCCACATACAAATGCGCGCACACACACACACACAAAAGAAACGTCACGAAATACAAGTTTAACCTTAACGTCGCAATTTAAATACGTATGCAACAATGCGGTACAAATGTTAAGTGCTACGATTAGCAGCGGCCCTCACTGGTGTCGGAGTTATAGTAAATCGAAAACCAACTGGCTTTCCACGAGAAGAGGCATATTTAAACCACTCTAGCAGAAAAGTGGAAAACGCACTGTTAATGGCCATCACATGCTAGCCTTCCAATCGAAACTGCTACCTCCGTGTTAGCCAACGAGCCGCCACATTTAGGTCTCCGCACTACGCTGAATAACCGTAGCCCGGTGCAGGAAGACACATTCAGCCAATGTAAAGTTGCAAAAACATCCGACTGAGAGCAAGTAACAGATCGGACGGCAATTATGCTCTTCTGGAAGAGACTTCTCATGGCTGTCAAATCGGCATCAGTCGACCATTAGCCGCTAGCTAGCTACTTTTAGCCCCGTTGCAGCTAGTGAACACGACAGTCGTCAAAATTACTTGGTAAACCACGGCACCTATTCTTCATTCTGTCGTTTTTTAACTCCGTAATAGGCAAGTAATTATTCATTCGAGACGGTGCAGCGATCTTAACCTGTGATAGAATGTGCGTACGCGGAACCAGCCAGCGCCAGCCAAGTATCCCACGTCCGGAGGTCTCGGAATTAAAGGCTACACTCTAGCTCCCGGCTTCGATGAAGGCCTCCTGTCCGACACTCCTCCCCTCCATCAGCATATAAACACGAACACACAAGTAAAGCCAGACTAATCGAACACGTACACACGGCGCTTATAAATCGCCAGGAACAAAAGCGGTTAAGTGTTCAGCCATTAACTTCACTCTTACGTTAAATACACTGGGGGAAGGATGGAAAGGAGCGTGCTGTGCATCCGCTGAATCATCCACAAGGGCCTATCATGTCACTGAATGTGTCGGTTTGCTGTCTGTGTGTCCGTGTGTGTGTAATGCTTGTTTAGTTGAGGCGCTCTCGTACGTCTGCGTACAGCTGCATACACTGCAATCAAGTTTGTCATTATGTATATCAAACATTACATTTCCAGGGTTTCTTTTTTTTTGTATTCCAGTGGATGATGTTTTTTCCCCAACGATGGTTTTTCTGTGTCTGCAGTTAATATAAACCTATTGAGAATCATTTAATAAATATAAGTGAATGTAGCATGTTGAATTACCACTTGCCAATTACAATGTATCGCAAACTTGGAAACTATATACACAGAACAGCAAAACGTTGCTCTACAAGCCCCAGTGCAGCCATGCCAATGTAACACAAAGGATAACAGACTTAAAATGTCTTAATGAATCTCAAGTTCAGTCAGCTTCCCACTACACAAGAAAAATGCTCTCATCTGCTTTCTCTGCTAATTTAGATTTGCATCAGTCCTGCAGGTCAGAAAGTCTGGAATCTTGGCTTCATGCTCTCATGTAACAGTTTTTCCACAGTCCTCTCTATTATATTATATTATATACTGTATTATAATATACACATACTTACACACACAGCCAGATCTACTAAAAACCCTGATCGTTGCACAACACAAATCTAATATACCTTTCCTCACATTCTTATGTCCCTTAATCAACACTGAGAATGGCGATTTTCTCTGCAGTCACACCACTTCATGTATCAAAATATGCTGGATTTCAGACGTATTTCACCAAGTACAGATTTCTCTGAATCAGGGCTGCCACTATCAATCATAGTAATTGGGATATTACTTTATTAATGTGATGATTAATAAAAAAATCAAATAAACATTTTTAGACAGTGGGAGGACACCAGAGGATCCAGGATAAACTCATGCGCACACAAAAGCAGGACTGCTATCCACTGAGCCTCCCTCAATACAAGGCTAGTACATTGTGCAATAATGACATTGCATGTTGTGCACATCTGACTGTCACATTGCAAGGACTACGATAGGTGGGTTGAGACCATCAATAGGTTCCGCTAAAACATTTTTACTGTCACAGGAAACAAAACTTAGCAAGCTTTGCAATTTTAATGAGGGGTCCTTTTCAACATTATCTAGTATACGTTTAAAAGCAAGTATAAAGTTTACCATCACTATTTTTGCATCAGCTCTGCATGCACACTCTGAATCATAATCATTCTCCTGCTTGTTTTTGACTCAATCATAGGCATTTAACAGAAATGGCTGAGGAAGAAAAAAGTGAATGAGAACTTAAGGAAAAAGACATTTGTCTTTCACTGTATGGAAATATTATAGATGCCACAGACAAAATTGAGCAAAGCAAGCGATTTGTTGGCACTTTTGTGTCTGATGGCACAAACACCACCAAATTATTTACTTATATGAAACTTATTTACCAATAAAGTCTATTTGGCTGTAGCCAATTTTCAACTCGTAAATATAAAAAAACTCCAAAAACTGCAATGAAATTTTCCAATTATTGTCTAGTCCTACTCAAAACACACAATACGCCCAAACTAATAGGTACCATAGGGGTGGGCGGTCTTCTCAAAAAATCATATCACAATCTTTTTAAGTACACAACTGCAATCCACAATATAAATTGTGAAATTTCTTCCCAATTTTGAAATATACTGCAAGAATATACAAACTCAAACAAGCCTGAATTATAACCATTTAAAGCACAGAAATCTGCAACATTCTTTTCAAAATGGTTATTAGAACCAAAGTTACATTATTTAAAATGGTGGTAAAAAGAAGACAACCACTGAATAGCACAGATTTTTCAGCACAAGGACTGAGTCCTATTTTGGCACCAACTCCTTGTTGGCCATATCAATAACTCGCATTGAATTTGTTTTTCAAATATGTCATGCATGAAAGAGACTCTGATAGAGACACGTGATGTAACTCAGCCAATCAGCATAGCCATCTAGAAGGAAATCATTCTGTAGGTTTGTGAACTTAGCATGAATCCATGTTACTACTGGCAATCAAAGTTTTATGAGAAGTTTGGAAACATCAGTGGGAGGATATCACAGGTCACAATCTCTATGATGATGAAAAGTAGAATGAAGACATCTTCTGACAAAGTTCTATCGTGATCGATCTTGATGGTCACCCCTAATGTACCCTTTTATGCAAGATGGTGTGGCTAAGCAATAAGGTCAACTTTCAGTTTAGCAGTGATTATTCTGAGACAGGAATAATAGAAAGTAAATTAAGCAAAATGATTTACATTAAAGCGATTACAAAGACAGGCTAGTCTCTGGGAGGCTAAATGTCACATATCTACAGCTAACCTCAGATTACTGAGGGAGTTTGTCAAACTTGAACGTCTTTTAAAATGTAGTTGCATTGCAGTTGTGCTGTGGTGATATTTAAGTTCTGCTTTGCAATTCTGACAGATGACTGCATTTTCTTTCACTTTTAATGTGAAGAGCTTCCACAAAACGGAGGCTTTCAGTCTATATTTGGACCTCTTCCATTATGCGCCATCTTCCTTCTGCTATATTGCAGAGTAATTGACAAGGCAAATTTAATCAATACTTTTTTAAAAATCAAGTAATTGTGACACTTCTGATGCAAATGTTGACTGGAATCCTAAGACAGCATATTCTTACTTAAAGGGTTAGCTGGCACATATACATACAGTATCATGTGCAAATTTGAGATCTGTAAAAGACATAGAAAATTTGGTTAAAAAAAAATTGTATGTGAAGCACAAAAAGGACATTCATCATAAGATTCACTGTTTCCTATATTCACTATCCGGTTTACAGAAACCAACACCCTTGGTTCATCTATACATTCCATGGTAAAACTGGCCATTTAGCTCCTCATTGCAACAGTCAGTTCAGTTTTCCTAGTGAAACTTATAGATTGAAAATAATGAACAGTGATCTTCACAGAAACAAGTCAAGAATTCCTGTAGATTCTGATAAGAATAAACACCCCTTTCCACTTCATGAGACCACATCTTGTAACAAAATATATGAATTATTACCAGTTGTTAATGGTAACAAATGTATTAAAATGCTTTAGAAACACAGACCTTAAATATTTTTGAAGACGCAAACCCAGACATGGGGATTACACAATTTGATCAAATACTGTATGAACTGTATCTGATACTGCACTTTTTATTACATTGGAAATTATTTTAAGAGGACCCCTTTCATCCCTTTATGTCCTAGATTACTTTTATTAGTAGATGACTGACTTACTCCTTAACTTACAACAGAAGAGGGTTTTTTCGATGGCTTAGACCGCCTCAAAAAGCCATACTGAAGGGTTGGTTTGAGCCTGATGTTAACTTGTCCACTGTGTGGCATTCCTACACTTTGTTCATCTTGATTTTTGAACGCGCTATAGCAATCAAGAACAATCAATAACCTGTCAGCTGCTATAACTTTCGTCAAAGGTTCAATATTATAATTCCCTTTGTATAAGCCTTGTGTCCAAGTCATGTGTAAGACAGATTGTCAATGACCTGCAGTGTGTTCCAGTCATGCCGGCCCCCCTTTTATCATTAAATTGTTCTTTTTCGCTACTGCTCACATATTTGTTTTACTTCTTTCATATCAAGCATTGTAGTGTTTTGTGTCAAGTGTAATTTTCGTAAAGCAATAAATAGATATTAACAAAAAAAGAGCACCCCTTTCACATTCCACACAGCCTAGATGAAGTTACTGCAGCTGTCTAGTATAAATCTTTAAAATGAGTTTAGTCACATATGGTTTAGAATGGATCAACTTTAGGAATTGGAAAGGAGCTACAATGGTTATTAATGCAGGTGGTCAAATGTCAAGTTTGCCATTCAAACTTTAAATCCACCTTGAAGGTCAAATACTGAAACTGCATATGAGTAGCTTAACAATACACTTGAGCCAACTGCTTCTTATAAGCTTCAACGGATTTATATAGGCAGAATAAACAATGCCCAACACACTGTAAAACAGAAGATACCAACCATTTGCTAAATCTTGTAAACAAATGATGTGCCACTTTATAGTTCAATATTCTCCTTTCAGCAGACAGCTTGCTAGACAGAAATTGCTAAAGTATTTTAATACCCATATAACAATAAATTTACTATGCACAAGCTGAACAATATGGCTATATACGCGTCCCACTTTTTACACAACATAGCAGAATACCTCAATGAATTAGTTAATTTAAAAAATAATAAAAAAAGAAAAAGACTGAAATTGGCAGTAGTAAGTCTTACAGTTCACCATCTATGGTGATTTTCCTTTTATTCCAGCACACCATTATCGGTTGGCCTTCACGTTAAAATCTTGAACACAGTCATGGAAATTCTCATACCACTTACTCATGTCAGTAGGAGCAACTTAGCTAATACATACTGTACAACATGTATGTGACAAACAATCGAGTCTTGAATTGTGCACCATTGAAGCCTACACAATGAAAATATTTAGGCTATATTGCACTCAGGCTTCAAATGAAATGCTACTTTGACGTCTTCCGAAACAGCAGAAACTCATGCAAAGACATAATTCAAAATACTGCACACACACAACTTCTTGCCACAATAGATTCCATAAATTTAATGCAGAACATCATGTGAGTATGCGATGGTCAACCTGCCAGCCGTCTCCTGGCTTAGGGTCCAGCACAGTTACTCTAATTAAATCATAATGGGGTTCTGGGCACCATGGAGGGTATCTGGAATTCAAGGGTGTAAATCATTAGAAATGGTGGTCTGCCTACTCATATCTGCAACAGTCTTCCTTTTCCCTTATTGGTTCTAAAGCAAACTCCAATTTCTAACCGAGTATCCAATTAAAACATTAGAAGTAATACATCCGGTCTTTGATTGTATCCTTGAATGAAACTAAATTACTTCACCGGTGATTTCATGATGTAACAAAACAGCAAGATTAACTCACAGAAAACCAACTCAGTAATTCACATCTTTGCCAACACTTTGCAGGACTCAGCATATTTTTGCACAGTGACCTGAAATATGAGGCATCTGATAAAGAAACTTCCTGGAATTAAATACAGTGCATCTTCGCTCTCCCTGAACATCACCTCGCCACTGATGTATAGATCTCTGTTGCACTTAAATACTATAAAAAGTATGGTTCTATAGAGGAAATGATTACCTCAGAGATACTGTCGTCTTATGCATCTTGTGAAATTTGTGTTTACATTAGGAGCTGAATTCAAATGTTGTGAAATATTTAGTATAAATTAAAAAAAAATAATAATAAATTGGAAAAAAAAAGAAAGCTGTACACATTGTGGCACCTTAGTCTACCTCAGTGATAACGGTGTGACACAAAAACAATGTTACAGTTAAAGGTCTAATCCACCAAAAATGATCTTGCTTTGTGATGACTGGTGAATTTCAATCCCAACCATTAGCCATTAAAACAGGCAAGATAAACCATAAATTTTGATCAGATGCTTACTTCAACAGAATTACACGAATATCTAGTGATGTTTCACCATGACACCAAGTAGAATACACACAGTTAAAAGTACCTACACTTGACTAAAAAGAACATTTCTAAAATAGATTTGTTATGAATTGCATAACGCATGCTGTCAAAAGATAGAAACTCGCAATTATACTACTGATGACCAACATGATTCAACTCAAGTCCTAAGTTCTATCAGGTGAATGATAGGAAGAAACCAGGGATAAGACTTTAAAAGACTATGCAAATTTACTCATACATACACACATTTACATAGAGGAACCAACATGTACTAAGATGCTACAAAAATAAAGCCTCCTGGTGAAATTATTACATGAAAATCCAATTGAACAGAATTGTGAACAGTGACTATACTAAATCCTATGGGGGAATTCTCTTTCACTTTGCCCCATGTCCCCCTCCATACGGGCTTCAGGGTCACAGCAAAAGGGCAGCCACCTTGTGGCCCCCAGGAAGCTCGAGGTTAAGGGCTGTGCTCAAGAGCCCACAGGCTCATGACTATTCGGCTGAGGCCAGACTTGAACCAACAACCTTCAGATCACAGGCACAGAGGCTTAGTCCACAGAGGCATACACCACCTCCAGAAAATTGATCACCCAGCATGTAAAATACCAGTATAGTACATTTAAAGACCTGTTAGGCAACATTCAGAACTTTCATATTTACCGAGGTGTTTAAGCCACAAGTTCAACAGCACATACCGTCTTGAGACTTTAAGAAGTTAACGGCCCAATGAGGATAACAAATGTAATAATTCATTTAAAGATGTCATACTTACAATTCCGTTATTGTTATAAAACTACCAGAAACGATATTTGAAATGTCAAGAAAACGAGCATGAAAGTGCCCACATTTCAGTCAGAAGCTACAACTGATGATCAAAAGTCTGGCACAGACATAGGAAGATCCAGATCAGCAGCACAAACCTTAAATGGTTAGCAAAAAAGGCGGAATTGTGATTTTAGGCCCGTGTTTAAAAGTTATTTGTTCTTTGTCAATCGGAATATTAAAATTAAGATAGTTAATAGACAAATAACCTAATACAGCAGTGATGTGTAATTTACCATTAGTTAATCGCATAAGGGTCCGTTTTTAAACATGCTACCCGTAACACTTTAAATTTGGCTGAGGTTGGACTTTATTAACATACAAGCTGCATTAAAAATATAAAAACAGAACCGTCCACTTTTTTTGCATTCCTATATAATCACTTTGCACTACTGCGGCAAACATAGAGCTGCGGCCAAGCAGCAACGCTGACGATACAGCACCAGCAAATAATTGCAACGGTCATCTTTTTATAAGGTATATAACGGAGTAACGTCCGTACAAAAGTAATCGTCACGGTCTAAAAAAAATCACAAGTTTGTACAATTATGCGGTTTAACAGCTCAATCACAGACATATATGGACATTTTAAAATTCGACTTAGTTGCAATGCTCGCCCTGTGACAATCCACCGGGCCTTCATGGTTTCATTTGTACGAACAGATGATTAATCAGTTAACCAGTTGACTCATTTCTTGGTGGGGTGGGTGGGGGGTTAAGTAAGACACAAAGAGCCTGAGACAATATTCACACTTCATGCATTCTGTGAATGGGATCTGTCATCATTTTTGCTGTACCCGAAGAAAAGCCTGTATGTCGCCTTCTCGGGTATTCTTGTATTCTTCATATGACTTTCCTTAGCTAGTCTCCAGTAATAAAATGAACATAACTGGCTATCTCTAATAACCCAGTCTGTGTGTAAATGGAAAATTTCACTTTTTACGACTCTTTATGCGACACTATCTCTAAACTATTTATAGTAGAACTGCAAATTAAAAATGGCGGTTCACATAGCAGACTGGCCGACCCTGGCCGTTAAAATAATACAGAATTTCTGGTCCCGTTTTCCTTGTTACGACGCGGACCTTTTTAAATAAGTGTTCATGAACACTCCGTGCTTTCGAACAACTTCCCGCACAATCTCGAACTGAAGTCATGCAAGAAAAACACAATTTCAATGTCTTACCTGGGCTGCGGCTTAATTTGCCTCCGCCATCTTACACCACTGAGTAGGAAACAACGAGCTCGCGAGAGCACGCGGAGCTTCCTATAATAACTAACGGGCACTCCCTTAACGTTGCAATCTCGAGACCCAAAATGAGGCGTTCAATGCGCATTGGTTTAAACGTGTCGGCCATGAAGGTGCAGGGAAAGTGCTTCCAGATTAACCAATTTATGACCATTGTTTCTGTTCTTTTTAAATCCCTGAAACTATGTATATAACATATTACACACCATATTACACACATTAGAGAGTTAAGTGACTAGAAAGTGGATATACTTAATACAACATAAGCGTTACAAGTTATCACTGGGTAAAAATAACGGGTAGGGCACATGGGTTACTTGTAAAGTATGTTTACAACAAATGGCGATTTTTAGGCTAGACTGGGAGGCAAAGTAAAGCAATGTCAAACAAACTTCCAACTTTATTGTTGCATTATTCACATGGAAGAAAAGCATGATATGCAGACACCACTTAGAACTGTATTAGATTTTGTAGTGGTACTAGAATCATAGTGAATTGCCAAGTGATTAAACAGTTTTAAACAACCATGGATACTGCTTTAATCTTTCCTTCATGAAGGGCTGTGAAGATGTGTGCAAACAACCAGAACTGCTTTACTAGCCCATGTTTTGTGTTTGCAATAAAGGTTTCTGCTAGTGGTACGGTTACTTTCCAGGCTTTTAATATAAAGATTTTCATAAAACTGTAATACAATATAATGTGATATGAATACAAAGGTATTGTCAAAGCTGAAACAACAATGCAGGGTTGTTATTATTATTATTATTATTATTATTATTTAAATAATGAATTTGACCTTCCTTGAAAATATTCACTAGAAAACCCTG
>JAABNY020000037.1:2909654-2945077 GCA_015164015.2 Brevimyrus niger
ACACTGAATCCAAATAAACTTCAATTATTAGATAAAATGTAACGATTTGGATTTATTTAGTGCTATCTCAGGCATAAGCAACATAAGCGGCTGCTTAGAGCCCCCAAACCGGCAGGGGGCCCCGTTCCCATTTTACCCAACTCGGAGCTCGAACGCGCAAACTTTGAAAATGACGCAACGGTAGTTTACGCTTCCCGTTTACGAGATAAGAACGCAGCGTAAATTCGCAGCGTTGCAAAATAATGTTAAAGTGAGTTTATGTTTCTTGAGCAGAGAAGAGGAAAAAGTAGAAAACAGATCAAAAATGACAGAAATTGCATTATGCTATGTTTTATGTTTCAGTTTATGTGATCTTGAACATGTCTGCTAGCAAGCAGTACCTGGTTAAACAGCTATCTAACTAGTCGTGTTGGTCCGCAATCAAGTAACAAATAAAAGACATTGTGAAACACCACTTGCCAAACAGTTTTGGAAAATAATAATTCAGTTATAAGGATGATGAAGAGTATCACATAAAAAAATGCATAAAGCTGAATTTAGTTCGACCGTTTCTTATTCGCCAGATTCATGCCACCTTAAAAGTAGGGGATACTGTTTCGACAGAATCCTGTAGAGGGCACTGTGTATGCTAAAGCGAAGGCTCCAAGATTATTTTCAGCCTGACATTGTGTTATTAGTAAGGAAATGGTAATACCCAGGGTTTAAATTTAGAATGTTATCTTTTTTTCTAATGTCCTAAAATCTATCAAATATTTAGGGTGAACGGATTAAGAATAGATCAACTTTGCAACAAAACTCATTTTTGTCAATCAATTTTATTGTCAATGTTTATTAGTAGCTCTAAGACATTTCTTGAGTGAATGTGATATTCCTACATAACGTCTTAATTTATTTCTTGTGTTCTTGTGCAGTATTGTTTGTCTCATTTTGCTTTCTGTACTGCTACCAGAATGTAACTTACTAGCTCTACTCTGCTAGAAGCAAGACGTGTGTTAGTAACAATATGTGAATTGCTTGATATTTGCATTTTCACTGGAACATTACTTATTAAGAAAAAGTATTACTTGTAGTGATAATCTATTTTCGTAGATTTTTAAGTTTCACTAGCATTTTACGTTTTTAAATAATACCATTTAACCACACAATATGTATAATACCTATATCAAATGAAAATAATTGAATTACATTTTTGTTGTATTTTGTATTGCCTTAAAGTGATAAAACAACGTTACAGCAAATGAACATACTGCATATTTTAGACTGATTTTAAATACATTATAACTAATATACTGATGTTTATTGATTCAATTTGGAATCTGAGTTGTATAATGTGTTTGATTTCTCAGAAATCAGGTAATGTTTCATTGTCAGTTTTGGCCACATCATTTCACCCATCACACTTAACAATATCCCGAGTTTGAAGATATTTCACAGTAATTTTTTTAATTTAATGCCCTCTGAAATTCTTGAACAGCATCAGCACATGCTTCCCAACCTAACCTGACCTGACCTGGGGAAATGTGCCAGAAAAAATGACATGAATGCAAAATTAAAGTGCGTAGGTAAGAATGTGCTTTCAGGGCGTATGGAATGTTTGAAGATATCATCCACAAATCAGGGTCCAAAGTTGATGGCAAAATTCTGACACCTTTTGCCATTGAATAGGTATTTCTTTAAGTTTATCATCTGGTTATCATTCTCAATGCAAGGGTTAATGGGAGTGCTTTAATCAAGATACTGTATAGGATGGTTTGTTTGTGCCCAGAACCAACCTAATTGAAACTCTATTTCAGAATATGCCCAAAATTTCCTGTTTTACTCCTTGCATCTTACACCCATTCATTGTGTTTTAGGGTACCAGCCAATACTCTGTCCCTGAAATAAGGAGCCTTCTGATGTCCAGGCAGTTTTGAACTGGTTCCAGAGAAGCAGTCAGGTCTAGGAATTGGTGCATGCATAGTTGTCCTGTGCCATGTGTCAACAAAAAGCTGCTGTGCCCCATCAACACTGCCTTGCTGGGCTCCTCCACCGGACATGCAGGGTATCGTTAACATCTCACAGATACTCGGCTCTGTCTGCACATAATCTGTGCCAATCTGGAGCTTTACTGCCAGCATGGGCACCTATAGTACCTTGTTGACTTGGAGGGGTACAGTCCAGAAGAACACTGCTGGGTATCAGGTGCTGACATTCTGCACCCAATCTTGGTGGATGTTCACTGGCAGAACCCAGTCTGAACAATGCCCAAACCACAAGGTCACCCTCGAACTCAGGTGCCGAAAATTGTACAAGGGGGGTTACTGAGAGGGATCGGTCTCCACCATCGCACTGCAACCATGCCTCTGCAACCAGTCTCTATCACTGGAGTACTGACAGCTGCTGATCGTCTTGGTTAACTGGTTAACTGGTTTTTCCAGTTCCCTTGTCGTGAGGAATTACGAGATATATGCCTGAAATCCAAACATTCTTGATCCCTGCTTTTTCCCCAAGATCCCGATTCCCCTCCTGTGTGGTTCAATGTCAGATATTATCCTGATCCTCTGCTCTGTGCCTGTGTGCTCCTTCCCATTCTTGGTGTGCATGTAGGTATTGATCTCCCTATGTTTGCATGTGCGCTTCCCTGTCCCTTTACTCCCGCAATAGATTACCTGGCTTCTCAACCTTTGGGTTTTAATCATAGTCTAGTGCATTGGTTTTCATTTAGCTCTGCCTTTTGGTCTCCTGTTCACTATAGGTACCACACGACGGATTTGTTCATTAAGCAAATTGGTGTTTGTCCTGATCTGAGGTGGATCTGATGTGTGAGAGTACCAGTCTCTCGAAGCACTTCATGGGCGTCAGAGCAACTGAGCGATAGTCATTCAGGCACTTCACCACTGACTTCTTGGAAACTGGGACCATGATAGAAATTTGAACACAAATCGGAACAGCCACATGTTGCAGCGAGAGATTAAACATATTGGTGAACATGCCTGCAAGCTGAGCAGTGCATGTCTTCAGTGTCCGTCTAGGCTCTCCATCTGGCCTTGTTAGCATCAACCTTCTGAAGGATGGACCTCACCTGCAGCTGTAGAACCGGTTGCTGTTCACCTGCAGGTAGTGTGGTGTAGAGAGCAGCTCCTCATTCTTGAATGTGAAAATTAGCAAAAAAAACTGGTTTAATGCATCGCGAAGACTTGTTTTGTTGGTGGGCTGCAGAACGTTGGTCCTATAATCTGTAAATGCCTTAATTCCATTCCATATGTTGCAGGGGTTGTTGTGCACTATGCCATTCATGCTTGGCTTGCAGCATTAGCACAAATGCCAGCTCACTTTCCTTGCACCCCCTGTGTCACCTCACTGGGGGTATAGCAGCTCTGGGGAACTTTGAACTCCGTAGGATCCTGGACGGAATGAACTTGATCCCTAATGGAAAGTAACCGGGACTGCTTGTATGAGTGTGCCCCTACTTTTACAAAGTTGAAGACAGACATAATAGATATAAATCGACAACAAGAAGCACATTGCTATGAGTTAGTGGAGAGAGTTGAGCTGCTGGTCCTGCACGTGCTCCCATCATGGTCCTATTTGGAAAAAGATCTGGGATATTTTTTAGAATTATTGTGTTAACAGGAACAAGGGGGATCAGACTGCCCTTTGACATCACTGAGGTGTTGTTTCAATTTCGGTGCAATTTGTCTAAAAATTTCATCAGTTCCTCATCTTCACCCATATTCAAACTTTTTGAGTTATTGCACTAACAAGGAAGTGTCAGTGACAGCAGACCAGTCCAAAAACCATATGTATTCCCCACACATGTAATACAATTACACACCACATAGCAATGTTTTTACATTTTTATTTTTCCTCTGATTTTTTACACCATAATTTCTTTCAATTAGGTACAAAACAGGAATTTAATTAGTTAGTTTTACAATGGCTTCATTACCAGCAATGAACATTTTGTAGTTTATTTTTATTACTTTTAAGTCATTGGGTCTCAGATGGTACATTTTGAAGTTACCAAGGAACCTCAGTAGATATCACTTATAACGGACTTACTTGTCTCTCTCTTAGATTGTTCAAAATTAACCAGCAAAAGAGTTTACTTAAAAGGTTGAATGAACAAGCTGAGAGACTATAGTGAACATAGTCCAGGGGACTCCAGAAGCAGAGCTGTGGACTAATAACTTATTGTTTCAGCACATCATCACAGATTGTAAATACTTATCAGTACACAACTTTACAATTTTTACAGCCCCATTCCAAAATATAAAAATAATTAACGTCTTTTAAAATATTTTGCTAACACTTCAGAACAGGGTAAATTACCTCTTTCACTTTGAAAATCATTTCAGAGCAGTAAAATGGAAAGATTAATAGTTACCTAGTGAATATCACCTGGTGATCTTGTAACTCATCTCTGTTAGTAGCGATCTATGCTATTTGGAAAAGGTGAGTTCACTGAAACACCATGAATAAATTATTAAGAAAAAACACTATTGTGAACAGGAATATGCTTTTCCAAAGATGAATACTGTAAACATCATGAAGCTGGGTGTAAGCATCACTTAATTGTTATCACTGCTGCTTTTGTTCCTTCTAAACTGTCTGTATTGCACAAACCTTTTCATCATCTGTTTTTTGTACTTATCTCACTATTATAATCCTAGAGGACAACTATTTCATACAAAATGGTCAATATCTTCCAAATCACTACATCACAGTGTTGTGATGGTTCTTCTGAAAGAAGAAAATACAGTATCAATACAGAACTTTGTCACAGACTGGGAGAAAATCAGGTCTTAAAAACAATGTGAAGTTAGTCCACTTCTAAAAGATGATTCATACTAGATTAGTATAAATAAAATTTGTCAGCCATATCTTCCATGTCTATTAGGTGGATACAAATTTACTGAAGCCAAATAAGTTAAAATAATACAAATGAATCAAATGTACAAGAAAGTAAAGGAAACAAAGAGCTCTGATTATGAATCAATGCAAATAATGGCCAATACACTGAATTGTTGATTCATTGCATAACTTATGTTACTCCACAAAGATTATTTTTATCATTGTCATGGAGTCAACGCCATGATGGTGTTACAGCAAGTGAAAGCACCAGTACCAGATGGTAAACCAGAATTCAACAATGTAATAAAGCAGGGGTGGCAAACCTGATCCATGGAGGGCCGGTGCGGGTTTTTGGGATGGCCTCTCAATTAGCCAATAACAGTGGGCCTCCAGGACTGGAGTTGAGAACCACTGTTTTATTATTGGCTAATGGAGAAGTCATCTCAAAAACCTACACCCACACTGGCCCTCCGTGGAATAGGGTCCCCACCCCTGCAATAGAGTTTATAAACCAGGCCTGAACTGAAATAAACATGCCCTTTGTATGTAAATTCTTAGGTAAATGACCATGTATTTAGTAGCTGAAAAGGAATCTTTTCTTACCAATTTACAGAATAAAATAATGAAGATTCAGCTTAGGAAATGCACATTAAATCATCTTGATATAAACTACTGTATAGGTGGGAATTTAATTTTGATTACAAATCTTTCCTAACAACTGTAAACAGATCAAAAAATATTAATAACCAGGCTATTGTTTTTATTTTATAACGAAACCTATTAACTTAAAATACCACTGTTTTTAAAACATTATTAAAAATTACTATGCTGTGACTACAATAGTGCACCATGTGATTCTGTACATAAAAGGGGTTGCTAGTCAATGATATGCTGTAACTGTTTTACGTGCTGTCATCAATATTCACACATTGTGCTATGTTTATTATTAATGTCAGGGTGTAGTCCCAGTGTCACTACTCAGGAATATTTTACCAAACACACATAAATTAAGACAGCACAGGTGAAACTTAAACAACAGTTACTAATTGCACTTCTTTTTATTCATGTAGACCATTCAGTATAAGCATCACGATTTAAATTTCGATATATACTGGGGGAAATGTTTGTTCCTTCATATCTCTGATGAGAGCTCAGGCCCAAGTCTGTTTAGTATAGCTAAAAAACCTTTACTTTTACACAGTTCCAAAAAGGACAAAATGTCATGAACACACACATACACACACACACACCCATTATACACATTATTAATTTACATCACACCTAAGGCCAAGGCACCTTCTGCATGCAGCCTATACAATGGCTCCTTCATTTAGCAATTTTTTGCTGTGTTCCACGTACTCAATTCCTCTCTCCCCTTTTTGCCTCGAGCGAATCAGGTCTGCTAGTCATCATCTCATCTATCGTCACGACCAGAACACACATGATGTGGCTTCGCAACGCTGTTCTGTTCCACCACTTGGCCAGCTTTACATACAGGTCTCTGAGTCACACTCTTCCCTAACCCCCTAACCCCTTATACTACTGTTGCCCCAAAGGAAATGTTGAGGCTGCGGCTGTAGAGTGCAAAATGGCACTAGAAGGTAAAGCAGATGACAAACATGAAGATGATGAAGAGGAAGATGAAAACACCACTGTCCCAGTGCAACCGTCAGGGTGTGAAGTCGGCCCAGTGCTGGGAAGTGCAGACATCAAGGGGGGCTTCTGAGGAGAGCTTGACCGAGTCTGTGGTTGATTCTGCTGAGGTAGGTGGGGAAGTTCTGTCTGCAGCTGGGGCTGAGACAGCAGTGGAGCCTGCATCTGCTGCGAATTTGATTGAAGTGGATTTTGTTGTAACTGGAACATGTTAACTGGAGTCTGCTGCAGCTGGAGGTGTAACAGTTGCGGCTGCAAATGTAGCTGCTGATGCAGATCTTGCAGCTCCAGGGCTGCTGAGTGTGTGTGTGCTTGGTGGTGCTGTCCCGCTAGTGGCTGTGTGTCTGTTGACCCCACTCCACTCCATAGAACCGGCACCCCTCCAACACCGATCTGAGGGGGAGACACAGAACAGCGGGCAACAGGAGCAGGGGCTGATGGGATGTTCGGGGGAACAGGCGTAAACCAACTAGAGGTGGTAGTCTGTAAGAAAGACATGCAAAATGACCCAAACACAAAAATACAGGGAAGCAAAATAAGTACCATTCATATCAACATCAAACTTATCTCTAAGACTTTAATAAGCCAGTTATGTTTGCAAAAGTAGAACACTTTAACTGTAAATGAGTAAAATCATGGGAAAATACTCCACACTTTGCAGTATTTTGAATCGCTTAGGTATCTACCTCAGGTGGCTGGCTCCAACCTCCTATTTCCTGCACTTGTTGAATTTGCTTAATCTGATTGAGCGAGGGCTTGGGGAGATTTGGACCCGTAGTTTCTTTGGTCCAGTCATCCACCAGTTTATGCAAGTCATCCGTAAATGTGCTCTTCCTATTATTTGAGCCCGGAGGTAAGGGGCTGGGGTCTAATGAGAAACGGGAAGGGAAGGGAAGGGAAGTTATGAGTTAATCCCATATTAGTCATGTAAAAAGTTGCCGTGTAAATTCAGTAAAATTTAGACAGCTTGACAATCTTGTCAGAGCAGGTAATTAATGATAACTGACTTTGGTGGACATTTCAGGTCCAAAAAGTAAAAATTCAGACCATGATTTTGTTTCAATCCATCAGTTGAGTACTCCATGACAGTGACTTTTTATACTCCGCTGGTTTAAACCAACTGGTGGAGATTTTTACTTTCTGGATCCACCTCTGCTCTCAGCTCATGCTATATAGACCTGGCCCTGTTGTCTTCAGCTTGGACCCTCACCTCTTGCAGCTGACGGAACAGGGGAGCATTCTGGGGGGCAGAAGAGGGGAAACCTGCCCTCCTCTCCACCAGAGAAGCTGCTGGACTGCTGGTTTCCTGCTGGGAGAAGACGAAGCTGGTCAGATGCAGGGTAGAGTCTAACATATCTAAAGTACCCCAACAAGTCGGAGACAAATTTTCAACAAGAATAAATAAACAAAACAAATAAATGGGGGACAAAATGGATGGACAGACAGACAGTCTGATTGATTTATTGCTAAAAAGTTTTAGTGTTAACCAGCATGCGTGGCTCCATTGTTGTCCATGTGCGAGTGGGGCCGGGAGCGGAGCTTGGCTTTTGTGGGGCGGGGCCTGCGAGGGGACAGGGTGGGGGAGACCGCTGGATGGTGCTGCGGGGATCGAGGCAAGGCCAGACGGTGGTCTCTGAGGGAACGCAGCTGCCTGTACAGTTCCTGCAGCTCTAAATTCTGCTGGGCCTGGAGGGAGACCACTTCCTTGATGTGCCTAAAGATTTGACACACCATCAGTCGACTGCTCTGGTCGACTGTATAATTTGAGAACGTATATGAACCCCCCATTTCGCTTTCCTCACTTTTCCCGCAGGAGATGCAGCTCTCTCCGGAGGTCTGCATCCTCCAGGCCACTCCCGTCGTCATCGTCACTGCTGCCGAGGGGGGAGGGACAGTAACCCCTCGGCACGACAGAGGCTGCCGCGGGCCTCTTTTTCTCCTTCTCCCTCTCCTTCCCTTTGCACCTCTTCTCCTCCGCCTCATCGTCGGGCGACACGGGGGAGCTGTCCGTTAGCCCGTCTTCTGCCTGACCTTCCAGCTGGCTTACGGAGAAGCGGCCGACTCGCCTCCGGACAGCGTCTTTAGACGCCGCAGGTTGCCGTGCTGCTGGTACCTCAGGCAGCTGGGGCACTGGGATCACCTGCAGGGTGTGAGATTGCAGCCGATTTTCATCCAACTTAAAAGAAGCTGCCGTCAACTGTACTGGTGATCCAGCGATATTAGCGAATGGTTACCTCAAAACGGCCTGTGGAAGAATGAGTTTGTACATGGGCCGTGACACTCTCCTCTTTTAGAGACTGGCTGCTGCTTTCTGAACATGAGACAGAGATAGAGGAAGGGTGGGGAGAGAAACACAGACACACAGATAGACACAGACAATAACCCAAATTTTAAATGTGGGTTTCATAGACAAATTGACAAAAAGACACAAATACCAGCAGATGAAATAAACGTGGATATAAAGACAGTACACACACAGAGAATATGAAAAAACAGGGGAACAATGTACAGACAGATATGTACAAAACACACACACACACACACACACACACAAACAAAAAAAAAAAAAAGAAATGTTAGTCTGGTATTGCAGCAACTATTGCACTGAACTACTTCCATTTATTCTTATTACATATAAACATAAAACCAGAGATATGAATGTGCCTGGTTTCAGTTAAAACGTTCTTTTCCTGAAACACATCAATGGCCAATTCATTAAAACATCATGCTGAAAGGAGCAGGGAAGTTAAACTGAACAGATTATGAGAGACAGCTGGAGGAAAATTAATTTCTTAATACAAGGGACTTATGAAGACACTTTATGGGAGAGAGACAATACTCAAGTCAATATGTACCCCCCTCATCATTCTCTCAATCACTCTGCCTCTCTCACACACAAAATCCTAAATGTCGGGCACCAGACAACATTTATGCAAAACATGCATGTGTTTATGTATGGTGTTGGATGTTCTGGGCATATTCTCCATACACAGCATGTGCATAGATACAGTATATATTATGTATATAGTTCTACTCATAGATTGTTGATTTCCCATTGTTTTCAGATATTCAATTGTTTGAAATCAAAGTGACGCTAATTGACAGATCATCATATATACATACTGTATATATACTCTAAAAAAATTACACAGGTCGTGGACAAAACATGAAACACCATCAGGATGTCAGTGATAAGTTTGGGCTTCCATATGTAGTAGGAATGGCATGGAGCCACATAAAAATCAGAGACTGTGACGTATGATAGGTGCACTTTTCTTTTATGGGCATAATCGTCCGTTTCATTCCTTCTGAATGAAACTGAGAATTCTGAAATGAGAACCCAGACAATTCCAAAGAGATTGTCACACAAGTAATGCTCTGGATGGAGGATTATGAGCCAAGGAAGGCAATGGATGGTGGCCTGCTTGTTCTTCATGCATATGCCACAGGCCTGGACTAATCAATGCTCATGAGATACTCCTTCTGCCCTTTTCAGGTCCAACAGTTCATTAAATCCATCTATGCTAACAGTTCCTTAGATTTTTGGTCCTGAAGACCTTTTAATTACAATTATAGTAATGTTTACTAAATTAATTGTGCAATAGAAACTAGCTAAACAAAGTGAAGATTTAAACATTTTTTTGGCACCAAACTTGTTTCCTAGCACTACACCTATCCCGTGACTAACAAAAGAAATAATACAACAGAAAACATTTAGCAATACATTAACTGCCCTGCTCAGCCAGTTCACATGTACAGTGTCATGTAATACGACTGGACTGTTACAGGCCTCTTCACTCGCTTCTGCCTGGTCCTTTGGTCCTTTGAGAAATGCAGTCTGAGGTGAACCTTAAGCACTGCCTGGTATTGCTAGCAACTCCGCACTAATTAAGAAACAGTATCACACCCAAAATGTCATATTTCTCAAGATTATCAATAATGATTTATGGATAGAACTCAGTAGCTGTTCACTCTCTGCCTGGCAGCCTAGACTTAGGCCCAAAACCTGCAGAAATGTACTAAACTTTATATATTCTGCCAAGTGTTTATTTAGTCAAAATAAAGCCCAGCACATGTCCTGTGGTGCTTTCATCCTTTGTCCACATACTGCGCACATATGGGGCACTTGTATATTATTACAAAATTAATTATTAACATGAACATGTACAGTGTATTAACCTAATCATATAAAAAATAGTGTTTATTAGTCTTTTTAAAAACATGCAGAAAAATGCTGAAAAATATAAAGAAAAAAACTCAAAGTTTACCAAAAGCCTACCCAGGTAAGAAAGAACAGGATATTCACTAAAGAACATTGTCTACTATAATATATACAACATGTATAATATGCATGTACTACGCTGTAACATACTTATAACTCACATACAGTATTCACTGCAATAAAGTCTGGACTGTAACAACCATCAGAATTAGACTATGCACTAATGCATGAAGCACAACTGGCTCTTATAATGCAGACAGATAGACATAGAAAAGATTAGATGATTGATAGATAGATAGATAGATAGATAGATAGATAGATAGATAGATAGATAGATTAGAAAGAAAGAAAGAAAGAAAGAAAGAAAGAAAGAAAGAAAGAAAGAAAGAAAGAAAGAAAGAAAGAAAGAAAGAAAGCAAGCTTTATTATTACTTTATTTTATTATATGCATAGTGCTGATTCTGTGGAGCTGGGGAGTTCAGTTACATGGCCCCACAGCTCACAGGGCTCTTGTTATGTTCCAGGACTCAACTGATGATTTGAATTTCTCGGTTGGATGAAAGGTAAAGTCCTCAAATCTGGGGAGTGGCATAGCTGGTAATTCATACAGTGTGAGGTCAGCATACACTTTAAGCAATGTCACGTATTGTTACCTTCCATTCAAAAGAATATTTTAACTGAATGCGTTGGGGATTGCAACACAGCACTAACCCACACTGCCACGTGGACCCCATCCGCAGAGCACAACAGGACAGGCTCCACTGCACAGGTAGCAGCCCTGCAAGCTGGGTGCTGCTGTGCTATGCTGTCACAGTGTGCAGGGACAGGGGAGGGCAGTGTGCTGGCTGGGGATCGGAACTGGGTGGCTGTGAAGAAAAGGGCCCCAGCCTCAAGTCCTGGACATTTGGATGGGGCAGTAATCCACACAGGGAGCCAATCCTACTGAGGAGTCACCAACAGGGAGAGCCAATCCTACCGAGGAGTCATTAACAGGGAGCCAATCCTACTGAGGTGTCAACAACAGGGAGCCAACCCTACTGAGGTGTCAACAACAGGGAGCCAACCCTACTGAGGTGTCACCAACAGGGAGCCAATCCTACTAAGGTGTCACCAACAGGGAGCCAATCCTACTAAGGTGTCACCAACAGGGAGCCAATCCTACAAGGTGTCATCAACAGGGAACCAATCCTACAAGGTGTCACCAACAGGGAGCCAATCCTACAAGGTGTCACCAACAGGGATCTAATCCTACGAGGTGTCACCAACAGGGAGCCAATCCTACGAGGTGTCATCAACAGGCAGCCAATCCTACTGAGGTGTCACCAATCCCTGAGCTTTTGTTTAACATATTTATGGTCTGTTTTACAGTTTCCACTGTTCTTGCCCCTGGGTGGGTGACCCATGCAGAAAGAAAAAAAAATCTAGAAAATAATGTTAATAACTGCACAATAATACATTATAACTAACAAAACAGAAAAATCATATACTGAGAATGAAACAATACTAAGTGGTAAAATTAGTCTCAAAAATAAAAACTGAAGTACACGATAAAGGCATGAAATGCAATTGCTTATAAAGTATTCTAATGGTTTAATATAGTTCAAGGTTTAAGATGTGGTTACAACAACTAACAATTAACAATACTAATGACTAATGCACAGATCTGCACATCTGCTTGGGTAACATGTGCCTCACACCCCATTCTCTCTCTCTCTCTCTCTCTCGCGCTCTGCAGACGCTACCTTGCGGCACTCTGGGCTTCTTGAACAAGCTGGCGGAGTGGCGCAGTTTGACCGCCCAGCTTTTGAATTTGCGAGTCCAGGACCTCTTGCTAACAGGGTTTCTGATACTAGGACATGTCAGGTTTAGGCCAAAATATCCACCTCCTGCGTTGTGCTGCTGCTGTCCTGGCCGAAGAGGGGGTGCTTGCTGATTGGGGGACCATGCGGCCTCTCCTGGGGTGCTGTCTTCAGAGGGGAGGGGGGCAGACTGTAGAGACGCAGAAAGAAGGAGAGGCATGGTAGAGCAAAAAGTCATTAAGAACTGTGGATACATAGGCAGCAAGAGAAGTACATAAAAATCCATACCCTCAGCTGACCATTGAAAGAAACTGATATACATGTACTGATATCAAAATACATGCTTATTTATATACTAAGAACCAGGGCCATGAAAATGAGGGGGCATGAACCAAAAAAATAATCTTTATTATTAAAAAAAAAAAAAAAAAACATTTTAAAAGATTAGTTCACATCGGTTCATAGAGCGAGTGTTGCTTGTGTACTAATTGCGACATCATGGTATACAAGGACCCCCCTATTGCCTGGCACATTCGGCTACGCCCAATGTCAAACTCCTTCTGTCACCACTGCTAACACCTACATCTCCATAGTACAACAGGAAAGATTTACAATATGAAGCATAATAAAGAGCACGACACAGGGTCTCTGGCACAGTATCAGCGTCACTGACTGCAGTGACACGACTCCCCCACTCCCACAGCACTTACACACACGGCGGCCTCAGCGGGCAGACTCGGGGCTGTGGCCGGCTCCTCCTGCGGAGGCAGAGGCAGGGAGCGGGGTGGGGAGGTTGAGGGGAAAGCCCCCGCCGGCTGCTGCTCCATGGCCGCTGAGGAGGCCTCGGGGACCCTGTGGTCCGACGCTGCCTCTTCGGCACCGGGCTGTCCCTCTGCATCGGGGGAAGTCGAGGAGGAGGAGCGTGAAGTAGATGAAGAGGAGGTGGATGAGGAAGAATGAGGAGAGGTGTCGGAGGATGAGGCTGGCGGCGGGACGGGAGGGCGGCTCTGGAGGGGCTCGGGTGGCTCCTCCCCCTCTGGCACCGCTAAGCCCGGCATAGCACAAGAGGGGAGTCCAGCTGGAGCTATGGCAGAACTCGCTGCGACTGGGACCCCAGTGCTGTACTCCTGGTACAGCAGATTCCGCAGCTTCTCGTCCAGAGTTTTGATACGGTTGTCTACATATTCAATCTTAGGTGGGCCCTCGCTGTCCGACTCACCCACAGAAGAGGGCTGAGCTGGGGAGGGAGTGAGAGTCTGAGTGACTGAGGACAGTGGGGGGTCAGAGGGGCCTGCGGGAGTGGAGGCAGGCTGAGGGGGATTGGAGAAAGGCAGTGGCGGGCCTGAAGGACTGGCTGCATCCTCTGCCAGTTGCTGCTCCTGTGTGGGCCATGGGGGCTGCTGCTGTGTGACACACTGCTCCGCCGGGAAGTACAGGGAGAGCTGTTGGGGGAGCTGTACTGGTTGCTGCTGCTGAGCCACAAGCGGGAACTGCGATGCCTCTTTTTGTTCCTTTTGCATTTGCTCTATATTTACCAGCTGTGGTATCAGCTGATGCTGCATCTGTTCAAGGTGGAGCGACTGATGCGTCTGAGGGATCTGCTGCTGATGTGTCCCGTCCAGAGCGCCGTGGCCATGCTGCTGCTGCGGTCCCGACTGCTGCACTTGATGCGACAGGGTCTGCTGCAGCTGCTCGAGCTTCTCTCTGTGCAGCTGCTCAAGTAAAGCTTGCTGCTGCTGCTGCTGCTGCTGTACCTGTTCGAGGTCAGCCTGCAGGAGAGGCTGTTTCTGTAGGGTCTGCTCCCAGCCTACCTGTTGCAGTGACGGCTGCTGCTCTTGCTGATATGCAGTGGGCAGCTGCTCTTTTATTTGCTGCATTTGTGATACCTGCTGCTCTGCCATTGGTCTCGTTGATGGGGCTCCTTCTGTCCAGTTCTTAGGGTGGTCTTGCAGTGAGTTCTCTGTGAGTTCTGAGGTCTGCACTGGCTGCGCAGATGTGTGGTTAGCGGCAGGGACAGGGTGGACTGCAGTGGACATGAAATGTTCAACCTCGTCACTCTGGGGCATAGACTGCTCTGGTGGGGATGATTTCCCAACAGTGCCACAGACACAAGTGACAGGATATGGAGTAAGCACAGCTATAGAGCCCGCAGTGACAGGGGCAACATTTGAGAGGTTGGTATCAGAGTCAGATGTTGAAATGGAAATTGTGGCCTTAGAGGGTTGATCTGAGGTGCGACATGAATCAACACCACCGGAAACGAATGGGACAGAAGCAACACCACTAGAGGGAGAAACTGAGATGCAAGTAGCAGAATCAGAGGCAGGGGCGCCAATGGCTGGAGCAGACATTGAAGCTGGGGCAGAAACAGTGGAAACAGAAACACTGGCGGTAGGAACTGGAGAGACACTGACTCCACTAAAGGATCCAGACCTCTGTGGAGCTTCACAATCTGCAGGGACAACAGTTTATTTGTTTTTTTAAATACCTCAGTAACATGTCAGCCTTTTCAGGTGTCATACTGGATGAATGCAATTAAACATGTACAGATTCCTACCATTTTTGATGGTCATGTCCGCATTGTGTAATATCTGAATTTCTCCAGCAGGGGGAGGTGTTAAAGTTCCTTGATTACAGTGAGAATCCCGATGACGAATTGTCTGGTTGATGAAGAATCGCCAGCGACCCACAGGGGAAGACTGGGACACTGAATCCACTGAAAGGAACAGCAGAGGGGTGGAGTCAGCCAGGAGGAATCTTTTGGGTAATCAAATAAACCATATTCATTTTTATTCATGGAATTTACTCATGGGATCTCTATGAATAAACTTAAATGCAGTGTTAAAAATAAATTCAATATTACATGCTAGATGTCACCCTTTGCAACCTTGTAACCATGGTTACCAGTGCATATATAAGAGATGTACCCCAGTACTCTCTCACATATATGTAATCAGATGCTATAAATCATTTAAAATGTCCATCCAACTTGGGAAAGAGAGAAGAATACCTACTGCTAGTGGATGCGGGGGTGGTCACATGCAGCTGTTCCACGGAACCAGTCTAAGAAGAAGTGAATGTAAAGGTGTCAGTATAATTAAAACTCCTTCCACAGAGTAACATGAAAAGTATATGCTGTCTAGATCACATATGTGAAACCCAGAGGCCAATTCTTCAATTACGATACACCAAATTCACGGTTCGGTACAAAATTCAGTTTCAGGTTAATTTAGTGCAATTTTGGTGCCGTAGGGAAAACTGAATTTGTTTTTAAATGTATTACTAAAACTGCAAACACAATTAGGAAAAATTGTCAACTAAAGGCAACGTCTCTCAACATGCCTGAATAACAAAACCTAAGAGATGCACATTTTTAAAATAAGTGAATTAAAATTCAAAAACAGAAATGCATCCATTGCTATTGTATTGCTACAGTAAATGGCTTCCTGACTTCTTGTACTGCAACACGGTTAATTCGGGTGACGTCTTTCCCAGCTCCAACTTCCGCCTCCCGTTCCATTTGAACTCGGAAGTTGGACATTTGGGAATACCTCCCTAGTATTCTTGCTTGAATACAGTCATTCAACCTGAATGTTTCCATTTGAGGACTGATTCTGAAAATAATGATTTAATTATGATTCAAAAACATGTCACAGGAAGTGGTTTACAAACTTTTTATACTGCATACTACCTCAGAAAGTCTACCAAGAAAGTATTACACTTGCAAAAAGTTGTTGGGGGTAGCGACATTAAGCTGTGTACCACAATTATAACCAACATTTACATACACTGATGCCTTCACGTCCCATATGGGGAGGAAACTGGATAACAGCAATGTATTGATGCAGGACTGCCAAGCAATAGTAAAAGTGAGGGGCAGATTTGACATTTGAACCTGTTAAGACGCTAACTCAAAGTTTAGGGATTTTTTTCCAAACTTTGTAGAGACACTGTATGGGTGCCGAACTGGAACCATAAATTTTGAGACAGATCGTCCCAAAACTGAAGTAACACCACTTCATGGCAGCAAGGTGAAGCGTGAAAGCAGAAAACATTTAACTTTAAATTGGAGGCACATTGTAGGATTGCCAAACTGGAAGCAATCAAATTTTGAGACAGACTATGCCAGAATGTAAGCATTGCAGCATAGTGATCGCAAATGTAACAGTTGTTTCAGACTATAATGTTTCTCCACTTGAAAACATACATGTCATTTAATAATGCTACCCACCAGAACTGCATCATCAACAGTTGTACAAATCCAGACTGAACTACAGTAACCACAAATGGTACCAGTCAAAAGTTTGAACACGCCAAACCGGATACAAAGGAGAGTGATTCTGTGTCACATCACATGACCTGGCCACTTGACCTCAACACAGTACAAATGGTTTCAGAGTAGTTTGACCAGAGAGTTAAGGGCAGGTGACCAATGAGTGCTCAGTATATGAGGGAACTCTTTCAGGACAGTTGGAAACACATCTCAGGAGGCTACCTCATGAAACTGGCATAGAGGAGAAAGCAGGAGCATTTGGAGATAAGGGTCATGCTCACGGACCCAATGCCAATGGTGGGATCAGTCTGCTGACAACAGAATTTGAACCAGCAACCTTCTGAATGCCAACCCACTGAGCTGCCCCCCCACACAACAACTTATTATTTCTTAAAAATACTTTTTGGTCAGTACATAGTTTCATATACACTATATTGGCAGAAGTATTGGGACACCTGCAATTATATATACATGAAATTTAATGACATCCCATTCTTAATACTGTACATAGGCTTTAATATGGAATTGGCCCACCTTTTGCAGCTATAACAGCTTCAACTCTTCGGGGAAGGCTGTCCACCAGGTTTAGGAGTGTGTTTCTCTCTGCAGTTGACAATGTGTAGAAAGAAAAGGCAATAGAGCGTTCCTCTCCAATTGCCACTATATGTTGTATAATGGCCCCAATGCCATACTTATTGGCATCGTAAAGTAGGTTTGAATCAGTGTACGAAGAACTTATCACTTTTCAAAAGTTCTTTGCATTTACTGTGTTCTGCTTTGTTCCATTGCCAAGGGGCATGATCTTTGCACAACTTATACACAGGTGCTGGCACTGTGCTCTGTTGTAGCACAAAGTGTTCATAGTAATTAACAAGACCTAAAAAAGCCAAAAAAAGTTCCTTCACTTTGGTTGGAACAGGACCCTCCTGGATGGTTCTCATTTTGTAACTTGAAGGGTGAATCCCATTTCCATCCAAAACATGACCTAGATACTCAATCTGCCTCTTGCCAGACTCACATTTGGATTTTTGTTCCTGCAGGCCACTATCCTGAAGGCAATGCAGACTTTTTCCAAAATTCTGCATGTGTGATTGTTTATCATTGCTCATTATTTATAGGTTATCTAAATAGACAACCACATCCAAGTCTTTCATCAGTCGTTCTGCATTATCCGTTGAGAAATTGAGGGTGTTGAGCTGATGACAAAAACTAGCCTGTTGTACACTTGTGTGTGTTTATGGTCATGTTCTTTTTCAAATCATTATCGGTAAAAACTCTCACTGATAAGATGCAGCTAGGTCAAATTTGGAAAATATTTTTCTGTTACTTAGTATAGCCATGATTTCCCCTGTGTGAGGCAAGGGATATATTTCTGTCTCTGCTTCCTGGTTTTATAGTTCCTGCATAAGCAAATTGTCCCATGCCTTTTGACCACTGTCACAACATACATGATCATACTCACTATGTTTAACAAGAGTGCTTATGTTGGCCTTCACCAACTTCTCTAGTTCTTTATCCATATGTTTCTTCATAGCAAAGGGCAAGAGTCTACTCTTATAAAGCTTAGGACGGATATCTGACTTTAATGACTAGTTTCTTCACTGACCACATCAGAATACAT
The DNA here is from genome assembly GCA_015164015.2 of Brevimyrus niger. Classification (NCBI taxonomy): domain Eukaryota; kingdom Metazoa; phylum Chordata; class Actinopteri; order Osteoglossiformes; family Mormyridae; genus Brevimyrus; species Brevimyrus niger. The sequence goes on from JAABNY020000037.1 coordinate 2,928,056, forward strand.
ATGTAACACTTCAGTCCTCAGAGGTGAGCCACTAGTCTTTTACTTTGTTCACTCAACCTGTTAATGTGCAGTAGAGTTTTATTTTATGCAACAAGTCCTGTCCACAGAGTGCACTATCTGCATCCTTTACTACTACCAGTGGGAGATCTACTCCTTAGCCCTCACAAACCCCTCTAAAATGGGAATATTCTCTCCCATGTATGTTTTAAAGTGCACGCCAGTGCCCTCTAGTGGCAGATGCACAAACTCCCACTTGTATATTTCTAGTGATATACTGCAGTACCGGTGTCTATTTCCATGCACACATCTTATTTACAGTACCTTGACTGGCTGCTCAGCTCTACCAGTCATATAAAACATCAAAAATATTTCTAATTGTGTCTCCTCTATCTGCACATACCTGACATGTCTTTTATGTTTCTTTTCTGTTTAGTTCACAGGCATCCACTTGAGTATCTTAGCTCGACTCATCTTTTTTTTATAAGTCCAACTTTGTCACAGAAATGGCATTTAGTGTCCTTAAAATAGCATTCCCCAGCAATGTAATTCCTACCCCCACATCTGTAACATGGCCTGTTCTTTTTCCCGGCAACTTTATGGACATTTGCTACCACCTCATCCATTTTTCTTTACTGCCATGTTTTTCTGTCGGCTGTCTCCATGCTAAGAACAATTTCGAGTGCTCTTGCAAACTTTAAATCGGTCTCTGAGAGCAATGTATGGTAAGCTTTACTTTTCGTTCTGCTAACAAACTGACCATGCAGCGCTTGGTCCAGCATAGTGCCAAACTTGCAGATAAGCAGACATTTCCTCAACTCTGTGGCAAACTGATTGTTTCATTAGCTCACTGGCTACATCAACCGAATCAGCTATTGATGTTGCATTCGGCTCAAAATGATACCATGAGGTTTCAACAATCTATCTGATTGGTCTTGTCTTTCGGTTTATTTGGCTGTACGAGGTTCCTCAGTAGCCTCCGAGTAGAAGCTTCCATGTCGTTAGCCAGGAGAAAATGCTCCATGTCCTCAACATAAGCCGACCATGACCATGGCATATATTAATCCGCTCTTTCACGTTTGAGCCATTGCACTCACTGAGAAATCAAATCGCATCCATGTCTCCAAATCATTACATAATGTGTCTCCACTTAGACACAGGCATACCATTTAAATCATGTTTGTATTTTCTTATTGGCACCTACTGGAACTGCATTACCAATAGCTGTATGTTCTAGTCTGAACTACAGTAACCATATAGGTCCATATTTGCGTTTGTCATGAAAACACAAACAATTTTAACCAAGTATGCTTGTTATGTGACGTTGGATTTCGTGGCATGTGCCATAAGCTTTTGTACATGTGAAAGGTTATTTCTTGAAGAAAATTCTGCTCCCAGTACGAAAGGGTTCCACCCCATTCTCCACACAAGTCTCCACCCAGTGTACATCAGATGTCATCAGTTCCGGGATCTCTATAAAAGGAATGCGGATGCTATTGCTGAGTAGCCTCTTAGAACATAAGAGCATAAGTACTATACAAACGAGAGGAGGCCATTCGGCCCATCAAGCTCGCTTGGGGAGAAACTTAACCAATAACTCAGAGTTGTTAAAATCTTATCTAGCTATCTATCTTATTAGATTTAAAGGAACCCAAGGATTCAGCTTGCACTACCTTATTAGGAAGACTATTCCATACTCTTGTTGGTTTGCTTTCACTTGTAGTTGGTGCTTCGTTCTGATGTAATTGCTCATGTATGCCTTTGGTAGGTTAACGTGTCTTTCCTTGCCCCTAGTTTTGCTCACTTGTCTCGGATATTTCTCTTCTCTGTGTACCACCCACTTTTGCCTGTACTCCCGAATACAAAAGGTCTAGTCCCTGGTTTTGATGCCTTTGAATGTGTATCGTGTATGGTGTATTAAGTAAAGATTGACTCTGTTTTCTTTGTATATTTGGATAGGGAGATAGTGAGAGTGCTTGTTTTTTGTTTCATTTTTCTTCTGTAGTTAAGTTAGTTTGAGATTCAGTGCAACAGACGGTTTCATTTATTGTATTGGCCAGGGTCACTCAAAGTTTGTAAATACATCATGACAAACAAACGAGTAAATACACACTCCGTTTATACTACCTATTTTTTGCACTGTGTTTGTATTCCTCCACTCCACACATCCACCCACACATCTATTGTTACTCCCCAGCCCCCTAGACTGGCTCGCATAACACACCACACAGATATTTGATCTCGTTAGCACGATAACTCAAAAAGTATTTGACAGATCTTTTTCACTCAGATGAAATCAAGTGAACAAATAACAGAGTTATTCTATTCACAAGGTTAAGCCTGTGATCAACCCATCATTTTTTTTTTGCCGTCACTAAATGCCATTTCTTCAGTTTTGGTGTGATTTACCTCATAGTTTGCACATGTCCAAATCTTCACCCAGTTTGGAAAATATCAAGTGTCTGACCTGGGTTTCTTTTTGCTATCACTTTGTGGCACTGATTCGGTTTTGGTGATAATAGTCTCAAAAATTGAGCAAGTTCGGATCTTTACCTTTACAACATACGCAAAGCAAAGGTTGAAAAAAAATCTGTGAAATACATTCTGAGCTATCAGGCTAATGGTTTAAAACTACCCTTTTTTGATATCACTATGTGTGGTGCTGCTTCAATTTTAGAGCAATCTGTCGTGAAAGGAATCATTTTTAGTTTGGCACCTGTACAATGTCCCTGTAAACATTCAAAGGGCTCCATAAAACAGTTTTTAGTTATTGTATTAACAGGATCAAGTGGTAAAACTGCCCTTTTTTGCAATTGTTTTGTGACACTGCTTCTGTATTAGGATAATTTGTCTCAAATTTTAAATAGTTTTATTTTCTCACTAATATAATGCCTGTGCAAAGTTTGAGAAAGAACTATACAATGATTTTTGAGTTATCACCTTACCAAAAGCATCTACTTTGGCAGACTTGGTTAAAACCATATGTATTGCCTGAGAACTGGGGAATACAAATAAAAATAATAACCTTCTGAAAATGGTCTTGTGTATCATTAAGAACAGTGGATTGACAATGTTTCAACAGTAAATGTAAAGTGATGGATTTTAAAGCATTACAATTTTGAAGAGATAAACACTTTACTTTTAGCTGAATTTTTGTTGTTGAGATTTCAGGTTAAATGAACAAATTAATTGATCCTTTCTGAAGGTACTATTTATAGGGCCAAATTGAATATTTGAACAAGAGAAATAACAGGCTCAAAAAAAACTAAGTTCAAATGGCTATGAAGCCTGGATATACTGACCTGTGATTGAGAGTGAAGAATTTCAAGTGCTTGTGTGACAATTGTCTTCAACTCTTCTACAAATTTTTCCTTCTCTGACTCTAGGACAAAATCTTCCTCCACCTGTACAGAATCGATCACATATAAGCAACTTCATCACGATCAGTAGAATCATGTGAGTGTACTCATACAATGATTTCTGTTTTATAGGTTCTCTCTCCCTAAATGTAGCGGCTTCTCACCATATAATCCGCAATGTCTTCAGGGGCATCGCCCTCAGTATCAAACTTGAAGGTGACCATTTTGTTACTGTGGGTCTCCAGCTGACACTCCACCATGTTGTCTCCACTGCAAGACACCTGGAGGGAAGAGAGGGAGATGCCCCTTGTGTGTATAGGTGGGAATCACAAGTGCCAGTCGTAGCAACAAGTGGCCACATGAGCAGCTCATTAACACCTGTCATGTATACCTGAAGCATGCTCAGCTGAAAGTGTGTGACCTTCTCAGCTCTCTGATAGGAGGATCTCCTCTGGGATTTCACCCTCTCCACCTTCCCATTTCCCAACTGGAGATTAAGTTCATCCCCAGCAGCAGAAGCACAGCTAAGAAGGAATAAATGAAGCCAAAATCAGTGTTATAACAGCTCCAGCAAGATGGTTACCGCCATGTCTAATCTTGACTTTCTCCAGGCAAGATACTGTATAGTATTCAGAACTACATGAGGATGGGAGTATGGAATAGGTACTAAACACAAGGCTAGAAGGGAAGAACAATATCACTATTGTTTAGTGATTTTCTCATTGTAAACCAAGATACATAGAAGGTTTTTAGTGCAACTGATGCCTACAAATACAAACTTGTGTGGTTTTTATAAATGGCAAAAGAACACAAACACACCCCAAGTGACCCGTTAGGAGTCATTCATGCAGAAATCCAGATAATATCCAAATTTTTACCCACGTGTGTATAATGTTTATTAAAACAAATACTGAAGCTGTACAAACCGTTTAACCAATAAACTAAGGACAGTAAGAATGAAAATATGATTAGTAAACAAACCTGGATGATGGCTGTTTTTCTGTACCAGACTGCGCTTGAGTATCCTGTATGGTCGAAAGAGACAAATACGCAGAAAAACAAAGACACACATAAAACACCACAAGGGCACATTGACACAACAGGTAATTAATTGATCACGGCATACTTTGTTTAAATTGGGTTACTTTAGAATGTAAACCAAAAAATGTGTCAGACTGTAGAGAGTTTTAATCAAGCAAAAAAAAAAACACGAACAATCGCAGTCAAAAAAAGTTAGGGAAAAAAGAAAATCAAGACAAAACAAAAAATTAAAGAGATGATTAAACAGTTTTACACAAATTCTCAGAAAATGCTATGCCAGCCGTGTTCATATGCACTTGTATGCTGTAAAAGTGAAGGCAGGTCATGGTACAACTGGTTAAGTTACATGCCACTAGCCTGCAGGTGCCAGAGTGCTGCTTCAGTACATGCAACTAACAGTCACGTTGTGTGTGGGCTGTACCTTAGCGATGGCCAGCAAGGCAGGCTCACAGTCTGGTAATGAAGACGAGGGCAGCAGGGGCAAATTAGAGCTGAAGGACTGGAAAGCAGCGGAAGAAGGTGGGGAGGTGTGGCTGATGCCCCTCGCCACCCCGGACTGGACTAATTGCACTTCTGGTGGAGGGAGCTGGTTCAAGCCAGGCTCAGCAACAGGGATGGAGGACAAGGTGGTGGGAAGGATGGGTGAAACAGAAGCGGGCTGTGGGGATTGGACGGGGCCAGGGGGATTGGAGAGTGCATGTTCTGTACTTCCCATCAATCCGTCAATATGTGTCTGTGTGCAAGAATGCGCATGAGCCTGGGCGTGCATCGTTGTGTGCTGGTGCTGTGGGGAAGACGGCAGGCCAGCCCCTACCTGACTGTACAGGGGAGGAGCTGTTTTGGAAGGGGGCCGGGTCAAATGACCTGGAGGGATCAAGGGTGACTGATGAAGGCCAACTTGAGGATGAATGGGCAATTGATCGTGTTCATGAGGAAGTGCACGTTGTTTCAGGACTAGTAGCGAGGACTGAGTCGGTAAGGGGGCCGCGTGAACTTGAGGCTGCTGCTGCTGCAGTTGTGAGGCTTGTGGCAGCTGTTGGTCAGGTGGGTGCGCCTGCAACACTGGCTGTATCTGGCCCTGACCAGGTTGCTGGTGCTTGGGGGTCGGGGGTAAGGATGAGGAAGTTATGGTGGCAGAGGCTGCTGCAAAAAGAGCTCCAGTCACTCCCTGAGACGGCAACGTCTGTGAATAATGCAAAAGCGATTGTTGTTGCGCAGCCATTCCTAGGTCTTGTGGCATATGCTGCGTGGCCTGTAGATCATGTGGGTATGACGTCAGCTGCACACCAGCTGAATCTTGGGACTGAGGCTGTATATAGGTGGGTACTGAAATCTGAGATTGCTCTAACACTGGAGGCTGGGTCTGGCTCGGCACATGAGCTGGGGCCGGCTGGTGAACTTTAACAAGGTTCGGAGACAAGACTTGGCTTTGGGAAATTACCTGCGCCTGGCCCTGAATCTTTGGCACACAACATTGGGACTGATTCTGGGGCTCGGTTTGATTTGACGGAGGAGCTTGGCCCTGGATTTGTGCCTGGTGAATCTGAGACTGAACAACATGTTGCACTGGGCCTTGGGCCAGTGCTGGTGTTAGAACCTGTTGGTTACTGTACAACTGAACTTGACTCTGTTGTGGTGCTTCTGTTAGAGGTTGCTTTTGGATTTGACCTTGAGCTGAGAGCTGGGCCTGTAATTGGCTTTGAACCTGGATCATAGTTTGTACTTGACTTGAGTCCTGAACCTGGGGTACCACTGGGATACAACTCTGGACCAAGGGGTTACCAAATAATTGAACTGGGTTTTGGGCTAGAGATTGGACCGGAGCCTGAGACTGAGTTTGGGCCTGAATGTGATCCTTGGGTGTACCCTGTACTGGTGCTGAAGTCTGGCTTTGGGCTAAAATTTGAGGCGTGATCTGCAAATCAATTTGGGTTTGAACAAGTGTTCCTTGAGGCTGCTGCAATGAAGCTCCTTGTTGCGGTAAAAAGCTCAGTTGCTGTAATTGACCTGAAGATTGTTTGTCTGTTGGTTTTACCGCTACCTTTAGGTTCTCCCTTGGTTGTTGTATTATGGTCTGCTCTGTTTGCTCCTTCTCCATTTGCTGCAGTTGGTGATGCGACTCAATCTGGTGGTATGGCTGCAATATAGCTTGATGTTTCCCCATCTGTGGTGGCACAGCATGCCGCTGTTCTTTATCAGCTTGTTGGTGTAGTACAGCTTGCTGCTGCTGTTGAAACGCAGTCTGCTGCTTCTCTGTCTGCTGCTGTAATATGGGTTGTTGCTGCTCTTGTTCCATGTGATGTTGTATGCCAGTGAGCTGATGTACCTGTTGCTGCTGCATGGCACAATGTTGATGAAGCTGTTGGTGTTCAATCTGTTGTTGTTGCAGCAAAGCTTTTTGTCGCTGCAATAACACTTGGTGTTGTTCAACTTGTTGATGTAATAAAGCCTGTTGTTGCTCAACCTGTTGGCTTAATGAAGCCTGATGTTGCTGCTCTACCTGTTGAGGTTTCTCAATCTTTTGTTGGTGTAATAAAGCCTGTTTTTGTTGCTCAACTGGTTGTTGTTGCTCAACCTGTTGTTGTTGTAATAAAGCCTGTTGTTGTTTTCTGTCAATTTGTTGTTGGAATAAAGCCTGGTGATGATCAACCTGTGGTTGCTGCTGTAATAAAATATTTTGTTCCTCAACATGTTGTAGCTGCATTACATGCAGTTGTTGCTCCCTCTTCTGATGTAGTAGCATCACCTGTTGTGTCTGTAAACACTGCTGTTGCATCAATATTTGTTGATCAGCCTGTTGTTGTTGTATATAAAATTGATGTTGCTTTTGTTGCTGTAAAACACCTTGCTGTTCTGCATGCTGCTGCTGCTGCTGCTGCATCAAGACTTGCTGCTGGTGCTGTTGATCTGCCTGCTGCTGCAAATAAGCCTGGTGACATGGCTTGACTTGCTCTGTCAAAGCTGGAAATGACTGCTGGAGTGAACATGAATGCTGCTGCTGTTTGTATGGTTGCTGTGACATCGTAGCCTGTACCTGGTGTTGTTCTACTGGCAACTGAAAAGGAATCTCCTGAGACTGCTGGAGAAATGTGCCTGCTTGTTGCTGTTGAATGAAACTAGCTTGTGGTTGCTCTTGAACCAAACTTGGTTTTCGGGACTGAACAAAACTACCCTGATGCTGAACCAAACTAGCTTGTTGTGTCTGAACTAAACTAGCATGTTGCTGCTGCTTAACTAAACTAGCTTGCATTTGTTGCTGAAGCAAACTAGCGTTGGACTGTTGCTGAACCAAACTCGCTTGTTGGGGTTGAAAAAAACTACCTTGCGGCTGTTGCTGTTGAGATACACCAGCTTGGTGTTGCTTAGTCAAACTGGATTGTTGCTGCTGCTGTAACCTAACCGTCTGTTGCTGCTCCATCTGATGTTGCTGGAGCAAGGTGGCTTGTTGTTCCAATAATACCTGCTGATGTTGCTGTACAATTGTTTGTTGGTGGACTACAGGAAGTTGGGCTTGGGGCAACAAGTTGTTCATAGGTTCAGGCTGATGTATGACATTTGGGGGGTGCTGTTGAGATAGGGATGCAGTAACTCCTGCTCCACCCTGGGGCAAATACAACAACTCAGTGTGTTCTCCAGTGTGGACATTAATAGGGCCTTGAGGTGAGACTGGGGGCAGAAAAGGTTGTGAGGATGCAACTAAGGCATGTGGGGGAGCAATGTCCCCTGGCTGGAGTGACAGTACTTGTGATCCATCCGAGTGGTATGACTGAAATCAGGATGTAAGGAGAGGTGCATTGCCAAATGAAGGCCAAACAGAGGATGTAAGGTCAAGTCAATGAGTGGAAGAGGCAGGGAGGGAAATGGTGATTGAGGAAAAGAAAGATAGCAAGAGCAGTATTAGTATAATGCAGCAATCATAACCAAGGTAAAATACGTTTCAGACCAATCATATTTAAGCACACTCATACCAGATTCATTTAAATAAATTTCATTCTGAAGATTTTTTCTGAAAAATCGAATTTTCTTCATTTAAACGGCGTCATCATAAAATTGCTACTATATGAAACAATGAATGAAGAGCAGCTTTGTGACAAGACGGCAAAAGTCAATAAGGGCATAACCAGCTCCACAGAAACACTCCAAAATCTTGTGGAAAGCTTTCCCAGAAGAGTGACAGCTGTTATAGCTTCAAAAGGTGGGACCAACTCCATATTGATGCCTATGAATTTAGAATAGGGTGTCATCAAATTCCCTGTAAGTGTAATGGCCAGGTGTCCCAATACTTTTGTACATATAGTTTATAATCCCAATGTATCTCTGTCAGCAAACCAATAGAAACATATTACAATTCAGGGTCTGAATTATATTTGTGGTTTTTAAAACAAAAGGTTATATCTGAGCAAACAGTCAAGTGGACATGACTATATGCCATCCCCTGTTTCAGATATGATTCACAGTCCATGACTTGCAGCGCTTCCAATAAATCTGGGCAGCTAGCCAAAACAATCCCTGTTGATTTTGTAAACTAACTTCAGATGAATGGAACAACACACAATATTCCACAGAAAAACCATCTCTACAGACTTGTAAGACATTTGGAAGCGGACAGGTACTTGCATTTCATGTCTGCATTACTAATGTATCAATGCACACCTCTTGTAAATATCCAGCATCATTATGTCAAATCATGTTTTGTTTTTGCGGCTACAAATGAAATATCGATCCATCCTCTAACTGCATATGCTGGTCAAGGTCACAGGGCCTGGAACCTATCCCAGATGGTACGAGGCACAAGCCTGGGGTATACCCTGGACAAGATGCCAGTCTATCACAGATTACATACATGTGCACATACTACGGCTGGGATTAAAAAAAAAAAAGATTTTCTGGTTCAAACAGTTCTTAATTTGTATAATCCAATAATGATTCATAAAATCGGGAGATCGTTTTGTTAATATATGCCTTTTACAATTGTGGCCCTTTCCCGTGGATGTGTGATGTTTTGACTCGGTTAGTCTTGCATGGCCAACCTCGTGCAACGAGATCTGGGAGACAAAAGTAGATAAAAACATGGCATGAGCTGTTCCACTGCGGGTGCCATCAAGCCTAAAGGCAGGTATCTGGATGCATTTTGGATTTCAGAAGGTTGTAGACAGAGAAGAGCTGGACAAAAGCAAAGTTGTATGTAATATGTGCAAAATAGAGGTAAAGTACTGTGGAAATACCAAGAATCTCCAAAACCGTTTAACACAACATCAGCCAGATGTGCAATCAGCAAAAATATCTGATCTAAAACTTATTGTTAAATAAGTTAAACAAAAAGTTCATTAATGCAGCAGCTTAGGGGTCAATTTTTAAGGCACATATTAATATTTTAACAATGCATCAGGTTAGAGGGCTCCCTTGATAATTTACAGCATTAGTTTTCAGGGGATCTCTTCCTATTTAAGCAAAATTGATATTGAATACTGAATCAAATGGAGTCGAATCAAAAACTGAAGCAAATCAGGACCTTATGAATTGGAACTGAATCAATTGAGAAAATCGGTGGTGATGCTCAGTCCTAGCACATACTGTGAGAGGAACATGCAGGATGAGGAGACCATGAAAAATCCATACACACGGAGCAGAGGCAGGACTCCAAACATATTCTATGCATACATATACATATTACTTATGTGCATGCATACATACATAAATACATGCATACAGGGAGTTAAGCAAGGGCAATAAAAACTGCTCTGCACTCTGTGAGGCGGGTTGGAAAGCTGGGCTTCATTCTATAGCACTGTTGATTATGTGTGTATGAGCCTGAGGCCAGAACCAAGCTGTTCTCTTCCCAAACCCTTTAAGTCAGTCATAGAAACCTGCCGTCTACAAAGGGAAAAGCAGCGAGTGTCTGACAGCACAACCCCCCCCCAAATGACTAGCTGGCATTGAAGGGTCATCTATTGGGGCAGATTTTTATTTCAAACTGGAAGAAAATTGAGAAAAGGGAATGGTGTGACCTCGACCTCCAGCACATCTAGATTATTTTCCCAATTTTTAACATCAAAATGTAAGCTTCAAGTCATCAGTATATTACTTAATTTTGTATGCCGCTATGTAATTTATCGATTTCAAGTGTATTGATTGATCTTGTCATTTATTGATCCAATCTTCTACATGAAGTCACTTCTTTGATTTGAAAAGCATTTTAATTATATATTTTGCTTGCTTTAAACAAATCTGAAATAAACAAAAATAATGCAGAACTACATGCTGTAAGGGCAACAACAATGTTTTCTATGTCTTGAGAAAACAAATAACTAAACAGGTGACTATTTTAAGTGACTGGTCGAAATTACTATAATATATGAGAATGAAGTAGCTTATTTCAGGCAAACCTGTTCCAGGGGACCCTGCATAAGAATATTTATGTGAGAGAATCGGTCTTATTTCACACAAAAATCTATAAAGCCCTGACAGGAAGAGGAGAAAGAAAGACAGAGGTAATTGCAAAGAACAGGCCAGACACGAAGTAGACATGAAACACAGAAGACGACTTACCAGTGAATACTGCTGTGCCACTTCTGGGGATTGCGGTGTTGCCATGGCAGCTGGCTGCGGCAGGCTCTGTCCTATGGGCACGCAAGGTAGCCCCATGCTCTGCCCAAGAGGGGCACTGGAAACACTGCCAGCCTGGCCAACAGGCACACTCTGACACGAGGCAGGGAACTGTGATTGGGAGACGCCCCCAGCACTCTGCACCGCCTGAGGGTTTAAAAGCACTGAGTTTGCAGGAGTGATGGCAATAAAAAGGCTGCTATTAAAACCATGGTACAGCAGTGTTTTTTCCAACCATATTAAAAAGATGAAGACATGATACTGTAGCTGTATTTATCTTCCTATAATAGACTGTAAGCAGTGAACAGGGCTGTAAAGAACACGGCTTAATTTAATTCGCTTCTTTTAAATTCTGTATTGGTCAAAGCTATACACTGGATGATTCGTACTTTTAGTAATATACTGTTCACTAAAGGCTTTATTTAGTTTAACTTATTATAATTTTGGTAAAGTTTAAGAAGATATGGGCTATATTTATTATTTTTCTTACAGGGGCAACCGTCTCCCTGGTGGGTATTATATATCCGTTAAACTGCCCTGAGTTTACAACATGCTCAAAAAAGAAAGACTGACCTGGTACATTCTCCATTTTGGTCCAAACAGCATTAAAATGCACCTAAACATGCATTAGCACTAATGTTATCTCTGACTGGTCTGCATTTATATTGAATAATCTTTATCCCTATTTAAAAAATAGCTGTTCCAGAGTAACGCTATGTTGAAAACAGGGCTGCACGATATCAAATCACGATGTCACATAGAGATATGTGAAATTTCCATGAGTAACACTGCCATATTTATAAAACAGAAAAGGATATGAAATACACTACAGCCAAATATAACATTTAATATAACTTATCTACCAACAGAGTCTGTCAAATAAGTTAGTGGTGATGTCATGAGTTGTGTCAACAGACACAAAACAGTACCAACAAATGTGATGCGATTATTGCGGAAAGGCACAATATATAGTGCATCCGTAATTGAACAGGGGTGAATTCAACACGTTGATCAATAGCCCTCGAATCCTAGTGTAGAGTGCACAGAATGACAGCAAAACAGACACTCACAGAGGTGGTGGTCTGGTAGACGGTCTGTGTGTGGGCGTAAGGGTACCCTGCCTGCAGGGCAGATTCACCCGGGAGGGGAAAGGCTTGGTTTTGCCCACTGGGAGCCAAGTCACAGCTGACAGAAGGGACACTCTCTCCTTCTGTGGAAGAGAAATACAAACAGAGAATACATTCCAGAAATTGTTAGGCTGAACTTCCAAATTGCCCACTCATGGGAGGAAACCCGGTACTCGGTTTGCAGAGACCTGGGGGGCCAGTGGTCGCGACACCATGTATGTGTGGCTGCTGCCTGACAAGCTGTTCGACCTCCGTCACGTCATCGGCCTCCCCAGGGACTCCACCTTCAGCCGCCGCTCCCGGGCCCAGTGAGGTGCGGCCGGACGGCTGGGTGCATGGATGCGAGGAAGTGAGCGCGGTGGAATCTCTCCTGTCTTCCAGCCCGTACTGTAGCTGTTGCTGCCGCCTCTCACGGGATTTCTTGATGAGCGTAACTCTGTCTCGAATAGACTTGCCCACCACCTTCGCGTCGCTCTCATGGAAGAAGCCAGATTTCACCTGGGGGTGGGGCAGTCCAGAGGAAGGCGGGTGAACTGGCAGCTCTGGCATTTGTCTGTGTGGCTTTCTAACACTTCCTAGTCCCTCTTCACCTTACCATCTCCAGGGCCACCTCCTCGGCACTGTCATTCTCCAGGTCATAGCTGAACTCGATGGCCTCATTGTCCTTGTGCTTGCCCTTCAGTTTCTTGGGCTCCTCCACCCATATGCGGAGTGCCAGGCAATCCTGGTGACCTGTGTCCTCCTCAGCCAACTCCACACGTACTCCTGTGTCCTCACCAAAAAACGCATGGTTTAGCAGGTCCCGGATAGACAGCCTGCAAAGGAGAAGACAAGGAGGAGTGACTGACCTGATGAATTTGTCTAAATGCAGATTCAGGTAAATTAATGATCCAAGCATTACTGGACCTCATCACGTCCTTTGACACAGTGGACCATAAGGAACTGTTAGATAGGGTTAGGGACTGGGTAGGCCTGTCAGGTACAGTCCTCAAATAGTTCAAATCAGACCTAGAAGGCATGGATTATTTTGTCACTATAGGAAGTTATAAGTCCAAACATATTGCCATGATTTACGGAGTCCCTCAAGGATCATTTCTGGGTCCCCTATTATTTAATCTTTATATGCTTCCACTTGGCCAGATTCTTAAAAACTGCAAGACAGTTTAACACAGGTATGCGGATGATGGCCAGATTTATTCAGCTCTGTTGCCAAATGAATATAGTCTAATAGATTCACTGTCGGTATATGTGTATGCATACTGCATGTATGCATAGTCCTTGCTAATGCCTTTTCTCTACTGTTCTCATGTAATTGATACAACCACTTTTAATATCTTTTGCTAAATGTTTTGTTCTTTTAATTTTACATTTTCACATTTGTATGATTTTACTTGTCTGTTTTTACTTTATGCATTTTTCTGTAAAGTACTTTGAATGACCTTCGTGTATGGATATGTACTATATTACCTTTCCAGGTTTCTGAACACAACCCAAGCACAATTTCCAAGAATACCACAACAATGTCCTACTCTTTGGCTAGCAATGGCTTTGTTATTCCTGGTGAAAACACTCAAAAGTAAAAGCAAATAAAACACTGCAATTGTGGTTAAGCATGTTGGATTGCCATCAATCAAATTCTTCCTGTAGATACTGATCAAAATATTCCACACACAGGTTATGCATTTAAAATGATCATTCTAGATCATGTCTAAAATCTTAATGGGATTTCGGTCTGGATATTATAGGGTCAGTGAAAAACAATATTCTTCTCACTCTTCAACAATTTTGTAGAAAAGATGGTATGTCAAATAACTATATTCAGCTTATTGAACATTCTCTTTTTTCATTTTATGAAGCAGTAATACTCACCTCTGACTCTTATTCTGTCTAATACAGCCCTCAATAATCTCCTTAATTTCAGGGTCACTCACTTTGTCAAAACTGGCAGGCTTGATACCCTGTACAGAAAGGAAAGAATTCAATTAACAGATATAGACATAGAGGGGAAAAAAGAAAGGAATGGAGACACAGAGATCTAGATTATAAAACAGAGAGTAATGAATTACACAGAACACAGAAAGCACACCATTAAAAACTCTGAACATGGTACACAGACCACTGGACATGTATGAGCTGGCATGTACATACAACCAAAAATATTCAGCCGATCAGTAGAGACTTACACTAGTAACTTTGCGGTAGATTTGTGCGGCGTTCTGGCACTCAGAGTAGGGGTACTCTGAGGTGGCCATCTCCAGCATGCACATCCCAAAGGCGTACACATCCACTGACTCATCATAGTGCTCCTCATACATTTCAGGAGCCATGAACTCTGGGGTTCCTTGAAAGTAGAGCAGGGTACAAAGAAAGCGGTCACTCTGACAACAAAGTCACTCCTTTCCCGAAACAGTCACCAGTACTGAAAACCTTTTCAAAACACTAGACGTAGACAACATCTTTTGAGGTCTGTCATTACAGAGGAGACCAAGAAACACGAGAAGGTTCTGCAGCCACCATCTTCTGTGATTTTGTGGGCTCCTTTCCATGATAATTTCTCTTTTCCACCTCATCCTCCAACATTCCTCCTAACAAAAACTGCTTTACAACACCAGTTCCTCATAATAAGCAGATTTACAAAACGTGAATTACTACTTTGTTTGTTTCTCTTCTTCACTTTGCATATTTTTCTGACACAATCTTGTAAAATAACACTAATCTTCTATCTAACATTCAAGCAATATATTCTTTGTTCATTCCAAGCCTTGTTCATTCACGCCCATAAAAACCCTCTAACTCTTGTAGAAATTCCATTACCACCTCTAATTCATGATTATGAATCTGTCCATCGATCTTTCAAGCACTTATCTTGATCAGAGTCACAGGAGGGCCTGAAGCTTATCACAGGCAGTACAGAGCACAAGACTGGATACACACTAACTGGGATGCAATTTCATCACAGGCCACGACACTTTGATCGACACTTTGTGCACTATTTAGAGATAGCAGCTGCTCAAACTATAAGAGAAAAACTGAGAACCAGGAGGAAACACACATGCATCAAACCAAGGATTGTCAGGGCTGGGAAGATTAATAGATTAATACATATAGTTAAATTTATAATCATAAGATATTATTTCCTTGATGGCATTAACACATGCAGTATTTTGATACTCAAATGAGAAAATAGTTGTAAACAATGTGAGAGTATTGGTTGTGACATTTGCACAAAATCCCCAAATTGAGAGTTGAAATAAAAACATTTTTCCCACAAAAGTCCCACAGGGAAGCTGATGTTACATGATTTATCTTGGTTTAAAAACTATCAAACAGAGCCATACAAGGGACAAAAATATAGCAATTTGCAGTATTTCCAGAAGGCTACCTTAAAATCTTGTAACTTCAGTGGTTGTTAAGCTTCTGTTCTTAGCACCATTAGACCAATAACACAGTCGGGATGAAATTGCATTTTGAGTCCCCTGTTGAGAAGCTGCTACTATAAGTATAAGAGGTATATACCATTCATCTCCAACACGCTTAATCGTACTGGGTCGCGGGGGGTCCGGAGCCTATCCCGGAAGCAGCATGCACAAGGCAGAGAACAACCCTGGACAGGGGGCCAGCCTATCACAGGGCACACTCACACACCAATGTGTTAAAATCATTCAACTTAATTGCATATAACCCATAATAAACAACTAATTTGTATGATAAGATGAATATTTTCACAGATTTTTTGATTGGTCTTGAATTTTTTTTCTCGTCTCAGTACCTCTTGCCCTGGATTTGATGACATACTTCTGATTATTACAGAAATAAATAGTAATATAACAAAACTGATGAACTACCCCGGAGGAAAAATCAACTCTTTAGAAAATAACGTTGAATAATTTGAGTCTGTTTTCAAACTAATTAAAAAACAGATAAAGCTGACATGTTGCATTCTTGAGAGTTCTTGAGAATGACCCACATACACCTCTGAGTTAATTCTACATTTGGGGATTCAACATATAAATATTTATGATTTTAAGTTTTAACATTAGGTGTAGTTCATTGCAATTATTCATAGAAACCTGTACAATTAATTAGTTAATTAAGATTAGATTAATTAGATTCACAGCCCTAATAATAATGAAAAACATACACTGCTCAAGAATCATGATGGGAAATGGCATGACAAAAACTGAGAGAATTGAGTGACAAAAATCATTATTCATGTTTTACCCAAAATCATGCAACCTTAACCTCCATATATGTAGAGTGGGGGTCAGATTTGAAATCCCAACCTTGGAGGTGTGAGGCAAGAGAACTACGTACCCAGGGCAGTCCCTGCTGAGAGTAATCGCTCGGCATATTAATAACTTGTTTCGTGTTGCTTCAAAGAAGTTTAGTGTCTCCTAACTATATCTAATCGTATTGACAAAGACCAGCATGACAGGCGACTTTGAATTTTTCTCTGTTGATAAAACAACACATTCAGCATGAGCCAGCTGGCCTCATTTTCATGTGGAGAATTACAGGAGAATTTGACACACAAGAGGGTTTGTTCTCATTAGCAGCCCTGAACAACAGTACCAATCCGCAACCAACTGATATAGCCTCAACTTTAATAGAAATGAGTCACTGCACTTAAAATACAAGTGTTCCCACAATATGCCACTGCATCATTCATCGGGAATATCTGCCTACATATTCACGGTGACTCAATGCTGAAGGCAAAACTTACTAAATTGATCTGATTCACCTGAATCTAAATGCAATACTGGTTGAGCTAAAATGGTTTTAGCAAATGTAGAATGAAGTGCGATAGAGTTAAATGAAAACTCTGGCTAAAGTGCGTGTGAACAAGACACTATGCTTCCATCCATTTGATATGCATATTCTTAGTGACAAAA
>JAABNY020000037.1:2946165-2967836 GCA_015164015.2 Brevimyrus niger
CACCCATCGCATGTGGCAATGTTACGCAGCATACAACATGCCATAAAGAATGCTGTGACCTTCTCGGGGCTGCATGGCAATGTTCCAGCTGATTTTAGTATTAAAAGTATTTTTGCATATAAAATCTCAAATGAAAACCTGCCTACTGTGTGACTTAGCATTCATAGTGGATGTTATGGGAGAATTTGGAGGTCCTTTGGAATCCCACTGCCACAGCTTCTTAGAAGGAAGTAGAGTCAGAGGACTCACCCATCACTAGGGTCACTACCGTGTTAAAAAAATTCTTCAGTGGTAAGGCTCCAGGGGTGGATGAGCTTCTGAAGGCTCTGGACATTGTTTGGGATGTTTTATATGACAAACCAGTTCAACATTGCATCAAGGTCGGTGACAGTGCCTCTGTATTGGCAAAAACTGGTGGCCCCAATCGCAGACAGCTTACTCAACAAAGAGCAAGTTGAGGGAGGCATAAAGACAATTTCCCCACGGGGATCAATGAAGTATCGATTATTATTATAATAATCAGAAAGGGGAAGCGAGGGTGTGTTCTAACTTTAGGGGGCTCAATAGGGAACTCGATAGGATGTGGAACATCCATGTGTTGGTCGAACTTCAGATACAAAAGGGGTAATGCAGATTCCATCCTGGTCACAGAACACTGGAACAACATTTTACCCTTACAAGGACACTGGCGGGTTCAATGCAGATAGCCCAACCAGCCTAGACGAGTTTTTTGGATATGACCGTGTCCAGAGTGAGAACTTGGCTTGCATTGCTGACAGTAAGTCAGACCCATTCCCAGTGGATGATGGATATTTCATTGCACTTCACGTCTTTACCAGGAAATGTAACATGATTTGACAAATAGATGTAGCATCAGTTTTCACACTATAGGGCCTCAATGAACTGAGCCAAAAGCCTGCTGGCTTTATCACACAAAAAAAGCTCCCCACTCTCGGTATAAGTGAGAGAATAAACAATAGGAAAGAATCACTGAAATTGACAAGGAAAGAAAGAGTCAGGTAAAAGGAGTAGTAAGTCAGATGTGAAAAAAGCAAAATAATAGATAGATGTTTCAAATTCCCTCCCACTACCTGTTCCCCAGGACTTGCGGCACGTAGTAGGGTCCAGCCTACCTATAACACTCTTGGCGAAAGAGGTCCTCATCAGCGTGGCCAGGCCCAGGTCACCGATCTTGACAGAGCCTGTAGGTCCTGTGATGAAGATGTTGTCACACTTGAGGTCGCGGTGCACGATAGGCGGCGTGCGCGTGTGCAGGAACTGCAGCCCCTTCAGGATCTGCCGGCACCAGCTGCGCAGCACCTTGGGCTTCATCACCTTGAAACGCTTTAGGTACCTGCAGAGCAGGGAGAGAAGTCGGAACAGTTCTCCAGTTCCAGAATTACTATAGGTGAATGGACAGTCACCCCAACCTCATTATGAACTGCTATAAAATGGCCACAAATGTTAAAGGTGGAAAGTGGCAGATCCTGTAGAAAAATACTTATAACACTAGCGGAAGCTGATCCATAGTTAGTATAATTCAATTCTAAGCTATGTTATTCAACATATATAGAGCTCCTTTTCAACGTTAAATGCTACAAATTGTTTGCATAGCCAATAAATCAGCAAGGGGACGCGTTTGTGTACCTTAAGAGATGAGGAATGAAGTATATTTTTAAAAGTTATTTACTTATTTATTTATACAAATGGATGGTTAAATAAAAACTCAGGTAATATAAGTAAACATTCATGTCAGTATAGCTAAAAGTGTTTTTTAATTTTTTTTTTTTTATTTGAAATGTGTGCGATTGTGGTAAAGCAGGTCTGTTACGTTTTCAGGGTTCCGGAGGTCATGAGCTCGGTCACCAGGACGATGCACTTCTTTCCCCGCAGCACTGACTCCCAGGAGTCGTAGAAGCGCACGATATTGGGGTGCTGCAGCCCCTTCAGCATCTCCGCCTCCTCTTTGAAGCGCTGCTGTTCTGCCTTGGTCAGCTTGCGGTCCTGAAGAATAACGAGATGTTTGATTTTGATGAAAATGCTCCTTCCAGTGTCATTTGCAATCAATCAGTACCAGATTTCGGGGCCTAGCAGTGCCTCTGGGTGAGAGAGTAAAGTATATATTACAGGAAGAGAGCGAGCAGGACCATGTGACATCACCCTTATGTAAATGGACCTGCAAAACCAATTCTGGCCATTCTGTGGCATTTTTCCTAGCTTGAGTCAAAACTGGCTGCATCAAAATTCCTTACCAGTATGCTACTTACGGTAAACAAACAGTAACATTACGTGAGATTTTTTAAGCATGTCAAACTTAAGTATGGAATTATATAAAGCTAAGCTCTGGTTGCAGACTGTGACAGACCGGAGGTTTTACCACCGTTAGAAGCTAAATACTGCCGTGTAGAGACATATTCTGTCTCATGAATTAAACCCCGACAGCGTTGCACACAGTTTGCCCTCCACTGCGCTTGGGAACTGTTTGGTCGAAACAAATGTTTAACCACTTGTGTTCTGTGGATCTCTTTTTGGCAGAGCATTGCTACATTCTGACTGGTTGTTGCCGAACTGTATCACAGCTCATTACCATAAAGTTGACAGGGCTTCAACTTCATTTTGATCCTTCCACTGCCCAAACTCTGCTACCACTAGGAGAAGCGTCTTCCCATAGAGAATGAAATACTTCTGGTGGCTTTGAAGCTCTCACTGCTCGCGGTGTGAAGGCAACTTTAGGGCACCGTGCAAAGCAACTGGAAAGTTTCTGGTTCAAACACCAGGTTTGACAGTTTCACCATTGGGCCCAAATGCTGTCTGACTCCACCTTTTTAACTGTATGTCACTTCAGATAAAAACGTCAACTAAATAAAAAAAAATACGTAACATCATTTTAAAAATACAGGGCTTGTGAAGAAGAATCAGTGAAAGGGCCTATGAAAAACAGTACAACGTGGCAATGCAGAATATTAGGGGTGTCCTGATCTTCAATCCACGTTTCTGGCCCCTCAATCGCATCCATTTAATACGTATTTCTGCTGATTATGAGTACCAATCCAATCTTTCAGTAAATATTTGCATTCTTTTTCTAGGCAAGCCTTGCGATTTCACAGTATTCTTCCTTACCTTCCTGCTAATTCTGGGATGCCCAACCTTTTTTTACTCTATATCAACTTTTCAAGTGGCCAGTGTGCCGAGATCTACCAGTTCAAATAGGGAGCCATAGCTATTACTCTGTTACTCTATTATTACTCCAGCTATTGCCTTTCTACATAGTTAACATGCACACAGCAAATCCAGGTTATTCTTCAAACTGAAGACGTGTAAATAAATGTATTACCTTAGTGGGACCACTGGCACTGGGAAGATGCAGCTGAAATTGTACACTGAATAATTGGTGCGCAAGTGTACGGACGCTTGCATGATAGATTGAGAATTAGTCCGCCATAGAAGATCGACTGTTTATGCATCCCTGACTAAATTCGATTTGTTGTATTCAAAGATGCTCTGTTGCCATCTCCTCTTGAAAGGATGGAACTGCCAACATTTCAGGTACCTGTCAGGCTGTGTCGAGCTTCCAATTTAAAGAATTTCCACACAGTTGATATCTAGTGTGTAGCTTGTAGTTTCAAGCCATGCGCCTCAGGCTTCCTACAACATGAGATCCTTTTAATCTGTGCAACTGACGTAAATTGAGTGGCCGCGGGAAACCGGGTTTGTGAAAGACATGCAGCACAGCTAAGGGAAGCAGCACAGAGGCCAGGTTAAAGTCCACCCAGGTAGCGGTAAAAAGAAGATTGAATTGTGCCTCCTGCGAATTAAATTCTAATGAGTGATGCTCTAGATATGATGAAACACAGTTGTGCTAAATCTAGCGTTGGCCGCTATTGTAACTTAAAAATACTGTATAAACAATAATGTCATGTCATCCAATCAATAGGCTGATTTAAAAACATCATGGGCCTCTCAAGCACTGGTTCACAAACTTTCTACACCATGTACCACCTCATAATGTCTTATACTTGCAAGGAAATTGTCAGGGTATGGCGACAGTAAACCACCTACCACTATTATAATTAATATTTACATACATTGATATGTTTGTGTGAAAAACAAGTTAAAAAGATAATAGCAATGTGTTTTTCTATTTAATGTTTTTGTTCTACATGGGAAACACAGAAGCAAGAAGGCTGAACTGAGCCCCACATAATAAATCGTTCTGCAATATTGCATTTGCATTTGTAGCCTCACAAATACTGACAAATACTCACCAGTTATTCACTGTCAGATACAACACCGAAAGACCAGAGGGGCCTTAGTGCAATGCAACTGCAGACAGCTGCCTGGAACCCCTAAAAGCCTGAGGCCCCGAAGAAAGATGGATAATATGTTCATTTAGATGACTTGCCTGTTATTTACATTTTTAGTGACAAAGTTGCCCCCATCCTGGCTATAATGGACTATTTCTACATTGGCACTTAATGCTACCCAGCATTCTTGGTGCACTGGAGTATAGTGGAAGGCTACTGATTGTTTCACTGGCAAGTGAAACTTAACAATAAAAAAAGGGGACAAAGACACAAGACCAACATTACATTTAGCCCATGTCTTTGATACTGTACCAGTAGAGCGGTAGACAAATTGTAAACAGATGTAGAGATAACACAATTAAATGAACATATGCAAAAATGCAAGACTAACCTTAGCCTCAGGGGTGCTAAGGCATTTGCTATCTTAGGCTACAGCCTAGGGCTACAGCTTAAGGAACAGTTAAACTTCTTAAATTTGGCCAAACAATCTGCCGGAGCAATTCCCAGCTCACCCTAATCAGTGAATTTTACTGGCAGCACTCCCAGCCTCACACTGCTAGCACCCCATCACTTTGATTAGCATCCTATCACAATCAGAATTCACTTTATTGACCAGGTACAACTTCATATAGTAGGAGTATTGGTGCCATTGATGGCAGTATTGCTGCCACTTATGTTCCATCATTTTTTAATTCCCTCATTTCATTTTAGGCTCCAAAAAACAGCTCAAACAGCCCATTTAGGGGGCCCCCTACCAAAGTCAGTATAGGTCCTTCCGAGAAGTTAATCTGCTCCTGAGGGTTACTAGTCCGATATCATCGATTACCAATAACACCATCATCTTACAAAGGTCTAGTGCTAGCCTAACATCACAACTGGAACTGCAGAGGCCAGTCCATGACGAAATTACCTAAAAAGAGTTGAATCTGTGAATAAAAAATATATATTCAATTATCCTCTTGGGACTCAGTTTTCCTTATTGTAAAACGTTGTAAAATGTTGTAAAATACAGTGCTGTATTCAACTCATTCTTGAGCAAATTTAAAAATAGGTTGCTTTTTGTAAGAATAAGAGGTTTGAATGTGTTGTACTTTTTACAGTTCACACGAAAGTATTTTTACATTCTACTGAGTAGTACTTTAGTAAATGACTTTTACTTGAGTAACATTTTGGTGTCGTATCTGGCATGTTTACTTAAGTATGAACTTTTTCCACCACTGGTTAAACCAGCAGCATGGCAGTGTGGTGTAACAAAGCTATTTTATGAACTACTCTCTCCACTGTTGGTGTAATTTATTTGAAAACCAAAATGTCCCCAAACTGTGTACTGTGGAAAAGTTTCAGTGATAAGCAACTTCCAACCACAATTAGAATATTTGCTGTGCTGAACGTCTACTTGTAAATTTAGGTTCTGCTTGTCAAGAAATGTATTCATTCCTTTCATTGTGCATTCCAAACCAAAAATGATGCAAAGAACTGCTTTGAAACACTGTTACACCATTACAACCCTACCCAGAATGTAGGGATCTACCAATTAATTTGACGATGAATCAAGTAATCATTCATATACAGTACCAGTCAATAGATTGGACAGACATATGTTTAATAAATTTGTTTCAATATTAGCTATGGTATTTACCTTAAAGGAGAAGGCCTCAAGGCAATGAATTAATACATATCAAATACTGAAACAATAAAGAGAAGTGCTCCACATCTCAAAATTTTGACTCTTCAAAATACCCCTCTTTAACTTTAATAGTAGCATTGCAGACTCTTTGAATTCTTTCAACCAGTTTATAGATGTAGCCACCTGGAATGCTTCTCTAACAGTCCTGAAAAAGTTTCCATAAGTTCTGGGCACTAGTTGGCTACCTTAGTTTTACTCTTTGATCCAACTCATCCCAAACCAGCTCCTTGGGGTTTAAGTCCGGAGATTGTGGGGGCCAGGTCATCTGTCACAGCACTCCATCTCTTTCCTTATTTACAAGATTATACAGCACTTACATAAGCTCGGGGTGTATTTCAGTCATTATTTTCTTGAAAAACTATTGATTTTCAGTAGGTGTGTCCAGACTTTTGATTGGTACCATATGATACAAATATTGCAATTTGCATAAGGGAGGAACGAACCAACCAGCCAAAAATTAGTGTAGAGGAGAAAAGGGAACGTCTTACACTGTATAGAACAACAACAACAATGGTAACAACAACTTATTTTTAAGAATGTACCGATTGCATTTCCCTTGGCCAATACAGATTTTTTTTTAATTCCTGGTTGATCGTAGTTTAATAATAATTAGCATATAAAGTAAACTCAAAAGATCTTAAAATATCTTTGCAGTGTGTGGGAGGAACTTCCCCAAAAGCATTTGGAATGACCAATTTAATTTGACACTTGCAGAGGAGCCACTTTCACTTGTAAATTTAACATCTTTTGCCCCACACTGTAAAGAACCTACAAACAACAGATGTCTCCCATAAGTGTTTTATCTCATCTATCATGCAACATTAGTGAGGGGAGGGAAAGTGAGGGGTAGGGGACACGACTGTGGATGGAAGCTGACGAGGTTTGGCAAAATGGACAAAATGTTATAATCGCACTCCACAGTATATAGATCATGAATTTTTGGAATGTATGTAGCAATGTTCATTAATCATTTAACCACAATGCATTGGTCCATGTTGAATTTTGCAAATACAAATTTTTTTAACCAGTTCTTTCTCATCACCTATGCTGCACTCTGTCTATTTGACAGCATGGCCAACCCATGTATGGACTGTGTCGTTTACCATGTGACATACATACAATATTTTTAGCAGTCTGATGGTATATATGGTTTGTGTTTTCGGCAACTTGAAGTGAGATATAGACTGCGCTGAAATTGCTCTGTTTCACACTGGTCCGTTTCTGTTGTAATATGGTTGCAGTTTCCGAACAAGCAAGTATGGCATAAAAAGGTGCTTGCTGGTTTGTTCTGTATTCATAAGTGTTAAGTAGGGCACTTGTGACTGGACATTCATCGGAAGCTCAGCTTAGCCACATTGATGCCTATTCAAATTGGTTTGGCTCATAAAAGTGACCGTATTGATTGACTGATTGGCTGACTGACAGCCACCTCCGATCAGGACAAAAATCAGCCATTTCCGGTCACTAGCTGATCGATCGGTAAACCTTACTTATTTGACATACACTGTATATGAGTTCTATATGGCCATGTAGTTCATTTTAATTCCTGACTTAAAATTCTGCAATGTAATCATTCCCCACGCTACTCAAAACACACAATATGTTCACAAAGAGTTTTAGCGATGATTATTTTGACATACAGTAATTGCAGAATGTTAAATAATTTAAGTCATAATGAAGACAATGTCAGGCTAGGCTACTCCTAGAGGCTAAATGGCACATATCTATAGCTAACCTTGCATTATTGGGCGAGTCCATCAGACTTGACTGTCTTCTTGTAAGATGTATTTTCATGGATCAACTGCACTTAAAATTCACTTTTCATGTGAAGTGCTTCCACACAACTGAGGCTTTCACTCTTTATTTGGACGTGTGCCCACTGTCTTCGTTTCATCATATTGCTGAGTAACTGGGAACCCAAATTTTAATTAATGTTTAATAATCATGCGATCCAGTTGAATGAAACAATCGTGACAGCTCTAAATTGTTTATCAGCCCACTGACTACATTTGATTTTATTCTTATCTTTAGAGAAGTTTTTGTGTATTGTTGTGCAGTTATATTTAAAAAGAGAATTTTCAGGAATAATGGTTACTTCAAATTTCACATTTGTAAATGTCATTTACATATAGTAAAGATTTTCAATAAATGCAATTTTTCATATAGCACATTTTCACAACAGTATATTGTCTCAAAGCACTTTTGCATCACCCTTACCCAAAGCCCCCCGGAAAGTAAGCCAGAGGCAAAAGTGGGAAGAAAACACACATAGGACCAAGACTTCCAGTTCACTCTTCCAAGAGCTAACCCAATGGACCAAGAAAACACCATACTGATCCAATTCTGTATAATGGTTTCAATGAATTGGGCTGTTTTATACCTTTAGCATCTATGAAACAAAGGGCCCTATCTAACACGTAGGAATTGATATGTCACCAAAGGGCAACACTTAAAAAGAGGAATAGAAAATGGGGAGGGGGGTTACGATGTGAGGGAGAATTAAATTTATCATGGATGGATGGATAGATGGACAGAGAGAGAGAGAGAGAGAGAGAGAGATAGAGAGAGATAGAGAGAGAGATAGAGAGACAATCAGCCACATTAGCATCAGCCACCCGGTCTCTCTGCAGGAGGGATGCCACATTAATCCCATTTGGCTTCTCAGTCCCGCTTTCCCTCCCCACATCCCCATTTGACTCCTCTCGCTGTTTTTCCCCCCTTTTCTATGGCCTATTATTGTAGCAAAATTACTTACAAATGTGTATAGAATTGTGTGACTGTACCTCAATCCGTGTGTGTGTAATCAGATTTTTATATGTGTAAAAGAATTTGTAAATGCAAATGCGTACAGGAATCTGTAAATGTGTATTCAGAATCCGTGTGCATAATCAGATTCGTATGCATAATGAGATTTGCAAATGTACGAAGATTTGTACGTGTGTGGACAAATCTGTAAATGCGTACATAATTAAAGTTTTTTTTCCTCCAAGTGCTGAACATACCGACAAGTCATCGGTTACAAGTCAGGCAAACCTCTCAATTGGCTGATCGTGGCTACACTTTTGCCATGGCAGATCTACAAATGCGTGTGGAGATTTGTCTGTGTATGTTGGTTTTGAGGTGCCCTTCTGGTAGCAAGTGACTACTAGTTGTGATATTAGGAATAAAAGCAGGTCTAATATAAAAGCAATATGAAATACAATTCTTAATGCAAAAAATACCATTGAACAGGACATATTTTTGTTGTGCAAGCCGATAACAGGCTCAGACTGTCATTCTACATCAATATTTTGATTATATAATGTATCTAAAGGAAGTGTTCTTGTGCTGTGGGAACTATTATCATGATATTGCGAAATATTTAAACCTCTTTGTCACGACATGAGTAGAATTAGCCAATCACGTCACTGAAATTGTCACAAATTGTGACACGTACAGCTACTGTAAAGACTAATATGTGAATTTACGAACTCCAAGATTCACGCTGTGACCATTAAACAAACTGGTATAGTATCAGTCATGCTTCCATCATGCTGATATATAGGGGAGGTGTGTGTGTCGCACTATGAGCTGTGAGTAGCCAATGGGCGCACAGGGCCTGAAGTTATAACAGCTCACACAGCACTTATTCAGCAGGATTGTTTTTTTTACCTTAAACTAACAATGAGTCACTGGCCCCCTTTCTGAAGGCATATAAGCAGATATTGTTATGTACCCCAAGCCTACCTTTACAGACCCACCCCCGCGTCTACACACACCCCTCTGCTTGCCACTTGTTCTGCACAGGCTAGTGTTGTCAAAATAGCAAAATTATTGTTTTGATACCGATACTAAGTCATGAATTTCGATCAATATAATTTTCAATATTTTTTCTAAAAAGCAGAAACATTCTCAAATGTCACTAGTATGCTTTATTGCAAACAAAAGTGTTTTAATGATATTTGGGCCATCTGCGGGCAGGTCTGTTGAAAAACCATTTAAGCATATTATTCAAATGCATATTAGTCAAATGCCATGCGTTTTGTTATTCAATGTTTGTCTCAAATGACAAAAAAGCACGAAATGAGTCCCCTTTGTCATTCATAGGCTCCAAGACCCCATACAGGGGGGCCTATTTTGTCTCATCCTCCCTGAAAAATAATATTTCAACACCATTTAGTGTTTTGTCTCAAATTTTCATACACATTCATATCCCCACTGGCAAAGAGTCAAATCCTTGCTGTTCACCACTTGCAGTCACTCCAGACTATTAAGCACTGATGGATAAGGATCTAAATGGTTGTTCCCAAGGCAATTTGTTTTGATTATGACTATTGAGGGAATGCATTGGGAACCTTTAATTTCACATTTCATTTCGATTAACTGATTATGCTGCTAACCTCGTTTTAACTTCATTGAAAAAAATTTAGAAATATTACCATGGGTACTTAATACACCCTGTTAATGGAATGCAAAAAAGCACTCTCTCAGAGCATTCATTTTTATTGCCATTATTAAACAGAAAGAACATGCTAGTGTAAAATTGTTAAAAAAAAAAAAAACAACTACTGACCTGTACAGGAAAATAAACTCAAACACATTAAAGGAAATGCTACATTGTTCTCCCCTATGGAAAATGCCTGACCATCCAATACAATCTTTTCCATTATTCTGTTAGCTGTCTTTAGTTGGTGCTACTGAATATTGATTAAAAAAAGTTTAAATATTGACCAGCAATATCAGCCAAGATTAATGCGTCAGACCAATGCCAATATCTTGATTTTTACCAAATATCGATATGCTAACCAATATATCGAGCACCTCTAACTTTACTTTTTACTTAGCTAACTTGTTACCTGCCTGGTGGTCTTCATCATTGAGACTAGGAATGGCCCAATCTACATTTTTACATTTCTGATCCAATTCCGATACATAACTACGGATCTATACACATTCCGATACAAGAGCTCTTTTTAATTTAATATTTTAATATTATAAGTGTAAATAATAAATTAATATTTATACTTTATTTGTTATTAATATTTTCAAATATAGTAAATACAAATAAAAAATGTATGCCAAAAAAGCTTTAATTTGGATACTGGTAACAAACATAACGCACTGTCCTCCTTCCTTTGTACATCTTATTTTAAGAATTTTTGATGCTTTTGCAGTTCAATTTCAATAATCTTCCAAATGAAGAGACGCAAGTGGCGAATGCTTAAAATGCCCCACAACTTTTCACCCTCTGGCAACAGCCTCACTTACACTTAGATGCGATACCAGCCCCTTCTGTATCACAAGCTGTAGCATGTGCGTAACACAGCTAAATCACTCGTTTTTTTTTCCGTATTATTCATGTTGTCTCATATAATTGTGTGCACTTTCTTTAGTAGGATTTTCCAGTACTCTGTATCCACCCCTCGAAACTTTGTTTTAATAAAGATTGCAGAATCGGTCCGCTACTACTTTCTTCTTCTACGTTCTTATTCTCCCCGTACTGAAAAGGGTATGTGCATGACATGACAGCAGGTGGAAGCCACTGTCCTCACATCTACAGAGTGGCAAAAAGACTGAGAGAAACCAAAGTGAGCTTGAATGCCGCAAATACACAAATCTACAATGAGAAAGTGCTGTTGTGCGATTGATTGTATAAATCAATCTAACAAGAAATAGGAGCTCTCTTTTTACAGACTGCCGAAAACTAAATATGTCAGTATTGGACATGGGTCAGTCACATATGGCCAGTACTTGAGTCATCTATTAGGTCTGGATCAGTGCCGATACTGATCTGAATATCGGATCGGTGTATCATTAACTGCTACTGCAGCTTGTAAAAACAGTGACTTTTTGCACTATAAGACAAGCGTTTTCCAAAAGCAACATAGCACGAAGATTATCAAGTAGTGCTTCCTTTATTAATATTAATGAGTTTTATCCCATCATTCTATGTTTTGGAAAGTCAAGTGCCAGAACTGCTACTTTGTGTATCTACTTGCAGAACATGAACACAAGAGTGCACAACCCGGAAGTAAGAGTACCTTTATTTTTAACCCCAAACATCTATTCTGACTTTACAGAGCAATCCATTAAATCACCATCTTAACAATCATTTCATTACTATGGATCAATGCATCTTTACACCCCTATTAATGGATACACTATACTTTTCTCTTTATTAGGCTCCCAATTTTAATACATCACCTCAAAATCTATATAGCTGAATCTCTCATACTCTGAAAAACTCTGAGCTGAATCACGTTAAATTATTTACAATCAGTGGAATATAAAGAACCATTTTCCACTTACGTCTCAGATAAGCTGATAACCTGATAAATCGTTTAATGTTCTATTTTTGTCAATTGTTTTCCATCCTTTGTATATCCAAACTCATTCCTAAGACGAAAAAGCAATTGCATAAAATATCAAGGTTCAGTCCACTCAGTGCATCATTTTTTTTTTATTGTCAACTCATCCATCTTACAGCCGCTTACCCAAAGTATGAACCCCCAACCTTGATGGTGTGGAAAAACTGTGCTACCTAGGGCTGGGCGATATATCAGGTTTTTACGATATATCGATATATTTTCATACAAGATATGAAAGACAATATCATTTATATCGATATAGTTTGTTGCTTTAAAATTATATTTATAATTTTATATATTCATAGCGTCGCCACTTCGCCTATTTCTCCTCACCTTGTCTGTCTCTTACAAAACTGCACTCTGCCTCGCCCCTCTCCCTCTCCAAACACAACCCACCCCTCCCACTCACTCATTCATTCACAAGTCCTGCATGCAGCGACAATATGGAGACAGGCACTGACACGAGGCAAGCTAGCGAAGAAGAGGTGGGGGGTATTTCACTAAGCAGGACTTCTTGTTTAGCCGCATAACTTGTCAGATTTAAGGTAGTCTGAGCTTCATTTAAGTGGACGATTATATAGCCCATTCAGCCCAGATTACCAGACTTCTAACAAGTTATCCAGCTAAGCAAGAAATCCTGCTTAGCCAGATTAGCCAATAATCCTCTGGTAAAATAATATATGTTCTAAAATTTCATCTTAACCTGTGCAAATGTCCCACCTTTGGGTACTGCACATGCGTGCAATAAAATCAAGCCCCTTTTCTCATGCTTGAGGAACCGCCCACGGATCTGTCCTACCTTGTACTGGAGTTATGGATTATTTCTGTGTCTTCAAAGTTCATACATTTTAAATATTTTATTAAATACATTGATCACGCTTTACTGTCAGCATCACGCTGATTTACTATGCTGTATGTTGAATTACCTGGCATGTTTTAACAGTTAATCTTATAAAGTATTTCAGACTCGCAATGCCTGCTTACATTACATTACATTAATTTGTGTTTTTTATACAAGTTATACATTTATTTTTTGGGTATCTGCTTTCATTTTCAGCCCTTAGAAATGACGATAACATTTTCGGTAAGGTATCACCAATCAATAGATATTAGATATTGGGTGTGCTGTGATCAATAGATCTGTTGAAAGGCAGTAAGGTAGGACAAATCGATATTTTAGAGCGAGTTTTTCATGTAAATGTACTGTACAGCTGTCTGTAAATAAAAGTGCCAGTATGACATTAAGGACATTTGGCTCCAACTTGGAACTGTTTATTTGTTATTACTTTATGGGAAAACAATATTGAGATATATATCATTCAGCTAAAAATATCGAGATATGATTTTCGGTCCATATCGCCCAGCCCAAGTGCTACCCATTGAGTCCCCATACTCTGCCATTGTCTCACTGATAAATAAAATAATGCTTCATGCGATAGGTGTAGTCAGCACCAAAGACACATACAATGGATTTATCCTATTTGTAATGTGGTACTTTAAAGACACAATATAGAAGGGACTGCTTGCTATACTGAATGAAAAAAATACAAGTTCCAGGTTTCAGCTGAATAAAGAACATCAATGTCACAACACATTTTAAATATAAATGTAGTTTTCAAAACAAAATTTTCAGATAATCATAAAAAACTATTGTGTTATTGTTATTCTGAAAACCACTTATGGCACTTTTCCATTGGCACAGGAACCAAGCCGTAGGTGACCCGTAACCACAAAGACTAATTACAGAGCTGTTCCAGCTTGCTCCTGTTTTCCACTGCAGAAGGGTCAGTTTGATAAAGGCGTTGCCGAAACAAAATGAAAGAGATACTTATTTACTATTCCTACAGTGTACATCATGATTTCCTGTCTGCTAATTTCCACTAGCAAGTCTGTGAGAATCGCTGTGTTGTGTTAGCATCAAACACTAGCACAGGAGTTGCCAACCCGCAGCTCTTACGTTCATATCAAAGTCTGTTTGTGTTTTTTTTTTTGTGTGTGTGTTCGCTTTGCTCGAGTTCAATACGGTATTTTCGTCAAATGCCCATGTGCGTGAGATAAAAATACCGGAAAGTTTCCCAGTAGGGGCAAAATCATTTAAGTAACCAATTTGTCAAGTTCGCTCTAAAAATGGCAGGGAAAAAATGCACAGCAAAACGAAAATATGAAGATTAACACAGGACATTTTTAACGTTTTTTGTTGAACGTATTGTTGAGCATTTCAAAGCCTCAAAACTTCAGTGCCACTTCAGCTCCCTCCATGCTAACATCAACCAGGAATGTCCAAAAGGGACTGAACTTCGCAAGCACGAGTTGGTCACTTTGAAAAGTCAGGCAGAAAAGCAGATACAGTATCGATCTGTTCTGACTGACACCCATGTGAAAGAATTGCTTCGAGTGGCAACAATAGAACACAATCCAGATTTGAAGATTGTTCAAGGCAAGGAATGCCAAAAGTCTCACTAAGCAACATGCATAGTAAAAGAAAAAAGCTATTGTAAATTATTATATTTTAGTTTGTGGACTTGGTTGAACTGAGAGTTTGTGTGTGTGTGAGACAGTGTACACAATGTTCATTGTTGAAAATGACTGGACTGTAGTTTTAGTACTGTAGGAGTCAATTTCAGAATAGCAGAATTAGCATTGAATATGCATTACAAATCCAGTCCGTTCAGTTGTCCTACAGTATTTTTTCAAGTAGGTGGTTGGATATTGTCATGTTCCTAGTTATTAGGAATGCAGCAATACATTGCAATGTGTGAAACTACTAGTAATTAATAACAGAACTACAATTTGACCAGTGAGATGGTGGTGAAGCAACCAGTAACACAAGGTAACACTTTCAGCCCTGCTAGTGATCAGGGCCATATTCAGCGTGGGTATGGCTCAGGTACACCTTGGACAATTTACAACGGAAAGCCGTCAGTTCGTGGCACAGCTTGGTTCCTGGTGGCAGTAGAAAAGCACCATTAGTCCTCATCTAATGTCATTAGAGCGACTAAGTCCTTTGACAATATGCCACTATGCAAATACACTTGCAGCAGACAAAGGATGGAGCGATCAAATTTTATCAAAAGTCAGTGTTCTGCTTGTGGTCATTGGTATCTTTTGGTCCCTAACTGGTTATGATTAAACAATGTCCTGTGTTAATGTCTGTGTGAATCTCTGTTACACACCCAGAAATAAACAATTTCATCAAAAAATTCTTCTGCTTTAGTTTCCATTATTCTCCATTGCTCCACAATCATAAGAGTGGATAACGAAATCCAACACATAAATATTGCCCATTTGTCACAGCACAAACAGTAACAGAGGAGACACACAGGGTTTTGACTTCCTCCGGAGACAGAACACAGAATTCTCACCTGCAGCTCACACCAAGCCACCTCCACCCAGGTCTCTGTGTCCAGCCCTTTGTACACAGTCTTGAAGGCTCCCCTGCCCAGCTCAATATCAAACTTTAGGAAGCGACCTCCGGGGGAGGTGGCCACCGCCTTCATCTCAGCCTCCTCCTCTTGTTCCCGGTCCCTTTCCTTGTGGGAGGAGCACACAATAGGGCCACTCTTATCAGGATCCAGGCCGATGGCGAAGGTGACGCCGGAGCCCTCATCCGCCACAGCGGCAGAGGTGGCGGAGTCAGGCACTTGCTGCGGGCCACTGTCAGCAAATACAGAATCGGAAGCCTTGGAGTCTAGGTGCGGGGCACTTCGCGTCACACCCGGCGCCACTTCCGCTTCATCCTCCTCCTCGCAGATCTCCACACTCTTTCGGAAGAAGCGCTTCCTCTCCTTCTTCAGCTTGCCACCTAGAGCTGCTGGGGATGACGGCGTAGAGGCCGACAGGGGCCGGGGTGGACGCCAGTCCTCCTCGCCCCCGCCACCGCCCCCACTTTTCTCCTTAGTTTGACAGGAGAGAAAGTCGGAGGGTGTGCTGTGATTCCGCTCCCTATCCTTGCCGGTCCGATCCTCAGGTCCCGGCTCACATGCTTGGCCCTGCCCTCCATCAGGTTTGTCAGAGGAGTCGTCCGTGGATGTGGGCTCTCCGGGGTCCGTTGCCATTGGGGACAGCTTCTACTTCTCCTCCCTATCCTCCTTTCCTCTTGTTCTTTGTCTCTCTCCGTTTCTGTTTCTCTCTTTGTTCCCAGGGCACTTTTTCCTGTCAGTTTTCCCCCTTCAGCTGTTCAGCAGCTTTCCTTAAAGAGCCGGCGAACAGCCCTATCTGCTCACACCTGCTATTCCGCTGTGATGACAGCAGCAGTGACTGCTCTCTGTCTTTCTAGCTATTCATCCTTTTTCTCCTATCCATTGCCAGAGGATCCATCTTGTCCTTTTCTAATGTGGTGACATGATTTTATAAACAAATGTCTTCTAAAATAATATATACAAAAAACAAGTTAGCAAGTATCAAGAGTTGCAAGGTCAAACAGACTTCTCTTCTGAAATTCTTCACAAGGTAGAGGGTCTATCTTCATTTAAACCCTAAAAAAAAAAAAAAAAAAATCATATGAATACTTGATTGTTCAGACAAATATAAAATATACATTTTTCACTGCATAATTTAGATTAAATTTCATGCATACCTTGAATGAGAAACAAAAAACGGTATTATAATACATATAAGGGATAAATCATAACAAGGTGTACTGTCCATTAAGTTACCATAGTAACCATCATCAGACAGGCTCTTGCCTGTTGAAATCCAAGGAAATTATGGTGATTAGAATGACTGCTTATTTATTAGTAAGAAGTCACAACGCAATAATATATAGCTATTATTAGGCTCCCGGAAATACCTGTACACAAAAATAATCAACACCTAAGTGACATCTCCGGGAAAAAAAAAAAGTATTTACCAAACCCATGGTATAAAGTAACATAATCACAGCATTGTATTCCCCATCACCAGCTCTGTCTATCTAATCCATACTCCTCACACACTCAACAACCTGTAAATTTCTAGAAGTACTGGATGGATCAACTGGAAATGTGCCAATAAATGTGTGTTTACCTGAACATAGCCGACAAATGTGTATTTACTTGAATTCAAATTGAGACACATAATTTTGAAATTACACCTGTTCGTTTAGCAAATCCTCGCATCAACTTAAGTTTGGAGTTTAAATGCAGTTAGGCTCTGTTTCTCCATGCAAATGACCCTAATGCACATTTTGCCACTGACTGAAGTGCTTTTAATTACATTTTTCCCCACGCACTCTGGAGGGCTGTATTAAGTCATGCTCCTCTACATGATTAAATGCAACATTGTATCTGAACAGAAGTTGAACATACTGTGATATTAAATGTTTTATTCTTATACTTTTAAAAATGTTAATCTAAAATGCATGTGAATAATTCATTTAAATAAATAGAAGAATTGTATAAGAATCATATTACATTATGCTACTTTTTATTATAAACAGAGTATGGTCTGTGGTCATTTAGTTATATTTGCATATTTAAGCATTTTTTATTGGATTAGCCTTTTATTATAATTAGTAGGTTACTTTACATTACCATTTTGCTTTACTATTTGTACATTATATTGTAACACAACCACACAACAAAACCAGAACATCATCATCCTGGGAAAGCACATCATTAGTTCTCTTTGCTGTTAGAGTTCATGTCCCCCAAACGCCAGCTCCTGACGACCTAAGAATTAAGTCACATTTAATCAGCCTTTTTAGAATCTCATGGATTTTTGGAGACACATGCCCATATCCATCAAATTATGGGATAAAAATATTGCAATTTGCCAAATTTGGTATAATTTTATGAATGCGTATACCATATCTTTATACAGGTTTAAAGGGTTTAAATTGTGGTTTTAAAATAAAGGTTTAAATAGTGTTTTGATCCATCTGTTCCGTACATGCAATTGGTGAAAAAGTTAGTTGGCTGACAACTGAACTCACATTCTAAATGGTTCAAAGCAAGTACTCATTCTCCTATTCAAACATACATAAACACACATAGGTATATATATGCAACCGAGAGATTTTCTGAATATTCTGCAATAATTATATGGGGTCCATGTGCAAGGTCAGGCTATTTTTTGGGCAACTTGTCTTAATGTGATCAGGTTCATCAGATCTGAGCCTGTTCTTTCATGTGATGCAACACACTTTAACTACACCTAAGTGACACAATTAAATTCCCCCACAATACATTTTGCTAACCAGGTACTGGATTGCTATGGATAAAATTTGCTTGATGGGGAGGTCAGTATTGATATAGTTATTATAGAATTTGAAGAAAATTTCCTTGAACCCCACAGTTTCCCCACGATCTCTGACTATCACAATGATCCTGGAAAGTCTGCAAATAAAAGTCCATGGAATACGTTTAGATGGTAGGTGGCTCTGTTCAAAAGATGGCTGTGTTCAAAAGGTGGCTTCTGCAAGCTCCATTTTCAGTCTCGGCCGCCCTGTATCTTGAATTTCTATTTTTGCTACCCTCTGTGGTGCAGTAGCAATTTTGGGTTGATTTGGAGTCTAGCAGGGGTAAGATTTTCAAATGTAGATTTTTATCCATATATAGTGTTTTTGGTGAAATGGTAATAGGATCCATCACAAGATCAAACAGATTACAGTAATAATGACAGGGTGATATTGTTCACAAGAATATGCCTCTAACCAACTCATCCTTCTTTTTCACATTACTAAGTGTCATTGCTTCAGTTTTAGATCCAGATCTTCACCCTTATAACATGTCTGCAAAAGTGGAAGAATGTCATTCAAATACTTTGCGTTATCATGCTAATGGGATCAAATTTCTGAAACCACCCTTTGTTTTGCTTTCACAATACGGTGCTGCTTCAGTTTTGGCTGGTCTCGACATTTGATCACTTCCAGTTTTTCCCCCCTACAATGTGCTTACGAAGTTTTGAACAATATTTTTAGTTATTGTGTTCAGAGGATCAAGTGTTCTCGATGTGCGCCGTTTTCTTCCTTTACTGCCACACTGTGCTGCTGATTTATTTTGCGGCAATTCGTCTGAAAATGAAACCTAGTTCTTCATCCACATAATGTATTTGAGAAGGAGTAATAAAAGCCATCAAATACTTTTTGATTTAGCACATTCACAATGCGAAATATCATCTAACACCCTTTGCTTTGCTGCCACTAAATTGCATTACTTTAGTTTTGGGGTGATCTAGCTGAATATTTAAGCATTTCCAGATTGGTATCTGTACATTACCTCTGCAACGTTTGAAAAAAAGCTGTCAAAAACTCAGTAATCAGATCAAGTGTTAAAACTCCCCCTTTTTGCAATCACTATGCAGCACTGCTTCAATTCTGGTGAGATTTGTCTCAAATTTTAAAAAAACTCTTACTTCCTCAGCTACCTAATGCTTGAGCCAAGTTTGAAAAAAATCCATCAAACCATTTTCAAGTTATTGACTCGCATACCAATATGACTGAGGTGTCAGCAAATGGGTGATAAAACCATATGTATTTCCTGAAGGCGAGGGAATACAATTAGGAGCAATTCAGTGAGCAAGTTAACTCTTTCACTGCATCTGCAAGGAGAGCTGGAGAATACAGGCCACTTTTATACCCTGACAAAAGGTCCTCTCACAACTCCCACACTCACGTGGAGTTGTCATGACTACATCACGGTCAGCAATGTGCAGACAATTGTTTCCCAGACATAAGGGCAAAAGGAAAAAAGAAAAAAAAAAAAAAGATGACCGGGAGGGGGAGAAGAAATCTGACCAACTGACCAAGTTCTATATGCTAATTACAGCGAGAAGTGACAAAATGCTGAACTTCTAAGATAATATAACACAAGTGCTGCTCTGTTCTGGTCTTGTAAACTAAATCTAGGCTGCCCACTACAATTTTATGATTCATTGTTAAGAAATGAACTGTTGTAAAGATTACTACAGTTCCTCTTCTCAGACAAGATGAGATCACAAGATGTGAGAAGAGGCGGAAGGAGGCAAGTGCATGACAGCTGGGGAAAACTTCCAGTTCAGCTGCATTCCTGTGGAAGTCAGGACTTCTGCTCTGTGCACAACACAAACCTGCACAACAAGAGTAACCATGCCACTTATTGAAAGAAAGCTGACAATGAAATAAGAGGAAGACTGAGCTGGCTTTTTACCAAGGTTCAGAGGGGAAATATCTTACGTGTATTGCTGCATTTCATTCTCCAACTTTTTAAATGTAGTACTCTCTTAGGTTTGGTGGGTCACATCTTACTGTAGTTATTATGTTATGTTTAACCAACAGTCAACCACATTGTTTTCACTTCCCCAAAAATGTAGAACTATGAGAACAAATCCCGGTAGCTTCAGAAAACTCAGAAATACTGCAAACTGCAAATCATTCAGAAGAACAAAAACGAAAACAGTACACAGTATTTGAGTTTATTTCTCAAAACATGCCCTCATTTAGCGACTTCTGCAATCCTAGGAGGCGCCGTCAAACTGGTAGAGCAGATGGAACCAGTCTATAATGCTAACTTCTCACACACATCCTCATCATTTAACAATGCATGCTCCTGTGAGCATCATTTTGTTGCATTTTTGACATCCCACATAATTACATAGCAGGAAATGAATAATTAGGAAAAAGTGTGAACTTGTCTCAAACTCAACTTCAGACATCACAGTCAGCAATAAAGTGATATATGCTTGTGGTGAAACACTTGAGGCTTAATGATATTCAAGCAAAGTCCATGATGCACTGGTTATTACATTTTTTTTATATAATATAAACATCTGACAATACCCATGCATATCTGACACCTACCCAGTCAGTTTATTTTAAAAAGTGTATGTGTCACAGCAAGAGAGAGAGTGAAATATGAGACGACAGAAAGAATACGACTGGGGGTGTGGATTTGCCCCTGATAAAATGTGTCAGTCTTCTTCCTCTGTGAAAGCAGCGACCATGGGTAAATTTCTGCCTGAACAAAAACAACTGAGCTAAGGGCAAAAGGGGTGAGGGGATGCCGGGGAAGCAGAGACAGATGAGATAAAGGAGAGTCCAAGAACAATGAGGAGAAATTCAAGTGTGGCCTCTAAGTATTTTGTGGCGAACTGGTTAGGTTTAGCTGAGCTGCACTGTCCTCTTAGTGCATGCCGACATCAGCATTTCAAACGTCCTGCAAACAAGGACACTGATTCATGTAATCGGAGTTCTCAGCTGATTCAGAGAGGTATTACCTAAAACACTATAAGACATTGTTGCATCAATGAGCCTAAAAATGGGATAAATTTATTTATTTAACGAACATTTTATTATTTAACTAACCCACTGCTCAAAATTAATTTTGTGCAGAGATAGTATTAGCAAGAAATGATTGATTCTGGCAAAGTCTCCAGTGT
>JAABNY020000037.1:2974608-2985795 GCA_015164015.2 Brevimyrus niger
TCTCTCTCTCTCTCTCTCTCTCTCTCTGACAGTCCATGTACCGACAGACGTCCTCGGCTCGAGTCGTCCTTGCTCACAACGCCGACAAGCGGGCTCTCTCTGCTCCTTCGCTCGTTCCCGACATACGTTCCGCCGACAGACTGCTCTCCCGGCTGCAGCACGCCCTTGTGCTCGCTCCCGCCACCGACAGCCGATTCCCGTGGTCGCACAAACGCCCGTTCCAACTACGTCATTGATGTCCATATTGTATATGACGCTGACATTAGTGAAAATACTTAATCGATAAGCACTTTTTAATGCATAGCATGTGTAACTTGCTTTAGCTTCGAGATACTGTGCGAACAAAGTCACCACGAATGTTGAATTATTTTCAAGCTTAGATGCAGATCTAAAAGCAGCATG
Organism: Brevimyrus niger; assembly: GCA_015164015.2. NCBI lineage: Eukaryota > Metazoa > Chordata > Actinopteri > Osteoglossiformes > Mormyridae > Brevimyrus > Brevimyrus niger. The sequence continues at coordinate 2,975,011 of JAABNY020000037.1, forward strand.
CTGGTTCATTGTTCATTGTTGCCTTAGGGATCCATGGTTAGTACTCGTAGTTTTTCCCTTGTTGCCTGAGTTTTCTACAGATATCCTTGTTGTCTCCCACAATCCAAACACTTGAAGTTAGGGCTAAACCAAGTCTCTGAATTTCCCATGGAACATGACTGGATTTGTGCTCATGCCCTGCTATGGGCTAGCAGGTCACCCAGGAGAGGTTCCTGTCAGGGGTGTGACTAGAATTTATGTTCCCCTGACAAAATATCACCTTAACTTGAATTTACCTGGGTATCCATGCCGATCTACAGTACACTTCTGGTTCCAACAACCCTGACCTGAGTAGACAGTTGAAGATACATCAATGTACCACATGGGCTAATTTGAAATCCCATAAAAAGCTATTCAGCACTAAATTTGCCTAAATTAAAGTTTTTGTCGTACAAGCTAGCCTGAAATACTGATGGCTGAAGTATTTTCATAATGATTTCACAAATGTGTTTCTAGAAAAGGGAAGAGACTGGAGCCAGATTTTTCCACTTCAACGTCATGCTCAATCAGCAAGGCCTATATCTGTAGCAGAAACTAGATTGTTGATTTCAGTACTCAGACATACAGCTTGTTACAACTGGAAGTAGGAATGGAGTGACAATCCACAATATGGTGTTACAGCTTCACACAAAGGGGACTAGACACAAACTACACAAACCTGTACATCAACCCACAAGGAACAGGGCAAGGGCAGGCACATATATACCCAGATGACAAAGACTGGACAAGGGACTGGTGTGAATCATTGATAACAAGCCAAACACTAGAGATCACATGTAATTAGCCACAAACTGAAAACAGATGTGAGACAGAAAAAATAATCTGGGAACCTTAAGGAGGAGGCGGAATACCCAGTGACATCTGCTGGCCAAAAGGGAACATGACAAGGCCAGTACGGACAGATCCTGACACAGCATTATGAGTCTATATTATTCTTAGCATGTAATGTATTTTATACAAATGTTCTTAGATTAAAATATGTAGAGGATAAACATGGCATTTTCATAAATCATTTATATTTACATGCATTACCATTTAAAATTTTGGGGTCAATTAGAAATTTCTTTGTTTTCCATGATAACATACATGAAATGAGTTTGAATAGGAAATAGAGCTAAATAAATAGGAAATGATCTTTGAAAAAGTTAGAAATAATATATATTTTTTAAATTAACTAATAATTGTGTTTTTCAAACTTTACTTACATCAAAGAGTCCTCCAGTCTTGTAAACCTTGGGCATTCTAGATGTCAGTTTGTTGAGGTAATCTGATGAGATTTCACCCCATGGTTCCTGAAGCATCTCCCACAGGTTGGATTGGCTTGATGGGCACTTCTTACGCACCATTCGGTCAAGCTACTCCCATAACAGCTCTGGTAACTGTGCTGATCACTCCATTATACACAGAATACAAGCTGGCTGCTTTTTCCCTAAATAATTCTTGTATAGTTTGACTTTGGGTCATTGTCCTGTTGTAGGACAAAATTGGCTAGAAATTAAAAAATGTCCACAGAGTATGGCATATCACTTCAAAATGGAGTGTCAGCCTTCCTTCTTCAAGGTCCCTTTGACCCTGTACAAATCTCCCACTTTACCATCACCAAAGCAGCCCCACACCATCACATTACCCCCACCACGCTGGATACATGTCGTCCCACACTCCTCCAGAGTCTTTTCATTTGTTCTCACAAATGTTCTTCTTTGTGATTGGAACACCTCAAACTTAGAATCATCTATCCATAGCACTTTTTCCCCAGTCTTCCTCTGCCCAGTGCCTGTGTTCATTTGCCCATCTTAGTCTTTTTTTTTTTGGCCATTCTGAGATTCAGTTTTTTCTTTGCAATTCTGCCTAGAAGGCCAGCACTCCAGTGAAGAGTTACCTCTTCACTGTTTACACTGCAACTGGACTTTTGCAAGTACTATTTAATGAAGCTGCCAGTTGAAGACCTATGAGGTGCCTGTTCCTCAAACTATACACGAATATATTTATCCTCTCGCTCAGTGTTGCACCAGGGCCTCCCCCTCCGCTTTCTGTTGATGAAATCACAGCACTGCGTGGGATCTTTAGTTTCTTGGCAATTTCTAGTATAGAATGGCCTTCATTTCTCTCTTCCTTTCAGAAGAAAGTTCTTTGTTTCTGACCATTGTAATCGAACCCAGATACTCAACTAGTTCAAAGAAAGCCAGTTTTATTGCTTCTTTAATCAGCACAACAATTTTCATCTGTGCTAACATAATTGCAAAACGGTTTGACCTTTTAAAATAATAAACTTGCATTACAGCAAACAGCATTCCATAGGAACACAGGACTAATATTGGGCCTTTGTGCACCTACGTAGATAATCCATTAAAAAACAACTGTTTCCAGCTATGATAGTCATTTACAACATTAACAATATCTACACAGTACAGTCATGGCCAAAAGTTTTGAGAATGACACAGGCATTGGTTTTCACAAAGTTTGCTGCTTCAGTGTTTGTACATCTATTTGAAAGATGTTTCTATGGTATACTGAAGTATAATTACAAGCATTTCATAAGTGTCAAAGGCTTTTATTGACAATTACATTAAGTTTAGGCAAAGAGTCAATATTTGCCCTTTTTTCAAGACCTCTGCCATTGTCCCTGGCATTAAGTCAACCAACTTCTGGGCCAAATCCTGACTGATAGCAGCCCATTCTTGCATAATCAATTCTTGCAGTTTGTCAGGCTTTGTGGGTTTTTGTTTGTCCACCTGCATCTTGAGGATTGACTACAAATTCTCAATGGATTAAGGTATGATGAGTTTTCTGGCCATGGACCCAAAATGTCACCGAGCTCCATTATGCTTTAAAAGGCATTGTTCATTACCAAGCTGTTCTTTATTCTTGGCTGTGTTATTTTGTAAAATTGTGAGTGAGCCCACTCTCTTGGCTGAGAAGCAACTCCACACATGAATGGTCTCAGGATGCTTTACTGGCATGACACAGGACTGGTAGCACTCACCTTTTCTTCTCCAGACAATCTTTTTCCCAGATGCCCCAAACAATCAGAAAGGGGATTCGTCAGAGGAAATGACTTTACCCCAGTGCTCAGCAGTCCAGTCCCTGTACCTTTTGCAAATTATCAGTCTGTCCCTGATGTTTTTCTTGGAGAGAAGGGGCTTCTTTGCTGCCCATCTTCACACCAGACCGTCCTCCAAAAGTCTGTGCCTCACTGTGTGTGCAGATGCACTCACACCTGCCTGCTGCCATTCCAAAGCAACCTCTGCCCTGGTGGTGCCCTGATCCCACAGCTGAACCAGCTCAAGGAGATAGTCCTGGTGCTTGCTGCACTTGCTTGGGCGCCCTGAAGGTTTCTTCACAATTGAACCTTTGTCCTTGAAGTTCTTGATGATCCGATAAATGGTTGATTTAGGTGCAATCTTACTAGCAGCAATATCCTTGCCTGTGAAGCCCTTTTTGTGCAATAATGATTGCATGTGTTTCCTTACAGATAACCATGGGTAACAGAGGAAGAACAATGTTTTCAAGCACCACCCTCCTTTTAAAACATCCAGATTGCTATTGTAACTCAATCTCTAGCCTTGTCCTCGTCAACAGACTCACCTGTGTTAAAGAGAGAATCACTGAGATGATGTCAGCAGGTCCTTTTGTGGCAAGGCTGAAATGCAGTGGAAACAGGATTTTTGGAGTGAAGTTCATTTTAAAAAGGAAAAAAGGGATTTTGCAATTTATTGCATTTCATCTGATCACTCTTCATAACATTCTGGAGTTTATGCAGATTGGCATCATAAAAACTGAGGAGGCAGACTATGAAAAATTATATTTGTGTCTTTTTCATAACTTCTGCCCATGACTGCATTTCTGATCCATCTTATGTTATTTAAATGGATAAAAATGATTTTTTTTCAAAAGCAAGGAAATTTTTATGTGACCCCAAATGGTAGTGTACGTAGGAGAAATGTGCAAATTCCATAATTTTTACTGTTGTTGCAAAAACATTGCTGCAAAATTCTTAGAAACTGCAATTTTTGTTTCACGTATTTTTGGAATTTTTCCTCTATTATGCTGCAACTATAAACATTTCTGGGATTCTCTTAAATGTCGCACAAGTAGTATTTACACTGCTCAGAAAAATTAAAGGAATATTTTGAAAACACATCAGATTTCAATGGGGAAAAAATTGTGCTGGATATCTATACTGATATGAACTGGGTGATGTGTTAAGAGTGAAAGTATGCCACATTGTTTGTTGGAAATGAAAATCACAAACCTACAGAGTGCTGAACTCAAAGACACCCCAAAAATCTAAGTGAAAAAATTATGCAGCAAGCTGGTCCACTTTGGTGAAAATTTATTGCAGCAACTCAAAATCACACTCAGTAGTTTGTATGGCCCCCATGTGCATTTATGCATGCCTGACAATGTCGGATCATCCTCCTATGAGACAACGCATGGTGTCCTGAGGGATCTCCTCCCAGATCTGAACCAGGGCATCACTGAGCTCCTGGACAGTCTGAGGTGCAACCTGGTAGCATCAGATGGACCGAACCATAATGTCCCAAAGGGGTTCTATTGGATTTAGGTCAGGCGAGTGTGGGGGCCAGTCAATGGTATAAATTCCTTCATGCTCCAGGAACTGCCTTTATAGTCTCGCCACATGAGGCCGGGCATTGTCATGCACCAGGAGGAACCCAGGACCCACTGCACCAGCGTAGGGTCTGACAATCAGTAGGCCGGGTTGTATGTGGGCTGGGTTGGATCTCGGACAGGCAGGGCTGGACAGTTCCTGTTCTGTTCCGCACCACGTTAGAAGTGCAGTTGCTGAGGTGAACAAACTGAGGTCTACAGGTGAGATATTCAGTCAGGCAGGTGATCACAGCTCTGCCCACTTATAGCCTACTGAGTTTCCCAGCTAATACTGTAGCTGTGACTAGGGTTGAATGCACTTGAAACATGTCACATTTTCATTATGTTCCCTGTGTTGTCCAGATGTGAATGGGCTCTGTACAGCAAGTGAATGATGGAACTCCAATATGGGGTCTGATACACAAACTGAAGGATATTGAGGAACTGCTTCACCTCTGGGGATAGTCACTGAAGCACTAGCCTCTGAAAGGTCTTTATTATGTGTGATGTGGGTGCCACTGATCTGTCAACACTCATGGCATGGTTTGGGCACTGGAACGATGCAGGCTTTCCAGAGGGAGGGGACTTTACAGGGTTTAACAGGTTTAACTCATCAGCTCTGTGCTTGTTCTGCAGTCCATTGGTGCTTGGCGCCTTGCCCCATCCTATGATCTTCCTCATGGCTTCCCCCACCTCCTGTACTATGAAGTCCTTCAGCTTTTTTCAGCCTCCCTTCTGCTCCCTTTTGTCCTCCTTGATCTTATGTTCCAGTTCCCTCTGCATTCTCTTTACCCCACCTCTGTCCCCTTGCCGGAAAGCTTTCTTTTCCTTGATTAGCAGCATTGTACAGTCTCTTGGGAAACAGAGTTTTATATAAAACACAACAGAGATCAAAAACTTTGCATTTTATTTCAAAATATGCTTACAAATATTTGATATTTTCATCATAATTTCAGCCGTGTGTTCAGCTTCAATTATATGACTACAACTCAGTACTGTTTATAAAAAAATGTTTATATCCAATGTATTTTACAACAAAACTGCAATGGAATTGAAAGAAGCCTCAGAGTTTAGGAATCTACTGCAAATTTCTAAAATGTGGCAAGAAACAGCCATTGGACCCCAAACTGGCTGACAACTGGTTGTCTGCAGTTGTAACGTATGTGAGAACAGTGGGCCCCCATAATTTTACAGAATTTCTTTTTTAAAAAGTTTGAAATTGCGTACGGCTGAGTAGCGAGATGCCGTCATCCCGTCTAGGATGTGAATGATCCCTCTGTCCAGTGTATCCATGATGTATTTACCACTCGCCCCTTAGTCACTTAGAAGCCATCTCAGTTATCAGATCGAATGTCACAGCATCGCAGTGCTAGTGTGCAAGTAACTAAATCTATTAAAAATAAAACATTACTGTATATTGTTATAATTGAGGTTTTATTAGTCGTTGTTGATAACCTGCTACGATGCCTAATTTATAGTTTCATCATCGGTATAGGAAAAGCCATAATATATATGTCTGATATTATCCTTGGTTTCAGTTATCACTAGAGGTTCTAAAGTATTATTTCATGCCCAACAAGTATGAGAGAGGGAGCGAATGCAGCTTAAATAGCTCATACATCCATCCACTTCATATTCCACAATGAAGTACTGAACTAAGAAAAGCCGCATACAATTTATCTTTGTCAATATAATCCACATAAAAAAAATTCTTATGATTAGACCTTTACATCAAACAGATCTAACCTTACCTCAACTCATAATTTCAAATAAAATACAATAACAAACCCTTGTAGATGTAGACTGAGCTTAATCCTGCACATCATTCCACTATATTGCAGTTTCATCAATATTCTCAACAATCATTGTAGGAAATACAAATAAAGGTCAATAATAGTGCCTGCAATGCGGCACTGCTATTTGCACAAATGTTCACATTTGAAGACATGACACATACGAGAATGAGGGCAAATTGCAATGCCTTTGGAGACAATAAAAGTAACAATCATATTCAAGAAAACATTTAAACAGTCTCTATTAACAAATCTATCCATTCAGCTTTCTAGTCTGGGCCTGGGCCTTGTTGGTTTACAGTTTATCCATAGTATTTTTTTATTTATTTTTTTTAGAAAAAATGCAAAATCTAAATCTGGCCATTATGATATTGAGAAGGCTGAATGAATCCAGGGTATTATCTTGAAAAATCACATTGTATCAGTATCTCACTGAAAATGAAATAAAAAGCATCGATGTTGATTTATTTAAGATATTAAGTTTTTGGAATGTAAATCTGTGCACTTCAGTTCGACATATGCACCAAAAAGTTAATCTAAAATGTGTAATTTACAGTATGGATGTTTAAAAGAGGAATGTGTCATTTCGGCTGCTTTCCCTAGAATGGAACAGTGTTCCTTTGCTCTGTGAAGTAATGTACAGAACATATGTTATTGTTGTTATCAAAGACACTTGGATCTGTCGGAAAATGACTCCAACTCACATTAGTAATTTGAGCATTTTTACAAAATAATGCAGTACAAAGTTATCTTCCACAAAGTAAAGGCTGCAAAATGTAACATTTTGTATCAGTGCAATTCGACAAACACACACTTGCGTGGTCTAACAATATTTAAGATTCTAAAAATAATAACAAAAGTGTCCTATATAATAACCAAACTGCAACATTTGCCCAGTTAGGACCACTGTTTTAATATACCCAATATGTAGTCATTGATGCAGGTTAAAATACAGGACTTAAGATAAAAAATAATGGAGGTGGCTGTTGAAACTGTATTCTCTACATTGAAATGAAAGAAGTCTAGCTCTCTTGAGAAACTCTTAAAGGGACACAGCCATCCATTTCCAGGGATTCGGGCCATCCTTCATACTTGTTGGTGCTTTTGCTGTTCTTCATCCGCTGAGAAAGAGAATTGAGGCGTTAGGAACGCAGAATTAAAGACAGGCATTTAGTAATGCATAGTAATAAATTCAAATTGCTCGTGCCTTCCTGAAAAATAATTTGTCTATGTCAAATACCACAATATCTAAGCTCACAGCAGTGATTCTCTATTAACAGTGAACAAGAGGCCACAGCAATGCTTCAGCAATAGCGATTTAACAAAAAAAAAAGCTTGGGAAACAGAGCTGGCACATGCATAGCTGGGCACTCGCGCTTCAGGGATGGTTACCTGCTCAAAGGGGCTTTTGTTCTCGATGCCCTTGGCTCCCACAAATACCCAGCTGTCTCTAAAACCCAGCTCCTTAGCAGTACTACTCCCAAGCTCCTCGAGGAGCCGACGGGCTTCATCGTTCAGCCTGGAGAAAGCGAAGCAAGAAAGGAGGATCACATGGTTGCTGTGGACCGTCCTTCAAGTCCCATTTCAGCTTTATCACACAAGGAGACAACAGCGCACCATTCATTAAAAACTTAACCATATACAACAATTCCCTGGTAAAATGCAAATTGTATTTTTGTAAAATGTAAAAATTGTGTAAGATGAAGGCTTACTTAAATTTAAGTTCAAGCAATTTCACTGAGATCCTATGTCACACACAATATTAGTAGCAAATCAAAATTGTGAAAATTCAACAGAAGATGGACAATAATTTTATTAATTTTAAAACAACAAAAAAGTACAGTGGTACCTCGAAACTTTAACTTAATCCATTCAGAACTCCAGATCTAATCCTAAAAAGTTCGAGTTCTGATCGAATTTTCCCCATTAGAAATAATGGAAAACCAATTCATTGGATCCCAGCCCCAAACAATTACACCTAAATGTTATTTTTTAGCATTTAAACACAAAATGAACTAGATAAAATAAGAGCAGCATATACTGTACTAAACACATCCAAGCACATTTATCAAAATAATAGTTTGTAAAGTAAGAAAATAATTGTATCCAAACAATATGTAAAGTTTAAAAAAACAATGGGTCTCATTCATCAACCGTTCATATGAACAAATTTGTTGTTAAACCCCACGTACAGTTTTTTTTTTTTTTTTTTTTTTTACAAAGATTCTGACATTCACCAATGTTTCCTTACCTGAATTTGTTCTTAGCTAAGAACAGAATCTACACACACTCAAGACTATTCGAACGCACATTTGTGTAATGAAAGTTTGTTCAAAATAATTGGTAATAGCAGTTTTGTTCATTCTAGAGTTCATAAAATGATAGTATTTTTATAATTTATAAAATTAAAATATAAAAAAAAAAAATTTAAGTGTAAAAATTATTTTCATGGTAGTAATGGCGATCATGCGGCTTATAAATAGGTCAGAATTTTCATTAAAAAGTGTGTATGTGGGGTTTAAGAACAACTTTGTTCATAAGAATGGTTGGTAAATGAGGCCCAATGTGTCCTGCCCCGATCGTCCACTCCTTCTGTGTGCCACGCCCCCTCATTAAGCTGAAACTGAAGCGTTACCCTTTGTTTCTGCGGAAAGACATGCCACGTGACTCATTTCCCCGTGCGTACAAGTTATCTTAGGTTGGCGTTCACGGTTTGTAGGTAGACATCACAGCAGGAATGAGCAAGTGAGGAGGGCAGTTTGAGACTTACTTGGAAGCAGGGTCGTCAAAGGAAGCAACAAACACTAGCGTACCCTCGTGGAGCGGCCGCAGGAACTTCAGCAGATCAGTTATATCTGAGGCGAAGAGCAAACACCACTCAGCACCAGCAAGATGCACTAATATGTGGGATGTTCATACATCCAATGGAAGTCACAGCTTAAATGGACACAACCATGGTCAATAAGTTTGAATTGATATGAAAAAATAGCTGGGAATGCAAAACAAATTCTCATTTACAAGGGAAATGCGGACATTTCAGGAAAAAGAAACAAATTGAATTCACTTGTTTAATCATTAATTCATTTGTTTGCTTGTTTGACTGACTGATTGATTGCCACCTGAGGTCGAATTTGTTTGTTTATATAAGCTGGTGATTATTTAGGCCCTGGTAGATAAATAAAAATGGAGGAGGGTGTGGTTTCTCTGTCCCATGACCGTAGCTCACAATTTCTGCCTGAGAATAAGAGGGACCTGTCCTTACACAGAGCACTTCTGTCATCACTGTAGCTTTTAAAAACGTTGGGGGCTATCTGCTTTGTAAACACGCCAGAAAGTAGCAGTGTGGTGTATAGCTCAGTGAGTAATATTGTGCCATTGATAAGAAGACCACTGGTTCAAATCCTTAAATCACATTAACTGCACTGCTGGGCCCTTGGGTGTGGTCCTAACCCCAATTACTCCAGGGACTGGTTGACCCTGCTTTTTCAATTGTACACTGGTTTTGATATACATGCATTAGCCAAATATATAAATGCAGTGCTCATCCTGTATAACAAAAAACTAATCTCTCAAAAGTGCAGGTGTGCTAAGGACCCTATGCAGTGACAGTAAAGTAAAATACACTGTGCAACTATTCGTCCCACTCACCTCCAGCCCACATGTCAAATGATTTGACTTCCAATAACTCCCCTGTCACACCTTAAAAACAATTAGATTATAAAAAAATGTATATTAAAATATGAGCTATACTGAAATACACATGTGAAAAACAAACCTTGCACAGGAAATAATATTCCAACTATCAGGCAGGTACTATGAAGAATACACAAAAACTGGTTACCATTGACAAGAGCAATGTTCAGTCCTCGGCCGACATTGTTCTTCACACTGCTTACGAGTCTGAAGAGGACAGGAGATCGCTCATTGGTGTTGCAAATTTAAACGTTTCATTCCGATTTACATTTCTTGAGAGATATTTCAAGCCATATTACAATAGTGGTCAGAGGGAATACAGGTGACAGTGATACTAATCAGAGTAGAGGCAGGCTCTCACATCTTATCCTCAAGGCAGATCTTAGGACCGATGACATTCGCTGCCCCAGATGTCAGGCGGAAAGCAAGGTGCTTTGCTGGACAAGGTGCCGAGAGGCCACATTTATACTTACGTGGCTTTGGCGCTAGGGGGAAGCATTAGAAAACATTACAGTAATAAAACAAAAAGCTAATATTGTTTAAGAGCGAACACTTCTGGTTTGTGCTGGACAGGAGCTTACGCACCTACAGTTGTCGCCTCATGAGATCCTGCAGTCGGAGAAAGGAATGAGACCTCTGGTCACCACACTAA
>JAABNY020000037.1:3021961-3034497 GCA_015164015.2 Brevimyrus niger
TCCATCCATCCATCCATCCACTTTCTGAAACTGCTTATCTTGTTCTGGGTCATTGGGACTATTGGTACAAGACAATGGAACAACCCAGGATGGGGTGCCAACTCAATACAAGGCACACTCACACACCAGTCACCCACACCTATGGGCAATTTGGCAACCCCAATTAGCCTCAGAATGTTTTTGGACTGTGGGAGGAAACCAACATACCTGGAGGAATCCTCACAGCAACACGGAGAGAACATGCAAACTCCACTCACAAGGAACCCTGGCGGACACCCAAAAACAAGTTCCAGAGATGTGAGGTGACTAACCACTGCACCACCCCTCGCTCTGTTCCACTTGGTTAAATGATATTTCTGTTTCTAGTGCAATCTCTGACCTCTCCGACCAAAGACCCCTTTCTAGCTTGCATGAATTTTCCTCCTCTCACAGTATGGTTTCCCTTTATAATGACAGGATTTCTGGATTACTTAATGATCTAGCTCAGGGTTATTCAACTCACAGTCCTCGAGGTCTGAGCACTGTTGGTTTTCCAACCATCCTTTACCTGTCAGTCAGGTGTGAAGCCTCTGACCAATCAGAATCAGTAATTATTAAACAACCACCTGGGAGAACTGAAAACATGGCCTGGATTTGGAATCGAGGTCCAAAGTTGAAGAACCCTGATCTAGCCCCTTTAAAGAAAAGGTCAGTCCCAGCCACTCACTCACATCCATAGTGTATTCCTGAGCTCAGGGTAATGAAAGCCACTAACCAGCGTCTTGAGAATAAGAAAACCAGAACTCACTCTTTATTCTATTCTGAGCATATCTACAAGTTTAGCCATGCCCTGACTGTTGTATATACCACCTATTTTGCCTCCATAATAAAGGGTGCTACATCTAGGATAGAAACATGCTTTAGGACTATGAATCTTTTCAATCCAGTTTCTGTACACAGCACAGACTGAGAAAGCTCCTTTGTCAGTTGTCAACAATCCCACCCCGGTCTGCTGATGAAGTGGAAATCAAAACATTTTGATGGACATAAATAAACTGCAGACATCAGTTTAATCGGTCTGCTCGAACAGGGGTTCTTTGCTTGCGAAAGAGAAGAGCCCCCACTTACAAATCAGCATATGTTTTATACCTTTTCTGTGACCCTACATGAATTTGCCAGATGCTTCTTTTTAGCTCATCTCGTCTATCTTTGTACCTTAAGTACCTCATTAAATTCCCTGCAAGGATCTCACCCACTCACATGTGTATGTTCCATAAATGTGAAAAGGAGAATAAATATTTCAATGGGATGAAAGTTAATTTTGATAAATTAGAAAAATGATATGCCATTTTACATTAGTATTGATTACTATATCATAATTGCTGTTGCTATTGCTGCACCTACAGTACACATACACATTACATTTTAGATCTAAGCGTAGTGAAGCATGAGTTACTTTACGTTTCACTTGTACAATGACATCACTTTTAACATTCTCCTCTTCCTAGACATAGTCCTTGTATGTTTAAGGTCTTATCTCACAGACAGCAGATTGTCACCACCCACGATTTGTCTCAAAGTTTAAACTGATACAGATGCTGAAGACCCATACATCGTCTGCATAGTTTGAAAAAGATCTGACACATAACTGATATCCTGCTGAGATCCCATGCCAGATGCTGCCCTTCTCTTTGCTGTCACTATGTGGCGCTATCTGCACTTTTGTGCGTTTTGTCTCAAAATGAGATCAAGTCCAGATCTCCACCCAACCATGTGTCTGGAATCATTAAAACTGGAACTAAAAGTCGAACTTCAAGTAAAATATGTGTTGTGACAATATACAACATAAAAGTGAAGTTTTTTTTGCAGGATACCATATTTTATTTAGTACATTTGTTTCTAATACATCAATGTACACATCCTCTGAAGAACAACCTATATACACACAAGGCTCTGAGACAAAGTGCACATGCATACTGGAAAACGAACACGACGAGTTAAAAAACACCAACAAATCTAGTGCAATGCTGTTCACAGCAAAGTCAGTGTTTCTATCATTTCAAACTGGCAATAATAAGTCGGAATTAATACATTAAAACATTTGGTGGTGATCTCCACATGAGGCATTTACTTTTCTTCTCTTTCGATATATTGTCAAACTGTATATCTAGGTACTATTCTATCACACTACATCATATTTTAAGCATATGACAGTTATCCCATTCAAAGTGCATCCCTGCTTAATATCAATTCTTCCTCCCTGGCTGAAATACCTTTGTGTCCTTCTTTCCAAACTCAGTCGATACAGTCTGTGACATGGATCTGCAGGGTATCCATATCTGGTGCCTGGTATTGGCATTTCGGGCAGCGGTAATCAGGCAGCTCCTCAGAGAGATTCTGCATTCGAAAGGAGGGCGGCTGGGCAGGGCTGAAGGGGATGGTGGCTCCGGGAAATCCTCCTGTGTGGGCAACAAAGCTGAACGCATTACTTACAGGCCACAATTGACACACCTTTATCACAAAGCCACTATCTGAGAGTCTAGTCTGAGATTCTCAGTTATTGCCCTGCAAGGAGAAGGTGTAAATGCCAAATTGGTTTTGAAATAAAAGCTGAACATGTGGAATGTTCATAGACTAAACGTAAACTGGCTCAAATGAACACCAAACTTTGTACTCCTGTTTTATCTAGATACTTGCTTTAAACAAAAAAGACAGTGTTTTTATGATGACCCACCCTGTCCTGCCCTATTGCTTCCTTGCTTTTTCCACAGGGTGAAGTCAGTGCCCAGGTGTAGGTGCTTCCTGGTGATTCCTGGGCTAATTGGCTCACAGCTGCATGGGCATGTTGGGCTCAGGGCCTCTTCATCTGGCCCTCTCCCCTCAATTCCAGAAACCCAAAACTTTTGTTGTTTTTTCTATTTGTACCTTGGGCTTGATACTACATTTTCTTTTCCCTTAGACATTTATAATGATACGTGTTATTTCATAATTTAATAAACGTTTCTGAAATTCTTTCGCATGTATCGCTTTGGAGACTAAAATTGCTTCTGTCATTACCTGACATGGGCGGGAGGAGAGTATGGGCTGCCCGGTAATCCTCTATGTGCCTCTGCTGCATCTCCTCCATTCTAGCACTGGAAGAGATCACAGGGTTGGGCCATTTAAGGCAGCAGCAGCATCACTGGATTTTAGAGGACAGTGAAAGTAACCCTTACCGTGAGGTGCCTTCTATCCGGAGCCTGTCCATTTCAGCCAGGGTACGGTTAAGCTTGTCCTGAAGCTCCTCCTTACGCTGGTGCAGCTTCTCCCTGGCTTCCCTCTCCGCCAGAAAATCGGCTTTGTAAATCTCTGCCTATGGTAAAGATAGCGGGAAAAAAAAACAAATTGCTAAAATAATACAGAACTAATATACGAGTTCCCAAAATTTTCACCACATGACCGCCAGAGAATCACGACCTCACTTCCCCCCTCATTTCTCTGATCGAGGTACATTTATTGCAATCTACCAGTTGTGATTACAGTTAAAAGTAAATCTTGATGAATATACTCCAGAAATCATCTTGCGTTCCTCTGCCAGCGTCTTGCAACCCCCAGATTAATGTTCACATTTGTGTGTTACTCCATGCAAAGATGCACCCTTGCTCTGGATACTGAACAAACTGAAGAGGATTTGGTGAGGTCTCAATATACAAGGATCCCCCTCAATATCGCGGTTCAGCTATCACACCCCCACTATATCGCGGATTTTTCCCTGACATATTACATTTCTCTGCGTATCGTGTACCTTGCTTGTGGTCCGATTGTTGTGAGCAAACTTTTTGTGAAGTTTTCATTTTGTTTTAAGCCCTATGATTTAAAGCTTAAACTATATAAAAATATATATATATTTATATGGCCTTTCTATATCACGGATTTTCACCTTTCGCTGATAGGTCTAGAACGTAACTTCCGCGATAGGCGGTGGATTCTAATTTTTTCAATACCATTTCTCACACAGTATATTTTGGATTATCAATGTAACTTCTTAAAACAACATTCCAATATTGTCATTTTTACATAAACAGATCGTTTTAGTCGCTTCTGGTTTACTTTCCCTTTATTAATCCCTGGTAATATGAAATGGTAGCTTAAATGATCGTTAAATGCTAACCCTGATACCCATACTACAAAACCAAACATGTAAGCACATGTTCTACTATTCATGAAGATGAATACAAATACTGTGTTTGGATAATGCATCCCATCAAGAATGGACCCTAGCCATGCGCCCAATGCTGGCCGGTAGAGGCTTCAGGAACCCCATGACTCTGGCGAGGATAAGCGATTAGAAGATCAGGTGGATCTTTGGAAAATGTGACACCTAACATATGATATCAAACTACTGTTTAAGTTTGTCATGAACCTATAATGTTTTGAAAGCGACTGTTCCATTGCTGCTCAGTGCAGACAATCTCATGAGTGGCGTATGGTACCTGTGCAGTGAGAACAGGTACGGTCTCCAGTGTCCCTTTCTGCTGCTCCACCTCCTCTTTCAGTTTGTCAATGAGGTCCTGCTTCAAAGCCAGAGCCTGCTCTGCTTCCACCAGCCTTCTGGCCAAGTCTTCCACCTCACCATCCTGCCACGCAAGCAAAAATACGTCCGGCATCACATGTAGGAGATCCCAGCACGCACACTGTGCTTAAGGGTGTCACCTAGGAATCAACAGTGCATAGATGACCAGCAAAGCACACCCTCTGTTTGGCCTGGCTCTCGCTCTTAAGCTTGGAGTCATAGTCCTGGTACAGCTGGGTGTAGGCATGCTGTAGCTGGGCCAGCTTCCTCCTGCAAGATAAAGGTAAGGGGAAGACATCATACCTTCAGAAATGTAACGCGGAATAACAACCTGAATCTGAACGATTTCAAATCCACAGCATGTGTTCGATATAAATAATATTAGTATATTTCGGTTTATCCTCATGCAGACCCAGAACGAAGAATGTTTCATGCTAACAACACTTTGTGTCCTTAGTTCATGATTTAAAAGTGCATAGCTAAGGAGACCACAGAATAACCTAAAGAACCAGGGGTTATGTGCATTAAAGGGCTTCAGGTTTTAGAATGGCTAAGGAAAGATTGTGGGTTTGAGTCTAAGATGTTCCCTGATATGGTACATATGATAGTTACAATGTGAAAAACCAGCAAAACTATTACTCCTATTAATACTACTTTCAAATTTAAAAGACATTGTCTAAGGCAAGTCTGGGGCTGAGGACCACTCACTTGTCCTCGGTGAGAACCTGTCTCTCCGTCTTCAGAGCCATCTCCAGGTTCTGTGTCTGCAGCCGAAGTGTGTCTACTGTCACGCTGTGCTGGCTCTTCATCTGCTTTGACTCTCGTTCCACATTCTGCAGGGTCTCCTGTACCCGGTTCAGCCTGGAGCACAAATGACAGGGGGGCCCAGGGCTCTGATGTGCAGGTGGACCGACACACACACACCACGCACAGACGCCGGATGCCAGGCGGAGGGGCGGACTTACTTCTCTTCCAGCCGTGCCCTCTCTTCCTCGCTCTTCTCCAGGCAGCTCTGCTTCTCATGCAGCTCCCCCAGCAGCGAGGTCACCTGGGCCTTCAGCATGTCACAGTCCTTGGTCAACTGCAGCGGACGATAAAATTATGACTGAAGCATCTCTAGCATCACACTGCCAGCTGGGGCCCACAAAGGATGGTCCGGTTCAGTCACTGTTATTGTTATGTGACGTAAAGATTAGAAAAGATGCCGTGGGAACGACCGGGAGGTGTGTCTGGTGGGGGAAAGTTAGGACGACTCCAAGGGGGCCTAGAGAATTTGGAAAATAATTTGATTGGTCTAGACTGGGGGCCTCAATATGACTCCTTAATAGCGCTCAAAATCTCTAGCAACTCCCCTGGGAATGGCAACAATGTATTTCTCGGACAGCCCAATCACAAACGCCTGTTTAAGCCAATAGGGACTCTAGTTTTAGCTAATTGCGCACTCTAAGACCTATGGTGTGAGGTGTAGAGCTGGGTGGGGATCGGTGCCATTGGCTTTGGATGAGCTGAACTGTTAGTGCTGACGTTTCAGGGACTCCCCATGCCTGCACTCCCACCTACCTCTCCCTCCTACTTATGCTCCCATAGCCAAGTCTATCAGAGCTTAAATATTGCACTCATCTATCTATTTGTACAGTCTCTAGTGTCCCCTATTCGGGGATGAGCGAGTCCAGTGTGGAGGAACTTCACTGGCCTGCACAGAGCCCTGACCTCAACTTAATAGATCATCTTTGGGATAAAGTAGAGTAGAGATTGCGAGCCAGGCCTTCACGTCCAACGTGCCTGACCTCACAAATATTCCCCTGGAGGAATGGTGAGAAATTCCCATAGATACACTCCAAAAGTTTATGGACAGCCTTCCCAGAAGAGTCGAAGCAGTTATAGCTGCAAATGGTGGGCCAATTCCATATTAAAGTCCATGTATTAAGAATAGGATATAATTAAAGTTTGATGTTTTAATAAAGAATTTTGGATTAAATACCGTTGCTGAAAGGAGCACCAAGCCCCTTCTGTAGGCTAGGAAATCAGTCATAGGCTTACAAAACTTTGCGTTACCAACCATGCCTACTGCAGGCCTATCCCTTCCATTTGTATGTGTGAAATGTAAGGGTACCTGAGCACATTCATTTTCCCTCTGCTTCAGGAGCATTCCATTTTTGTCTTGCTGAAAACTTGTCTTCTGGAGAGAATCCAGTTTCTCCTGCAGCTCCTTATACCTTTGGTGTAATTAATAAGACCAGACATGAAGACACTACAGGGCAAGTCAGCAGGAATGCAGATTTAAGTGCACCATAAGACACATATAGGGAACCTTGTGTAAGTACAGTAAAGTACCTGCACAACCCAAGATCACAGATTACTGAGCGTGGCACACAAAACTCTCGCCACATATAATTCTGTTATGTTCCTGTTACATTTGTGTAAATAGCCATAGAACATTTTGCACCATAAAAACAATGCTCAAGTAAGGCTCTGCTAACAAGAACACTAAAACAAATCCCACACGCATTCCATATCATAAGCATTAATGCAGGTAGTGTGGTTTCCGTACCTATTCTGTGTTGCCTGCAGCTGCTTGGAGAGTTGAACCAGCTGGGTACTGCAGAGGAGAGCCAGAGAAAGCACATGTGGACAAGACAATGCAGAAATATGATAGATCCAGCATGACCAGACACACTCAGCCCCACCTTGGAGTCACAGATGCTGTGGGCCCAGGCAGGCTATGAGAGCTGGTCGCCTGTGCATCACAGCAGACCAGGGCCTCCTGTGTAACCCCACAGCCCTGTGAGGAACGAAGACAGGGGCTGCAGCTGTGAGGATGTTCAGGGGGACCGGCCGCATGCAAGGGTGAGTCGTGACCACAGCCGTGCCACGTTCATACCTAAAGACACGCATCCGAAAGACCCACCTTCACCTGAGCAAGCTTCGACTGCAGCTGGGCATTGGCAGCACGCAGATTCTTCATTTCATTTTGGCCCTCCTCCATCTCCTTCAGCAGCATCTCGTTCCGGCACTTCAGCTCTCGCATGCGCTCCTCCAGTTTCTCCTTGTGATTCCTCAGCAGCTTCAGAACCTCGTTCCCCCCTTCCATGGGCTGAGGCAGAGAAATGAAGAGAACGAGCAGCCGTAATGGTGACCGGGTGGCAGCGTGAGAAAACTATTACAGACGCAAAAACACACAAGCAAGCTGCAAACCAATGCTAATCACACCGAGGGACATTTGTGCTAAATAATAAGGGGCGGCTCTTATATACCCATATAGGGTAGTTAAAGGCAGGAAAGACGGCAAGAATTACACAACAAAATGCTGGTGACAAAGAAATTGTGCAAAACTGGCACACAGATTGACACAAAGGACATGAATGTTTAGATTTCCTGAGACAGCCCATCATAATTAGGCAAGGGCATCGACATACCGAGTAACACCAAGCTCTTACCAAGCTCTGTGGACCTGTCTGCTTCTCCCCTTTCCTTTCCTCTTCTCCCTCTGCTTCCTCTGATGGCTGAAACACACATGGATATTCAATGAGAAACTAAAAAAAATAACAGTCATATGTGAGATTTTGGCATGCATCACTGACCTCATGACAGTTCTGGAGCTGCTTCCCCCCTTGAGGAACACTCTGCTCCTCGCTTTTCCTTTGGCTTATGAGCTTGAGCTGATCCTGGAGCGCCTGGTTTTCCCGGACCAGCCGCTCCACTAAGTTCTTCGCCTCCTGGAACCGATGGCCCAGGACGTTCTTCTCTGCCCTCAGCCTCTGTTGCCATTCCTTAATTTCCTCACATCTCTCCCTCAGAGCTATGTTACTATTCCTCAATGCATCTGAAAGAAAGAAAGAAAAAAAAAGAAATAGCAGTAGACTCCAGGGTGTGTCTCACTATAGATCAATACAGTTTCACATTTCTATGCATAATGTGCCACTGAACTGCATTCAATTACACAACTGATCACCTCTCAGCTTCTGATTGTCTCCCATTAGTCTCTGTACAACCTCACTGTCAGCTAGCTCAGGGACTCCGGCAGAGCCCTGGGAGGCTGTCTCAAGCGACTCCTGGCTGCTGGATCCCAGCACTTCTCTTCCAGCCATGTCCCACTGCAACACACTGCCCAAGGGACCCTGGGGCTGAACCATCACCTGGGTGATACAGAGCGATTGCGGGACAAAGTCATTCGCAGACATTTAGCTAACTGCCGATATCCTTTCACATACGTAACCCCCAGATCAACCATCTTTATTACGACATATTTACCTGCCACCCGAAGCTAAAAATTACTGGTATTCACCGTAGTCTAATGAGCAGGTAGTATTTTCCTCTCCAACAATAAATACATACTCATGTCTTTAGTAAAATGACCTTAGTGTCGGGCATGCATTTTTGTCCATAATTCCAGCACCTGATAGTAACATAGAAAAATAACAATATTAGGCACAGCATAAAAAGAAAACCTATTTTACTGAACATTTCACTGTAGATATTTAACGACCGTTATAAAATATGTTTCTGTATAAATCCTGTTATATTAACATTTTTAATATTTGAATGGTACGCTAAACATCGTTTAGTTTTTACCAAGAAGGTTACACGTACACATGTCATCACATGCTCCATCGATCTGTACCGTTTTCCGACACCGTTTCGTTAAATGATTTTTAATTTCGCTTTAATTCATTTGCCCGTTCTATATTAAGTTTAGCGGAACCACTCCTGTACATATTTCTTACATTAACCGTTTCTATAAAATTTCCTCACATCAACACATTCAGCTAAATTATTTCATGCTACCGATAGGTGGATTCAGAAGGAAATTATTTTTTAAATCGGCCATTTTAAACAAAGCGACACACTGGGATTTTGACTAATGAATAAGATTTTTTATTGTTACATACATTGTTACAAGTGAGTAAAAACACACGCGGTTTATTGCATAACAGTGTTAGTCACCATAGCTAGTCCCCGAATAGCTAACTCGCTACCTTTAATCCAGCTTGCTGGGCAGCTGAACAGCTTACGTGAGCTGTGTTGCAGGATCCCCTCTTAGTTTAATCCAGTCTTCTTTACTAGCATTGTCGTTATATTACATCCAAATTAACAAAGCCAAATTATTGGGTGACATTCTGCAACAAGAGGCAGAGAAATCACAAACCAACTGCTATAGCAATTGCCCGCTCTTCTTCCGCATTGGGTTGTACTATGTCTACCTAGAATTTAAAGTACAAGTCCACTTAATGAAAACGACAAACATAAGAACTGAAAAGCAATTAACTGAAACCATGCTACATAGCAACAGTTATCTGCTGTGCAGTAAAGCAGTTTACCTACTTTTTTACTAAAGCTATATATTGATATTGGATTTTTGCGTCGGTACGATCCAACGTACAACTATGCGGGGCTGTATCCGCTCAGGCAACCCTCGCTGTAAACCATCCAATTTGGATTTTGGGAACGAAAATACAGAAATATAACCGGAATTGATATATAAAAAGGTAAGAATTCCGACGGGAATGTACAGCTCTGGAGGGGAGGGGGGATATACGGACACAAAGAGAAAATGTCAGATAGTATTCTGCTGGGGCTCACAGCAGCATGGACACAAGTAATTATGGAACTAATGAATCGCTAAGTGTTACGAAAATTCTGGCCAAACGTCTGTGACAGAATCCTCATCCTGACCATGCGAACACGATAGTGGCAGAAATGTCCAGTACCCTCAAAACAAAAAATTATTTGAGATCTGCTCATCAGCTTCAACCTGTTGCTAAATTTCGCATCCTGTTAATCGGGGAAATGACGTCTGCAGAAACACCCCCCCCCCCTCCTCCTTGACCCGGGTTAGGATTGGGAGTGGACAAAAGAGAATGGTGCAGGTAAGAGACAGGACTTAGGATCTTAGATTTCTGTATGCTTTTATTCACACATCTATTTCACGTATTAAACTCCATCAGTTTGGGGATCGTAACACATCCAACAGTACGTAATCAATTTCGTTAGAAGCCTACTTACTCAACCGATAATGTAGTACGTACAGTATGTATGCATGGAAACACTATCCATGCACTAGCGTGTATGCAATATCCAACCCAGTTCCAGTGAACCGCACCCCTTGTGATTCCATCCAATAATATCTGTTAGCAGAGCCGGTTTTACACCAGTAGTCATTCCAGGGGCGATGACCGAAGAAAACAAAACCCAAATGGTGGAAACTGATTGAGTGATCATAGATTGTCTGGGTTCTTTTTTAAAATGTAGCTTAGCTACATTAACAACGTAGCTTTGTTCTTTGACCTCAGTTTATAGTGACACGTCTGAAGGCACACAAATTATACTCTCAACTTTAAAATGTCTATAGCGAAATATAGTAACGACACTGAAGAAAAGTTTTTTTGCTTGTTATGTTTTCTGTTAGTATTAACAGAAGTCAACACTACTGTTTCACATAGTAATATAACTGCGAACAAAACACATTGATAAATGAAAGTGTAAATTATAAGGCTATTATATGGTCTACGTACTGTTAATCGTGAAACAAACATTAAACGGTCACTTAATTAAAGACATGGGAATGGACAAATAACCCTAGAGAATTTGTTACCGGCTGTCAAGTTCGAAAATGTTAGCCAATCAAAACCGATTGCAAGATAGCAGCCCCGCCTCGGCTCACAAGGGTTGTATATTAGATTTTATCGACAAAAAGTAAAAATCAATATATAGTTGTAGTTAAAAAGAAGGCATATTGCTTTGTTGAACATTAGATAAATGCTTCTATGTACCATGATTTGAGTTAACTGCTCTTCAGTTATGTTTGTCGTCTTCATTAAGTGAACTTGTACTTTAAATTCTAGGTAGACGTAGTACTACCCAATGCGAAAGAAAAGCAGGCAGCTGTTATAGAAGTTGGTTTCTGACATCTTTGCCTCTTGTTGCAGTATGTCACCCAATAATTTGACTTTGTTGATTTGGATGTAATACAACGATAATGCTAGTAAATAAAACTGGATTAAAGAGAGAGGGGATCCTGTAACACAGCTCACGTAAACTGTTCAGTTGCCCTGCAAGCTGGAATAAAGGTAGAGAGTTAGCTGTAAAAATGCCGGGCATGCCATGCTTCGGGATATACTGCGGTCACCGGCTTGCTTATTTCTTGACCCGAATGTTAACCAATGACAAATCATGACCCCGTGAAAGTTAAAAACGGTTAAAAACTATCACCGTATAAAACACGTATTTAAGTCCACTTATGTTACTGCGTGTTGTTTCCCTAAATTTGTACAGAGACGGCACCCGTTCAATACTACTTTCTCTCTGGGTCGGTGGGATGTCCGCAATCCCTCTTTCTCACTTCAGTTAACAGTATTACAGCTACGATAAAAAAAAAAAATTGGCGAATGAATAAAAAAGTAAAAATTATAATGGAATTACAAGTTTTTATTATTAATATACTTTAATATACATTAATAAACATTATAATTGTATGATGCTTGTTGTTAATATATAATTAAGTTATATTACTTCCAAATCAACAGACAAATGATTGTGTGACATACTGCAAACACAGGCAGAGAAATGACAGGATGTTAAGGTATACTTACATGTTGCTTATGGATGCTCTAAATGCATTTTGATTGTGCGCTTACTGCAAAGTGTTACGTAGTCTTTTTTTTTTTTAATGTGGCCTCACAGCATAATGTAACACAAACACATCTCATAATCAGGATAAAGCTCACCTTAGGGAAGAGGGACTTCTCTAACCTTCGGAAGTAAAGCTTCGGCACCTTGGCTACACTTAGAGGTTCCTGTGAAACTGGTTCTGTGACCATATGGCATTTCTACCATACTGATCCGCAATCTGGGTTAGACCTTCTAACATAATAAGGTGAATAGGAAATACACAATGACATATCCTGACAAATCCTGGGTTCAATATACAGTATACAATATATCCTGGGTCCAAGAGTGCTCTGAGACCCTTGGACCCAGGATATATGGTCATACAGACTTTGTCACA
>JAABNY020000037.1:3039225-3055271 GCA_015164015.2 Brevimyrus niger
GAAGATGGACAGAACTGTACATTTGGAGAAGGTGAAATACAAACCCAGCTACAAAAGTGAGTCATCTTAGGCTGAAAACCTGGATTGCTAAATAACTGGATAAAGTAATAGTCTGAGGAATCATTATTTTTATCCTACATCTGAATGGGTTTATATTTGGAGAAAGCCAAGGATGCCATTAGGGTTTAAGACGACTGTGGGGATAATTTGGACAGCCATTTCATGGAAGTCATTCTGACCGATGACCACACTTCATGATCAAACAACATCGAATGAGGCCATTTTACTGAACCAGGTGCACTCTACCATACAAATATTGCTGCGTTACGATGCCCCCCATCCAGATAGCTAAATGAGTAGTTTCATAAAAATCCAGATTAAATGTCCTTCAATGGCTACACCTGTCTCTAGGTTTAATATATTTAACCTTTATGACTTCTAAGAGCAAGCGTAGAGTAGATTTCCACCTCCTTCCTGTCAAACTGAATACTCCTCTTCAGTGAATGGTTCAATGTTCCACTACACCAATGGTTCCCGATCCTGTTCCTGCTGCTGCCCATGTTTCCATTCTGACCCACACTGCTTTCAACCTGCCACATTCATTATTAGCATATGGGCCCAACTAAGGTAGGCTTAAAATGAAAAGGAGCCAGGAGCAGAATTGAGACTCAGTGCACTACACACAGTTGAGAACTTACATTACAGCATTCCAAGAGAAACCTCCTGTTATTTTGTTTACCCCTTATATGTAATGTCATTAGTACAGTCACCTGAAACAAATACCGACAAGCTTTCTTATATTAATTTATTAATTAATTAATTACACTGCTCATGTGTGATAACTTTTAATTGAAAACCATAACATCTATTCACGCTAGACATTTTCCAAATACTCTAACATTCTGTGTGATAAGGAAAAATAAGGAAGATGACCTGGTGTATGTGAACAGAAGGAAGAAGTCTCATGAAAAGAGCCAAATGCTAGATAAATGGTTAAAATGTGACAAGAGGAGGACTGCCGCTCGGCTGAGGGAAGCTTCCACCATTAGGAGTCAGAAGAGGAGTCCTTGATGTCTGTGCTCTCTGTGGCCTCGCTGACCTCACTCATATCCTTGCTCTCGCCCCCACTGTCCCGTTCTCCTTCTCTCTCCTGTTCCTCCAGGCTTGTGGACTGGCCAGAGGCAGGGAGACTCTGGGGAGGAGGGTTTTCTGTGCCCCACACTCGAACTCCTGGCCTCCGAAGCTAGCAGAGAAATGACAGTGGCAGACAAAATAACTAAGGTGCACACACTAGGTCTGAAGCTCACAGATCACTGACAGGACCCAAAAAGTCAGGCTGTGCTGACATTTACAGAAAAACAATGTGTTAGGACAATCAGACTTTGACAGAAATCTGCTATCAATCTGACATCCAAAAATCTCATTACCCTGCCATTATTGCTGATTGTAACCAAGAAACTCTGGCCCTTACTTTACAACACTATCTGTTGCATATTACCTGGGTTCAGCTCTCACCCACACTCCTCTACGTATTCCCCAGTCTAAAGACACACTGTTGTTACGTGAACCGGTGTCTTTAAATTGCCCATAATATGTTTCTGTGTGTGTCGTGTGATGGACTGGCAACTTGACCAGAGTGTTTCCCTGCCTTGTGCCCTGTGCTGCCTGAGACAGGATGAACTGGTGGGCAGGTGGATGGCTTCTTCCAACCTCATCACACTTATAAATGGTATAGTAACTTACTTGCCAAGTTACACACTTTTTCCTGCACAATCATTCAGAAATCCTACTTTTTAATGCTGCAAGTTCCCTTTAGTAAAGTTTACTGCCATTTATGCGATTCCTGATCAAATCCGTAGTCAAATTCCCTGTGGTTGATCTTGCTTGGCCAATAAAAACTGATTCTGATGCTGAGGAGAATACTAAATGGTCAGAGCCATCCTTTTCATTTTGTTCTCCTTACCGATATCTCCTGGAAAGCAAGACATGAGTTCAAAGATAAGACGAAGTTTACCTCTCCAGCCATGTGGGCTAGATCCCTCTTCATCGCATAAGCATCCTCTCCATCAGCATAGTACTTGGGTTCTACTTCACTGATCCTGTGGAATTGAGACAGGGCTATGTATGAGAACAGTTGCAGGACTGCTGGAACCTAAAATGAGGTGGTCTGCCCCATTGCATTTCTTTTTCTTTCAGTCAGAAGATCTTCGTAAAATACAGCACTGTAATTTGCTGTGCCATGTTTTGTCATGTATTAAATGTAATTGAGGTACAAAAACTTAATTTTTTTTTGTTTGTGTCTCCATATTTCTGCATCAGAAAATTGGAACGCAAACCAGCATACTTTTGTGTAATATCGTCAGTGCCAATAGTGAGACTGGCCAACGCTTATTAGTGGGATAACGTTACATTGTTTTCAATTATACAAATAGGAAAGATTCATCTGTTGGCCTAATTTAATAATAACAATGACCTAAAACACTTTTATAGATCATATAAGTAAAATATAAATAAGCTGTGTCACATTGATTGTGACCGATATCCCCCAATAACTAGCAAATAACTAACAAAATGATTTTATCTTCCCCTTGTTGTGGCCTGGCGGTTTAGCTGTGCGAGAAAATGTGTGTGAAGTTTAACTTACAACCTTTTGTGTCTCTATGCTTATTCAGCATAAATGTTCCAGTTTCTGTTGGTTAATGTGAAAGCAACACACAAAAGTGTCCAGGACCTACAAAAATACCTAGAACATCAGTGTGAAAGCGCCTCATGTTCATGTAGTCTTCCTACTGCAATCCATGAAAAACTGGGAACACTAAATGGCCTCCTATGCATGCCCTGTGATGAAGGATGTGCTGTAGAGTGTGCTCTGGTTTATATCTGTGCTCCAGCCGCACCAAATTCATGTAGTGGATAAATGACGGATGGACAAATATAAAATACTCCCATACTCACTGGAACTTCAGTGTATTGGAATATAGATGGAGTGCTGCTCGGTTACTGCCAAACAAGAAAACAATATACAGAATTACTTACACGTTCAACATGATGATTATTAGTATATTACATATCACATCCTGTTATCTATCATATCATAATCTTGATACCATGAGAGTACTTTATAACAAGACCTTAAAACAAATTAAAATGGAATGACTCTTTAATACGAGTAATTATACTTGTATAAAAATATTTTTCTAAAAGCACCACCCACCAGTGCTTATTGAAGTAACAGTAAAATAACTGGTGAAATCTGAATGATACAAAATCATAAACAAAACAACCTTCGCAGCTGGTTCGCTGCCAAGGCCAGTACCTTTTGCGGACGTGCAGAGAGACATATTTTGCATTGAAATTTTCAATCATGGCTCTGCTGGCCTGATCCATGAGCTTCTGGGCCAGACCTAGACGCCTGTGAGAGCGCTTCACGGCCTGTGAGAGGTAGTCACGCAGCAGGGTTAGCCTAGCCATCACAAGCATCCAGCTGCCCACAGAGATCACACTGAGCTGAGGGATCTGATATCAAACAAAAAAGATAACAAAAATGTAGGCCCACCAGTGACGTGATATGCCCATGAGGGACGTCGTCTGGGTCCTCCTCCCTAGGGAAGACAGGACAGGTTCAAAGGAAGCTAACAGGAGGAATGTGAGCATTTTAGAAGTTTTAATAATTATGCACTTACATTTTTGCCAAGACATATCCCACAATTTTACCATTCTCATCCTCTGCTATGTAGGAAAGCTGAACATGAGAAAAAGTACATACTTTAATACATTTAAGTATACACGATCAGACCATTGTTCTGGGTGAAGAAAAAAATACAATAGGAATAAACTATGCAATGCAGACCTGCGGCCAGGACAGCCCATGATAGAAATAATATTTCATCTGGTAATTCTCTGGAAGACACAGCAAATTACAATGCTGCATATTCATCAGATCTTCCGGCTGTGAGAGAAAGAGGCAGTGTGAAGGGACAGTGGGTTGGACGTGGTGACAACTTATCGCTGCTTAAAAAACGACATTATTAGTACAAGAAACAATCGGCTACTTAGCGTAACCGGTCATATTAACATAAACAACGATGCTTTCAACAAATAAATTAATCATACAAGAAAGAACCAAATGTGCGGAATGCAAACGGTGCTCGGCAACCTTCACATACTGAGCTATTCGGTTATTTATGGAAAATCGCTGAGACTGAGTGCCCGTATCCAACCAGTTATACATGGGTGGTAATTCATGGAGACGTGCTGGTATAAAGTGGTACACATAATGTATTATACAGTGTATACTAAGTATATTACTTGAGATGCATGCTCTTCTTTACCCAGCTATCTGGCTTTCAAGTCACTTTAAATGCGTTTCATAAACATAGCAACAGGAACTTACCCGGGCATTTCGAATATTCATTTTATCTTCGTGTAAAAGATTTAACTATTCTCACCGTAGGTAAATAATACAATCCTATTTTGGTAAACTTAAATTACTACAGAAGTATAATTAGCAGCCACACACTCGTGTGTTTCACCGGATATAGTAAAAACCGGATATCCCGCCTTTCCAGGATGTCTCACGACTCCAATAGGTTGTTTTCTTGTTGAGCAAATGCAAAATTATCCAATCAAAATCACTATTCGCTATTCCCCGTGATCTGATATTTCCGGAAAAATCAATAAGAACGTTTGAGGTTCTCTAGGATTGCTATTCTGTCAGCCCCAAAATACAGTTTATACTTAAATAAGAGCAGCAGCTTTTGTTATCAGTCGTTAACCCATCGTTTGGTCTGTGCGGATCCCAGTGCAGTAAAAGGGACACTGTGCTGTAAAAATGGTGCCGTCCTTCAGATGAGATGTAAAGCCAAAGTCCTGACTCCATGAAGCCGTAAAAGATTCCAGAGCATCTTTTGAAAGAGTAGTGGCGGTACCCCGATGTCCTGGTTAAAATTGCCCACTGTGGCTCTATCAAATCTGGCCTCCTAATTATCCCCTATACCTAATTGGTGAATTCCCACTTGCCCCATCACCACCTAGCTACTGTGTGGTGAATGTTCTGGAACAGAATGGCTACCGTCACATAATCCAGGTGGGGACCACACAGTGGTGGTGGTGGTTGAAGTGGCTCCCCTTTGGTTCTGTAAAGTGCTTTGAGTATTTTGAAAAGCCTTATATAAATGTAACATTCATTAAAACCACTTGGGCCCAAAAGCACCTCTTAGGCACAGTGACTTTATAACAGTTTCAAATGGAAAACAATAAAGATTAGAGAAAGAATTCATGGTACAATATTAAATACAAATAGCATTTGCCCTTGCCTGGTTCTTTTTTTCAGAACAGATAAGTTTTTTCCCCACTGTTATTAGACAATCCAAAACTTTCTGGGATTTGTACACTAAAGAGACATAAAAAATGAATGAGCATCAGAAAGACCACAATAACTGTATTTTCCTGAAAGGGTCACTGATATTTTATTTTATTTGCATAATAATAAGTCAACTCACTCTATTATCATTGCACATCAAAAAAGCAAAACTGCATTTTAGTAGAGCATCAGACAGGCAGAACATTCATCCATTTTCCAAACCGCTTATCCTACTGGGTCGCGGGGGGTCCGGAGCCTATCCCGGAAGCAATGGGCACGTGGCAGGGAACAACCCTGGACAGGGGGCCAGCCTATTGTAGGGCACACTCAAACACCAGTCACTCACACATGCACAATTTAACAACTCCAATCAGCCTCAGTATGTCTTTGGATTGTGGGGAGAAACCGGAGTACCTGGAGGAAACCCCACAGGGAGAACATGCAAACTCCACACACATGTAACCCGGGCAGGGACTCAAACCCAGGCCCCAGAGGTGTGAGGCAACAGAGCTAACCACTGCACCACCATGCCGACAGGCAGAACAAAGAACAAGTAATATTGAACAATAAATGCTGGATATCAGTTGTGGCTGCTGACAAATTTTTTGTGAAATAAACTAGATATATCAGATATATTGTATAATTTCAGATGGCATCATATATTAGTAATTTCTATAAATATTACAGTAAATTCATTAGACTGTACTGATAAACATTTTCCTTTGGTTGCTCATTTCTATCACTTGAAATGCTATTTAGATTGGAGTAGATTAGATCCCAGAAAGAAATTAATTTCTTGTTTAGCCTAATTCCTGGGCCTTCAGTTGTGTGTCTATTAACCGGCTAAACTGATTTTGGTGTGTGGTGTTATACCTCTGCTCAATCATCGTTTGGGGAATCAACACTAGAGTCAGCAGGTATTTGCTATGCAGGTCCTCCAACTTGAAGGGAAACAATTTTTGGGGGTTGGTAGTGGGATTGGCACTCCAGCCACCGTAAAACAACCCACAACTGCTTGATATAAACAGTCACAAAACCCTTCTGCTCTCCATGAGAGTGGCTCTGCTGCAGCTTCCCACAGAAATCTAGCATCTAGCACAGCATCTAGCCCTTAGCCGAAATGTGAAGTGGACTGAAGGCCAAGGCAGATCTAACCTGAAGGGGCACTTGTGAGTACTGCTGTATGGGAGAGCACAACGCACTGGTGTTGGGGGGCCCCTGGTGGGCTAGTGGTCAGGATTTTGGGGTTCTTTGGGTTTGAGTCCCAGCCAGGGAATTCCAAGGGTCAGCCTAGGTATTTTTTTTGGTGTGTTTCCCTCCACTTCCCATTGTGACCCTTCTGTTTTTCACTCCCGGCGACTAAAATGAGCAACAGGGCATTTTCACGTGCCTTTCACGCCGGCACGGACCGTGTCTAGGGGTTCACACTGGCCATCCACTTGCATGGGAGATCACTGCGCATTCACCACACAGACGAAGGCTCCTATCTGGCCTCCCACAAGAATGCTGAGTGAGTCACGATCATGTTTTATTTACGGCGCGACTCTTCACGTTCACGTCTGGGAGGATAATGACTGTAAATAACTGACTTCAGATATTTTTTATCTAAATAATATTTTTATTTCTTTTGTTGTCAACAGAGAGCTCATTTATGTTTATACGTATGTGGAAGTTGTGGGAATGTATTTTAATTTATTCTTTCCTTTCATTTAGCTCTTACGGTGAATTCATGAGAAATAAAGTTCCCCAGTTCCGTTCATGAATCATCATTCTTTGGGCTTTGCCGATAACTCAACTGGGTAGCTACACTGTGTCAAAGACACACCACCCAATAGGGAGCTCAAACTCACAACTCTGAGATGAAGAGCCTTACGCTCTACCGACTGAGCTAGCCAGGCCAAGACAAGAAAAGCTGACATCTGGATCAGCTACTTTCAGATCTGTTATTTCTCCGAGAAGTGCCTTCTGACTCCAAACCCCATAAAGCAGAGCTGCACACCTGCTCTCACTGTCTCCGTGGCGCAATTGGTTAGTGTGCTCGGCTGTTAACCGAGAGGTTGGTGCTAGGATCAAAGGTGTGTTATTGCAGAGATATAAAATGAGAAATTGCCTTGTCCATTGGTTTTGCAGTGAGCCTACCAAAGGCTACACATACTATACTGAGAGCCTTGTATCCATGGGCGTAAATTACGGGGGGATGGGGGGGGTTGTAGCCCCCCGAATAAATCAAAACCAGCTAATACAACCCCCCCCCCCACAATAATCATGTTTCCCCTGTAATGGGTCGAGACCTCAACCCCCCCAATGTTCCAGCTAAATTTAGGCCCTTGCTTGTAACCACAGTTTCAGTTATCTGCAGTTTACCTCTTGAGGAAAAAAAAAATCCAGAAATTTATGACTCATAAATTTTACAAACAGATTGTAACATGGTGAAATCCAACATACAGTTGCACCCAGTATGACTCATCTCCCTCTGTTTCCATACCCATGCTTCCATGCTGCAGGACTCTCATGCAATCTCCCTCCAGCATTCACACTGATCTCATTTGTTGCCGCTTTATCGCAATGTAAGTATTTAAGAAATGTATGAAAGGCATAATATTCATTGCTTCATCATCTCTTGAGAATTAGGCTGAGTGAATCTCTTTCATTCAAGAATGTAGTACTGTACAATGCTGTATGAAATACTTTACAATTACTATGTTTCTTGGTGGTAATGTGTTCTTGTGTGTAATTTATCAATAAAATCTTTACCACATACATGTCCAGAAAAATCTTGTTATATGGGGTGTGCAGATGGTGAACAATTATCCATGGCTTGGCCATTCACAGTAGGTCTTGGCACATATGACAGTAGTTCTGCTGTATGAGCGGGTCTGTACTTTGTGAGTAATTTAGGACGCCAATGCCAATGAACAACATGCATTAGACAGTGGGAGGTAAAGCATGCATGGACCAGACACAGAGCTGGGGTGGTAACACAACCTTAAGAAAACACAGCATTTCTCCCCCAGCAAAGCTCACAGCCCAACACTGACAAAAGACAGTCATAATTTGAACACAAGACATACTTACTTTTTCAGGATTACTTAAATGTATATTTAAACACCCAAAATAATGTGCAGAGCAACTGAAATTCAAATGAAAGCATATTTTAAAAATTCCACATTGTCATACTGAAGATTGTTTCAGGTGACCATATTATCCAAGAGCCCCCACCCCACTCCACCCCACAAAAAATATGTAGGAGAGAAGTATCCAAGTATCCACACAAATGCAGTATTTAGTCAATACTAAATAGTGGTGACCTGGATGCAAAAACGAGTTTAAAATCCAAAAAGGAGAATGATTCATGGGGGGTGGATGATGTTACAGAAATTCAAATGAATAAATTAAAGGAAAATTATATTGCAGACAGTACTTTGCAATATAGGCCACGCTCTGCCCTCTGCATGTACATCATTCACAGAAATATGATAAAATATCTAGTCATTCATAGTAATATTTTCAGAATAGACCCATTGGCATCGGGGATTCAGTTAGTCAAACATAGTAGCATTAAATATCAAATACGTGGCATTACAAAAATGTTACACTACTCCAAGGCAAGCACATCCCAGATTTTTTAATAACTCCTTCATGGAAATAGTCACCTTAAAACACAACTATGTGCAAAGATGCATTTTGACCATATAATTATTCCCTTCACATATTCATTCGCCATTTAATTGGGGAGAGCGGGACGGTAGGTAAATACACCCATAAAAGCTTCATAACAAGTATCTTTGGCTTAATACTAACCTCTTTTACCATAAAACAATCAATTCATAGCCAGGCCGGAAACACAGAAGTCGTGAATCATACTTCATTTAAGAGCAGCGGTAGTATTAACACCAGCAAAGACCGCAGCTTTAGGGAAAACTTATTTCCACATAGAGGACCCAAGTTTCTCCTCAGGCTTTCATCAGCACAAACTGACCCTGCCCTCCACCCTCACAGTACAGAAATAGGAAAACCTGAATAATGACTAATAATTTGAAACTTTCAGATAAAGGCACTTACAATCATTAGTTTTCTGAATATGAGATCATAGCAGAGATGGATCAAATTTTGCCAATGATTCTGAACACTCACACAAAAACATAACGTAAGTAAATGTGGTCATTTGAAAGGTGGAGCTGCCTTCTGATAACAATAATTCTCCCCATCTTCTCCAAACAAGATTCATAAGTTAAAAAAAAAAAACACCCAACTCACTTTCCCCGCAATATACAATCTACTGTGTTCCTATTCAACACAGCCGTTGGTTCTTCCTTGGAGTCCAGTGCTTTCCAACTGCCCACATCAGGCAGAAACAGCAGGGGGTGTGTCCCTTCTGCAGGGAGTCCTAAGGGAGGGGGACTTTCGGGGCACTTCTCCCTTAGACGTTTTCTGTCCATCATCAGCTGAATCCCCAGTGTTGGTTGAAGTCAGCTGGGTTACAGTGGCTCATCACAATGTGCTGTTCCTTTAAGGCCAGGCACTTTCCAGAAGGTGGGTTCAGCAAAAGGTTGTGCTGGAAATGGTCACGACAAACACCAGGCACCATATGCAATTAGTCTTTGGTTCCAACAAAACAAGCTGATGCTGTAAACCACAAATGCACCATATTCCATTATTGCTGAACCAGCTGACTGGTAGGACGCCATCACCTAGGGCAAGTAATCTCCCGGCAGGCCATATGGATGTTGATTTCATTTTAATCCAGCACAAGAAATTTCACTTAACTTAGAGCCGTCAGACGCCGAGAGCTGCTTACCTCTGTGAACCTCCACATCTGGCTGGGGATGACAGAGGTGCCCCGGCCCTTAAGAGCACAGAGCTCGATCTTGACCGGCGTGGACTCGGCGGAAGCCTCCAGGCACAGCTGCTTCCCAATGTTGTGCCGCAGTTCCTGGTGGGATGTATACTCAAAGTACTGGAAAGGAACCATGAGAGTGGTGAGGAACTTCACAAACAAAAACAACAAATTGCATTCATTCACACAGCTGGTCATCATACAGGAATTCAGGTCTACCATCTTTCAAAATTATACTATTTTCTGCCCATTGTGTCATCTGGTGTGTGTCAGACTGAAGCCATTTTACACCATTACGTTGAAACTACTCAAATCAGCAAAATCAAAGTACTAAACAACTGGATTTACCATTATCCACATATAAGGCTACTGTAGTAAAGAGTACCTGGTTTCCACCCATGTTGTGGCAAGTGTACATGATCAGGGGCTTTCCTCCATTGTTGTTTTCTCCCACGTCGAGACAACTCTGTGAGCCTGAGTTCTTAATCTGTGTACACAATTATGTTGGATGAACACAGTAGCAGTAACAGATTCTGGCTGCTATAGTTCTGTTCTCCATGCTTAACACCCAGGTGCAACTAAAATTCTGCAAGTGACTAAGCTTCTTACCGCTCCATATTGGACTGGGGACAAGTCCGGGATAAAAATCTCTGGGTAGATGTTCTCCAGGTACCAGGTGAAGTTTTTGCAATGTAGACTTTCTCTCAGCTTCAAGCGATCAGAAATGTCCCCATAATTGTGCTGTGGTGGTTTTAGAGATAGTTCGAAGGTAAAAGTAGAAAGAGGCAGAACACCACAACAACCAAATGTGCTTAAGAGAAACCGATGACCAAATAAAGGTGTAACATTCATATCACACAAAACATCCCAGTGAAGAATGTCTCACTTAGTCTCCTCAATTACACGTGCTCCAGACAGGAAGAAAATTAACACGTTTAACCATTTAGAATATCAGGCAAGTTAAATTCACTTGTTTGCCAGTATTCCTTGTTGGCTTGTGGACAAAGAATTGGTACACTCTAAGAAGGGGCAGTGTAAGGTTTGCTTTACTAAAAATTGCAGTCAGTAACCACGACTGAAACTAGTGGGATATCTTACAGTGCAAGTGCAGCCTATTTTTATATAGTTAATGAACTATAGTGTAATATCCTCAAAGCGAAAGTTAGTAGTTCCTTTTAATAAATACTTTTAGGTTATAGATTGGTATGCATGTGAATTACACATACAGACACTGGATAACTTCTTATTCTATTGCAACACCGCTAGGGGACCGAGACAGTTTTATGTGTTTCTAATGAACAACCATGATTTCTCTAATGAAAAATGTTTGTTTTCTTGTGGATATTGTTTTTTTGGGCTTTGGTAGAAATCCTACCCAAAAAAAGAGGAAATTCATGGGATCAAGAGGTGAAACTGCAACGATACACTGTAGTTCTATACCCTGCCTCACATCTACAAAAACAGTACAATGCTCAAATTGCTCATACACTA
Organism: Brevimyrus niger; assembly: GCA_015164015.2. Classification (NCBI taxonomy): domain Eukaryota; kingdom Metazoa; phylum Chordata; class Actinopteri; order Osteoglossiformes; family Mormyridae; genus Brevimyrus; species Brevimyrus niger. The sequence continues at coordinate 3,050,916 of JAABNY020000037.1, forward strand.
CAATCTTTCCATACGTGATGCTCATTATCGTTCTTTGTACTGTATGTATATTACTTGTCTTTTATATAATCTGGATATTTCTTTTATATCGTTTATTCTCTGTATATTGACATTATTAAGAGACAACTGGCCAGAACCAAACTCCTTGTGTGAGTCAACATACTTGGCTCACAATTCCGATTCTGAAAAGCCAGTGATACTTAGAACTGTTACCTCTCTGGCCATGGCTGCAGCATTCTGGTTGCGGCGATAAAACACCTTCTTGTAGTCGTCCATCCAGACTTCGGCCAGGCGTACCTGGTTGCGTGTGATTACCTCTGTGCCTTTGGGGAAGGTGTGGGGGCTCTTGGTCCGGAACACATGGCCCACTACTGAACACGGGATGATCTCCAGTTGGCCACCACACTGCCAAACCTGCTCACATGGTCACACACACACGGATAATAAGTCTCTCCACTACATCACATACATACAAACATAACATACCACTACATTTATGAAAAAGTGCATATAATGGTCTGTGACAAAAAGATTTTACTGGTAATTGTGAAACTAGTTAGTATTATTTACTGTATCAAGAATTTTCAAATATTCAATGTTAAGTACTTGTGGTTTTCTTGGGAATCTTAGCGCTAGAATCCAGAAATGAGCATAAGACCCTGTTGTGATGAAAATAGCACAATATGGATACATAATGGTGAAAGACGGTGGAGGAAAACAGAGCTTAACATGCAAGTGCATTGTAGTACGTTATCTGGTCATATGCAACAAAAAGCTTAGTGCATTTTTTCTCCTCTTAAGGAATTAATGTACAAAAAATTTCAGCAAGGAAGCTTGCCCTTACATGGGCAAGTAAACAATTGATTTGAAAAAGCAGATGCAACAAAGAACAATACTAACCCTGAAAGACATCTCCACATTCTCACCCCCCCATATTTCCATTTTGTCATCGTAGGTTCCAATTTTTTCAAAGTAGGACTTCGAAATTGAAAAGAGACCACCAGCAAAGGTTGGAGTCCTGATAAGAAAAGATAATCAAAATTAAATTGTGCTGTCATGTTAGACAATGATTTAGATTTAGTTTATTTAGTTAAATAAAAGTAATTTTGATATTTAAACATGCAAGTTGATTATCCACTGAATAACAAACGCACTAATGGTCACACTTGGAATCACCAAGATTTTTTTTCTTTTAAGAATTGATATATTTAACCAAGCAACCATTAAGTTGATTTAGAAATATAGTTAAGACATTACTAATGTTGCAAGTAGCTTGAAATAATTGATTTACATTATTCACATACATACTTTCTTTCACATTTCAGCTCATCCTTAGTTATGTTTAAATGCCAACTCAAAGCTTTTCTAATGTGTCAGCAGAGCTGAAACTTATTTATTCTGTTCAATAAAGCTAGCAAATTGTCTTCCTTTGGGTTGAGTTGTACTGGCATTGCTATAGTTCAGTTCTGGGTTCAAAAATGGGCAAAAAAAAAGGTCTCTCAAGAACCCTGACAGTGTATCGTCTATCTGCAAAATGAAAGTTATTCCATGTAACAAAATGCCAAGAAACTGTCGGCTTCACAGCAAAGTGTCCACTATTGTCTTGACAGAAGAAGGCAAACTGGATACAAGCAGGCAAAAGAAGTGGAAGGTCCAGAATGCATGGAATAATGAAGCAGAAAGGTTACCATTGTATTTTATTTCATGCTATCCCTTGTGATCAGTGCTTTTTTCTTTTTTTATATATAATTAACATTTCTTTTACTAGTGTCATATAGTTTTATCTGTGTAGTTCTCAAATACGTATGAGACAGGCACACATAGTTCATATCGTTGTAGGGACTCTCCTTTCATTTCTATAGACATAACCCAAATAACTGTGGTAACCTTAACCTCTAGTCCCCTACCCAGCGCTAACTTTAACCATAAGTAACCAAACAGTATACATGACTTTTGGCATTTTTAGTATTTTGATTTCAATCACAGATTTTAATGAAACTGAGGTTATCCTTGTGGGGACTGAAAAAATCTCACAAGATGATATGTGTATTTATCATCTATCTTGTGTTTAAGCATCTCTGTTACCTCACTAAAGCTGTCACCGCACAATCAGCACAAATTTAAAAAAAAAACATCCTGTTTGGTTTGTGCTTTTTTGTGCAGCAAAAATTAGGATTTATGCTGCTTTCATGTTTAAGACAATATTTCCCCCCCCCATTCCTTTTTTACTGTAAACAGTGCTTGATTGGGGTAAATTTCATCATGCAGCAGGACAAAAATCTTTAGCATACTTCTATATTATGTAAGACCTATATTTGCTGAAGAAAGAGGAAGCCAGAGTATTGTCTTGGACTGATCCGCCAGATCTGAATTAGAGCTGTCGCGATATCAGATTTTCACTGTCCGATTACCGTGGTTAAAAGGATTCACGGTAATAATATCTCAGTGTCTATAGAATACAAAATAATAATGATACCTGTCAAATCCAAATTTTAATTTGTTTGTGTGTTTTTTTGGCCAGATTATACTATAAAGTGTGATTTTTTTTGTACCGTGTCAATAACATACCGAGTTCTTGAAGTGAACAGGGAGACGCGGCTCGAACTAATCATGCACTGTTATTGCACTGATATATACACACACACTCACACACACACACACACACACATCATAAGAGTTTATACAAAGTTGCTGGGCTTGGATGAACAAGAAAGGTAAGGCTATTGTATCTGGACACTGTAACTGTGTAGTATCTGATGCTCACTTGACAGGGTACGTCTCGTCCTTTCGCCGCTGTTGCTCGTGCTCAGGGATGCCCTCCCAGCCGAAGGTCAGGCTCCAGTCGAAGTTTCCGCGGTTGTGCGCGCGGGCTGTGGCCACGGGCTTGTTAAACTGGAAGGTGTTGAGGTCAATGGTGGTGATCTCGGGGCTCACCACTGCAGTGGGCTCCTCCACAATGCGAGCGAGCAGGGGCTCCAGCCAGCCATGGAAGCACTCACCTGGGCAGGGGAACCCAGAGTGTCAGCTACAGCATTTCCATATTAGCTATACCTATATCAGAGCTATAGGTTATACAACAGCCAAACAGGAGACCGGTACTCTAAGACTGTCATGGTCTGATGGGGAAAAATAAACACAATAAAAATCCCTAAGTAAATTTCATGAATACACCTGTAATTAGCACTTGTTTTGTGAAAGAGCATTTAAAAAAATAATTGTATCCTGTTTGGTCAGAAGCCACCAACAAAACAATTATGTATCAACAGGACAATTATCTAAATGTGAGCCTCTTATACCTGTTAGGCAGACCTCTATGTGTACATATTGACCTGACAAATCATCCCAGACACCTCTGATCCCCCTATTCAGAAGTAATATTGCGTAACTATGAGAGACTCACAATGGGCATCCAGGAAGGTGAGCACCTCTCCTTGGGCTTCCTTGGCACCCAGAAGCCTGGCTGTGATCAGACCTTTTCTCTCCAGCTGCCGCACCACGCGGACTATCTTTAGGGCACGCACATATTCCTCCAGGCGATCCTTCAGGTGTTCTGAAGAGTAGAGTGTCAGAAGAATGGTTCTTCAAGACTAGCAGTCAAATACAGAAACACGGTAAAGATTGAATACTGATCACATCGTAGGTGCTCTCATAATATGGCCTCTAAAAAAGAGTAACTAAGTAGCAACATCTGATATGTCGGAAAGAGCTGCATGCCACCAATTTTCCGCAGTGCGATGTAAATAAACACTGGATGTGTGCAGTATTTTCTGGAGAAATACATAAACACTAGTTTCTAGGAACACCTGACAGAATGACTGATATTTGGTTCCTCCTGATTAAGATCGTCAACTGACATTTTGTTCTATCGAGGTACCTTGATTGTATCAACATGTATTTTCCAACTTCCTACTATTAGGTCCCACACGGACATAAGTTCTCTGCTTTCCAGTATGCTATTTCCTCTGGGATGATAAAAGTATTGTTACTCTGATGCACTGCTTACCAGTTTAAGTTTATACTGTTCGAAATAGGAAGCACTGTAAATAGGAGTACAGAAAATATCTACATGTGGGGGGGAAAAAAAACGTTGTTGTGGATGGGAAACGTTACCCCAATGAAGACAATTTGGACTTACAGTCCTCTTTGTTCATATGTCTGAAAGAAAGTTGAAAGTTCATAAGTAGAGGAGCATATTCATATATATTGAATGAAAACTACTTGTTCTACCTCTGCTTATCAGTTGCCCCTTGATCTTTCATTCAAACACACTGCGGGATACTTATTTTTCCTGAATTCAATCACAGGATACTTCAAGTATGTGTACGTAGAAGTGCTACGCCCACAAAATCGTCAATA
>JAABNY020000037.1:3061473-3085876 GCA_015164015.2 Brevimyrus niger
CAGTTACATTATTTAATTGGTTAACATAACGAATATACCATTTATTTATTTATTTGTTTATTTGTTTGTTTGTTTGTGTCTGTCTGTCTGTATGCACGTATTGAGTTTTGTGGGTTACATAGCCTAATCAGGGAAATGTCGAACCGATATTTGGTGGCGATGTGTTTGCGACATTGTGCCAGTGAGCAAATTACCGCATAGAAATGGTTCGCCGATGGATTTTCAGGCGCTGTGCCTATGCATGTATGCTGCCTGGGATGAGACAAATTTCCTGAACAGTCTGTGTAACTACACACAGCCTTGATTTCATCGCTAATCGCCAGTGTTAATGATTTTTAAAGGGTTAATTATAGAAAAAAAATCATTAACCCATATCCTATGTTTCCTAATACACACAGTATATTTCTGGTAGCCTAAATAAAACATAACATTCCAGAAAAAAAACTAATTTTAGATTGAATATAATTTTATAAGTTTGTTTTCCATAGAAATGCCTCTTTACTTAATTATTCATTATAACAATTGTAAGGTACAACTGATCTTCTCTTTCAATCCCCCCCAGCCATCAGATTTGTTCTAGGACCAACACAGCTGCAGGTGGTTGTGTTGTGTAAAATTAGTAGTGGTGGGAAAAGCAGGCCTACTTCAATTTCATACTTAAGTAAAAGTACAGGTACTAAGATAAGATCAAGTAAAATACTACTCACGTTAAAGTAAAAAAACACCTGTTTTTCAAAAGAAATTTTGTAAAAAAAAAAAATAATTAAAAAAAGTAGGCCTGTAATACATTCAAAAATATTGATCTTACAAAAAGCAACATCATTTTAAATTCAGTCAAAACAGGTTTGACTATACACTATATAGCCATTACATGTACAGGAACTTTTATGACATCACATTCTAAATCCATGGACATCAATATGGAGCTGCCCCCCTTGTGTGCAGTTATAAAAGCTGCCATTCTTCTGGGAAGACCTTCCACAAGATTCTGGAGTGTGTCTGTGGGAATTTTTGCCCATTCGTCCAGAACAGCTTTTACAAGGTCAGACACTGATTGTTGCTGTGAAGGCCTGGCTTGCAATCTCTGTTCCAGTTTACCCCGATGGTCTTTGATGGGATTGAGGACAGTCATGTTCTTTCACACCAAACTCACCCAACCACGTCTTTATGGGCTTTGGTTTGTGAGGCCTATAGTATAGTATAGTATGAGGCCCGGTCATGCTGAAACAGGAAAGGGCTGTCCCGAAAGCATTCCCAAAAAGTTGGAAGCATGGAATTGTCCAAAATGTCTTGGCATGCTGAAGCATTAAGGGTTCACTTCACTGGATGTAAGGGGCCAAGCCTAACCCCTGAAAAAGAACCACTACCATTACTCCTACTACTCCAAACTTTATAGTTGGCACAATGCAGTCAGGCAGATTTTCTTCACCTGGCATCTACCAAACCCAGACAGAGAAGTGTGATTGGTCACTCCACAAAACACATTTACACTGCTCCAGAATCCAGTGGCGGCTTGCTTTACATAACTCCATTCGATACCTGGCATTGCGGCTTGGTAATTTCCATGAAGCTGCTTGACCATGGAAGCCCATTCCATGAAGCTCCTGGCAAACAGTTTTTGTACTGGAGTTAATGCCAGAGGAAATTTGGAACTCTACAGTCATTCAGTCAAGAGAATATTGGTGACTTGCATACCATGTGCCTCAGCAGTCAGTGTTCTGTTACTTTACGTGGTCTGCTACTTCATGGCTGATTTTCTGTTGTTTCTAAACGTTTCCACTTTGCAATAATACCACTTACAGGTGACTGTGGAATATCTAGCAGGGAGGAAATTTTGCAAACTGACTTATAACAGTACCACAGTTGAATCTACTGCATTTCAGAATGGCCCATTTTTTCACAAATGTTTGTGAACCTGACTGTATGGCTAGGTGCTTGATTTTATACACCTGTGGCAATGGGTTTGAATGAACTACCTGAATTCAATGATTTACAGATGTGCCACAATGCTAATGTAACAGGTTGTCATTTTACTTTTGTTTATGATTATACAAGATTCTGTTTTCTTTTTTTTGTTTAACCTGATAGGTACAATATCCCTTAAATTTTCCCATGATGCTCTTGTCCTGCATTGCCCCTCCCTCTTTCTTTTCCCCTTTATAAGGGTCCCGATCTCATTTCCTCTTCCCTATGTTGTACTGCGCACGCAGGAAGAGGTGAGGATCTAGAGGCAGGGTCCCTCGTGTTAATAAATCACTTATTGGGTATAATCATTTGATTTATTATGTAATATAAGTAGGGGTTAAAAACATGTCTATATATGATAAGCAAATGCATTATTTTACTATGTGTAGAGAGAGCGAGAGGGCCTGAGCACATGAGGTTTATCCCCGCTTCTAATTGCTCCCAACAAAGCTCAATAAACCCCGAGAACAACAGTGGCGTCTGCTTCATCCCTTTCTCCTGCACCCCACACACCTGACTACACACACAAACACAACGTAGAGTATAGGCAGGAGTCCACTGGTTACATCTGGTGCAGTGACCCAGATCATGTGTGTGAGGTCCAGTGTGAGGAAGGAAGTCCGAGAGCGACGCTGGAAGAGCTAGCTGTTAGGGACTGATCAAGGCACGTCTTTTGTGTTCATTCTTTTGGACAGCTTCATGTCAGTAAGCCCCCCCCCCCGTCTCCCAATGCTTAGCAAGCTGTGCTCCTAAACGGTCGGTCGGTCAGTATTTAATTTACTGTTGTTTATTTTTACATTGAGCTGCTGTTTATTTAGCAAACCGCTAGCAATTTAGCCACGAGTACTTACCTAATATATGCTGTTGGTAACGCTCTGTGCCTGTTGTTTAAAATAACTTATTTTGGGAAGCTGCTTTATTGTACAATTATTTGATTTGGATGTATTTTGGTACACATGCAGAGCAGTGGCAGATGGGCAGGTAAATGATTTGATTTGCAAAGAGCTGGTATGTCTAGTCACCAGACACAGAGGATGCCTCATAGATGCATTAGACAACATTACCAGCGCTTGACACAGTTTGATAGGGGTCACATTGTGGGTTTGCATGATGCTGGGTGGTCATATTGTGCAATTGCCCAGCATATGGGGCATACAGGTGTCACAGTTGCTCAATGTTGGAACCAATGGGCACATGAGGGGTTGGTTCCATACACTTGTACACGTACAAGTTTCTGGTCACCCAAGACAGACCACACCAAGGGAGGATCATCGTGTTGTGTGCCAAGCATTACTAAACTCCATGACATCTGCACCTGCCATCTGGACACAGGTATTGGACTCTCTACAACACCCTATGTCAATATGTCCTGATGACTGGCATCAGCTGAACTACGGGTTCACTGTCTCATGTGTAGGCTGCTGTTAACACCAGCACAGAGACGGCTGCATTTAAAGTGGTGCTATAATAGGGAGCATGGACTGATGACCAGTGGGGTTGAATCTTGGTTCTGCTTTACCATGGATAACCATTGTGTGCATGTATGGTGGTGCCGAGAGGAGAGGACCGATCCTGCCAATGTTGTGGAGAGACACACTGGTGTTATTCCTGGTATCATGGTGTGGGGAGCCATAGGGTATGACATCATGGTGTGGGCAGCCATAGGGTATGACATCATGGTGTGGGGAGCCATAGGGTATGACATTATTGCGGTGGGGAGCCATAGGGCATGACATCATGGTGTGGGGAGCCATAGGGTATGACTTCAGGTCATCTCTGTAGACAATTTGGGGGACCTTGATAGCACAGCACTATGTCATTGGCATCCTGCATCCGCATGTCTCACCCCTCCCACAGCAGCACTCCAGTTCAGTCTATCAACAAGACAACACCCGTCCACACACGGCACATGTGTCTGTGGACTGCCTGCAACATATTGAGGTCCTCTCATGGTCAGCCAGGTCCCCTTATCCTTATCCACACCGACCATGTGTGAGATCAGCTCAGATGTCAACTCTGTAGGATCTCATATACAACAGCTGTAGGCCGACTTGCCACAGGAGAGGATACAATGGGTGTACAACCATATTGCCACATGTATCCAGGCCCGGGGGGGGGGGAGAGTGCCACACCCTACTGACATGGGACCAGCAGTGTGCCCATACTGCCAACTCTGTTGTCCGTTTGATCTGATATTATAATCATCGCGTCACATACAGTCACATGACCTTTCACCACTCCAGCTGGGTCATGAACTTTTTTCACTGAGTATATCTAAGTATTACTATAGAAAGTATGTCTGAATGTGACGAAGGACGTTTCCAGTGTTTGTGAACAGGACCCTTAGAATGTCCAGGCCCAGGTGAATCAGCTCTGTTTTCACCTTAAGTTTCATTCCAGGCATGGAGAGTCCTTTAGGTCATACAGAAAAGCTTCCACAATTCCCTGCAACCTCATTCATAGTACTTGTATTCTCTCAGAGGCCAGAAGTAAGCCAACTTGGGGTGAGTTGGTCAGCCCAGAAGTCACAAATTAGTTTCAAAATGGTTGATCTTCTGTTTTTTTGGAAGTTCAGGGATGCTTTTAGAATGTCTCATAGCCTTTGACACTTGGCTAAACATGAAAATCAGTCTGTCTGTCCAGTGATTGGTGAGTCACACTTGGCTCTGTTTAGCTACACTAACAATCAAATTACACGAGTAATCAGATGCATGCCGTCGGCATAATTTCTAATTTCTGAAAAATAATCACTTTAATTCAAAAGCTCTCACAGGAAACCCACTGATAAAAACCTCATGGGAGGCACACATGAGCCAATTACAATTAGATACCACTGTAATGACCCGCCAAAGGGGGCTCTTCCATCCTGTCACTTCCAGGTTGTCAGACCAAGACTAACTACTTTTAATAATAAACAGCATGGCTTTATTTATATAAAGGGAAGTCAAAATAACAAACCAAAAAAGGTACTACTGATACAAAGAAGAAAGTACATGTATTGATGTAGTAACAACCAAATATTTTGGTCTGACAAGCAGGGAGCAACCAGGTAGCTGATTCCAGTTCACTAGCCATTTTATTGTGTGGAATACTGATGACCTCCTTATAATTTGACACAAGGCATTGTGTTGTTAGTCCATACAAAAATTTTATGGGGAACAAGAAAAAGGGACAAGAAAAGAAATGGAAAAAATAGATATGGCCACAATTCATGCAATCGTGGGTCATAACACCACTATTATTTCGTGGGGTCTTGAGGGACCATGTGACAGTTAGTGGTGAATGGCGGCATTTTAGTTTTGCTCTCCGAGTCCCACTCCCTGCTTTCTCATTTTTGCGTGGTTCTTTGGCACAGATTCAGGTTGCATTTGGTCTCTGGATGACATGTGATAAGCATGGGGAAAAGCCCAGCGCATCGGTTCACTTTTTGAAATGTAGTAGCCGGGGATCGCTCTGGGTAGCAGAACACCTCCTCACTCTTTGGCCACCAACCTGGCAAAGAAATCGCAGAAAACCATGCATGCTGGTGACATAGCTGACAGCAGTGAGACAATGAGTTTGGATGGTAGCGGGCTAAAGGACTTTGTCAGGGACCAGGTTGAGGCTTTTTATGTTAACCTGACATCCACTTTTCAGAGTGGATGTGAATTTTACAGAATTGAGGGCTGATGCTGGCGATCTGATGAAGGAAAAGCAGAATCTAGGCAAACCCTTCAGGCTGTTTCTAGGCCAAGTCCTGTAGTATAGGGTTGGAGGGGGCATTGCTTTGCACCGAAGTTGGACTCCTTTGTAATAAGTTTGCAGATCTCAAAGCAGTTTGCTTTGTAATGCCGGAGATGACTGTCAACTTATCCTGCAGTGCCTCATAAATCAGAGGATGACCTCAGGTGACCATCAAAAAGAATGGGAAGCATTAATTGGTGTGAAGTGCAATGCTAGGACAGTTCATATAAGGCTCCTAGAAGCTGGACTGAAGAACCAGACTTAAAAAATTAAAATAATAATTATTAAAATAATTACATTTTACACAGGTGAATATCCATAAATTGAGAAAACAGTGAAACTGAAAATTGTCTTTGGTCTCAATTTTTTTTCGAAAGCTGTACATCACTTTAGAAATAACCAGTAGTTTTCAGTAAAACAGTAATAATACCATCCATCCAACCATTCATTCACCGCATTCATCCGGGTCGCGGGGGCAGCAGACTAAGCAGGGAAACCCAGACTTCCCCTTCCCCGACTACTTCATCCAGCTCCTCCGGGGAATCCCAGACCAGCCGAGAGACATAGTCTCTTCAGCGTGTCCTGGGTCTTCCCTGCACCGCTTTCCTCCCCTGAGCTGCCGGATGGTGGACCAGAATCTCCTTGAAGCCGTCTGGAAGTCATTCTCCATGGCCTCGCCAAACTCCTCCCACACCCGAGTTTTTGCCTCAGCGACCGCCGAAGCTGCATTCCACTTGGCCACCTCTGGCCACAGGCCAAAAAGGCCCAATAGGACTCCTTTTAACTGGCCTTGTCCCCCAACAGCGAAGCCAACCCACCACCAAGTGGTGATCAGTTGACAACCCTGCCCCCTCTTTACCCAAGTGTCCAATACATGCGGGCGCAAGTCCAACGACACGACCACAAAGTAGATCATCGAACAAGAGAGTCCCCAGGAGGAGCGCTCTCCAACACCCCTTCCAAGAACTCCAAAAAGGCTGGGTATTCTGAACTGCCACTTGGCGCATAAGCACAAACAACAGTCAGGACCCGTCCCCCCACACGATGGCGAAGGGAAGCTAACCCTCTCATCCACCGCAGTAAACCCCAATGTACAGGTGCCCAGACTTGCTTGGTGCCTCTCCCCATGAGCAACTCCAAAATGGAAGAGGGCCCAAACCTCCCTCAAGGAGACTGGTTCCAGAGCCCAAGCCACGCATCGAGGTTAACCTGACTATATCTAACTGGAACTTCACAACCGTGCCCACCAGCTCAGGCTCTTTCCCCATCAGAGAGGTGACATTCCATTTCCCTAGAGCTAGCTTCTGTAGCCGAGGATCAAACCGCCTTTGGCCACTGCCCAACTCACACTGCATCCGACCCCATTGGAGGGGGTAGTAATAAATTGAAACCCAAATTCTAGGACTAAAAGAGTTATAAAGTCCATTGATAAGCAATCTTATTGGGTGCTTTTTAATTAGCAACACCTTTGCAAGAACATGAAACGGTAATTATTTGTGTTTAGTATCCCTTTGGGAGTCAGTGGCAACAATTGCAAATAATAGCTTGAGGGCAAAAACAGAACTAAATGAGTCAGTCAAGATAATTATGGCATCTAATAAAAAGAAAATGTCTGTGCGGAAGATATCTGCAGATATGTTAGACAATGTTTGTCAATGGACTTTTGTTTTGAAACAAATAAATTTGCCACATTTTTACTGAATTAAGCATCCATCCCAGGAGTTTCTGTGAGCTCTATAAAGGGGCTGATACCCATTACATCATATAATGTTTTTTTTTTTTTTTAATTACATACTTCCATGTTGTTATGTAATGTAACAATGCCCTCAAACACAAGCTTAAAGACAGTTTACAAATGGGCATAGTGTATGAAAGCAAATATCTTTACAATTTATTAGAAAGACAAAAACACTGCACCTGTCAGTCCAGTCAAGTCCAGAGTAAAACTACTTGGTTCTTTAATCTCCTTCCACTTCCACAGATTCAGACAAAAAATACAGCAAATTTGAAAAATTTCAAATTGAAATTTGAAATCACAAAAATATCAGGCTTCTTTTTGTATTTGTGCACCACTTTGTTTACCTGTGGAAGTAGTTTCTTCATATCTGGGGTGTATTCCTTCAAGGTTGCAAAATGAAAAGCCTGGTTTATTTTGATCAATATCATTAAGTGGCAGCTTTGTAGCAGGCTAACTCCAAAGTTAGTTTAGCTTTGTGGAAAATGAGTTCCACCTGGCAGAAATTAAATCAAATCTTATAAAAACAGCTGTCAATTTTTACCCCCTATTTTGACTCATTGACGCCAAAGTACATGCTCCACACACGTAGGTTCACCTGTCAGGATTATTTCAGAAGACAGGACAGACATTCCTATAGTATGGGACACTTATAAAGTGACCTACATGTCAGCGTACAATAATGAAGGGGAAAAAAATCAGTAGCCTATATTTAACCGATACCCCCCCACCACCCTATCCCATCCCACCCCATCACCACACACACACACACACACACACACACACACACACACACACACACACACAGTCTTTTAACAAGTTAATGTGACTTAGCATAATATATGGTTGTATATCGTTCTTTTAATATAGCACTCAATGAAAAAGTCTGTGACCTGTGCTATATGCATTTCTGAATTTCATGAAACCTCGAACCAGCAATTTGTCACCAATCAGACGCTTCACCATTTCATTAACAGGAACAGCTACTTCCACATTTAACCTAGCTGATATCTTTCCATGTCACCTTACTTGCCTTATTAATAGTGGTAATGTTGCCTTTTTCTTGTGATTACAGCCTTTGTAATCCACATATCTACACAGGCAGTGTTTGGCTGTGGAGATCACACCACTCTCATTTTGCCTTCTTTTTGTGAAATCATTGCTCATATTGACAACCGTCTGTTCAGGGCTGCAAAAGTGCACGACGAGGGCTTTAACAACCTTGGCTTGAGTTAACGTGAAGGTGTGGCCAATTTGTCTTCACAGAATGGCTTGACCTTTCAGTGGGAATCAACAATAACTCGAGCCAAGCAAATTTACTTAAGCACAGATTCATTTAGCGATGTTGATGGAATATCCCCCTGCTTTCCCTTGAGTGATAAAATGTAACAAAAAATGTCGTTTCAAAAAATGCATTAAGAAAAAAAAGCTAAATACCCTGTCATAAACACAACTGTGAAAAGCGTTTATCATGAAAGACCAAACATCTCCCCTAAAAGTAACACCATTCACTTTACATACCAAAATAGTGAAATACTAACACTTTTTTTGAAGAATATTTGTAACTTAACAAAAGCAGGAAAAAAATACTTAAAAACCTGCCTCACAACTGTCATTACTGGAAACATAGGGCAAACAACAAGTCAATCAGTTTAGAAAATGAACTTTACTAAACACTGTAATGCTTGCTGCTGCCATTGTGTCACCACTACACAGAATAAGGGGGGGAAAAGAGGCTTAACTTATGTCAGCCCCAGATTAATCTGTCTTTGTTTAATCAAAATTGGTGCTTTTTGATTGATGGGCATCCTGGAAACAGTCCATGCAGATTAACAATAAAGCACTGCACTGTCAATGGCCAAAGACGTTTCCGTGCAGGTTTGCATATCCACACTCAGTGAAGCTATTTTATGACTGCTGTAAACTTCTAAAAAGTGCAATGGTTTACTAGCTTTTGCCTATAGTTTGTTCGTCAGATTAAAAATCCTTCCAGTGGTAACAGGGATTCCCGTCTTCATTCAAGGTCAGGCATTTCTGTGGAAAAATAACAGCGCTTAATAAACATGTTTAAATGGAGAACAGGATGAAGAGGGATTGTGAAAATGAATTGATGACACTTACTTTCATCATCACTGTCAGCATATTCATCCTGTGAATCACAAATTAATTAAAATTTTAACCACAGACATGAGCATTAGCAGTGGTTTTCACAATATCAAGATTAATGGTGATATTCTAAAACTCATTACCAGACAACAGTAACATACGTCAGGTGGGTTTCAGTTTTTCTGATTACGATGACCAAATTGTTTTACTGGTAGTTTTGGTGCATGTGACAGGTATAATAAATTTTGCCAAGAACAGCTAATTATGCAGCAAAACAAGTGCTTAAGCTGTACCACGATACTCAGTATATATATCAATCATTCAAATTAATGACATGAATGTTCATAGTCTCAATATGATACTGTATCAATATATTGTCCAGTTCAAGCATTGGAGCAGCTGAGATGCGTGGTCTGTGACATCATTGCCAGGGACTGATCTGGTTCCGGCATCTCAGAATTGGCCTTTCTGCAATTTCCAAGTACCACAGTACCTAGAGTCCACTGGGAATGCTTCAATCCAAAAAAATCTAGTGAGCAGCAGCTCTGCTGCATATAACATTTTATCACAGGTCAGAGGAAAGTGATTTGTAAACTAACAAGAGAAATATATTAGTACAACAGTGATTTGCAGAAAGGCATCTGCAAACACAAGCTGTTGAAGTGATTTTGGAGACAAGACATTGCCCTACTTAGTACTAGGCAGACATATCTAAAAAGACGGCTGCCAAGTGTATTCACTCTCAAATTCTATTTTTAACAGAGCTGCACTGCATATTAATGGCTACATCGTGAAGGGGCAAGTATAACCCTGTACCGATTATTAAACAGGCAGGTTTAAACAGGGATGCGCATAACTGGTACACACGTACGCATTCACCATGCAAAGTGATGTGCCGGAAATCTCTCCTCAAACGCGCACTTTTGCTGCTATTCTTTATGTGCATTTGTGCTGACATGAAATCGCTGCAGGTTTGAACCTTTTTACCGCAAATTAAGTATGCATTAGCCGTAAAAAGGTTCAAGTACCCAGTAACTTATCAATACAGGGTAAATGCCCATAAATACACATTTTCACTGCCATGACAAGACATTGCCACATGTATTGGTTTATATGGGGAATGCGTACTCGCGTACAAGTTATGTGCATCCCTGCTTATAAACATGCCCACCGATTTATTACTTTGTCCAAATCTTACTTCATCTCCGCCAGCCACATCTGGCAGTTCATCTTCCCCCCCCATGTTGTTCATCATCTGCAAAAACAAACATATCCAAAGGTCCCCTTCAGCCACTTCAGGGACAGTAACATCTCACAGGTTAAGTTTTAGGAACACCTGAAGATCCACTCACCTCTGAGAAACGGTCAAAACTAGAAAGTTCTTCATCTGAATCATCCTCCCAGTCCTTCCAGTTATTAAAATCAACACCAAGCCAATTAAGCTGTAGAATACGAACAACACGATTTCATGATGGCATCTCCAAATGGTATGTGTGGTAAATCCTCTCTTGAATCCATGTTAGCTATCCCTCAGATGACATAACTCATACTTTTAATTAAAAAAAAATAATTAAAAATTGGCATACACACACAAAAATATAATTGAAAGCTTACTTTTGCCTTGTCTTTTGTTAACCTTGGCCAGGACTTCCCAGATTCAGATTTTCGTAAATAACACAGTACAGATCTATCCGTCCGTTTGTGCTTGGATTCCTGTATGAAAATTGGAACATGGCAGACTGTTACTTTTATGTGTTAAACTATATGCACATGAAAAATAAATAAATAGCCTTCATGTAAGGAAAATATAGAGAGGGGCTTACATTTGGATCAATAACTTCAAAAAGGTCAATCTCATTTTGATGTTGGTGTCCTTCTGTTCCACCAAGACAGCTTAACAGAAGAAAAAGAAGTTACTGATTACAATTACTGGTTCAAATTAAGTATTTCATGACAATGGAGACACAGGGTGAATCAAAAGTCTGGAGGAACCCAAAACTTTGCATGCTCAGTAATGGAGTGAAGTAACCAGTACAATTTTACTTTAAAATAATGGGTGCATATGAACACCCATCTGCCACCTTGAATCAGTCAGTGACTAAAAATACAAATATTAGTCTAATATTTTGAAACACAATGAACATTGGAATTTTTCTTTACCATTTTTGTAGTCTGATCCATCAAAGTTGTCTAATGTGAGCTGGTATAAAACCACTTTTCAACATTTGCATGGACAACAATGACTTGCCTTACTTTAGATGAGAAGACACACTTATATATACACACATATACATATATATATATATATATAAGGTATTTCAAAATCGGGTTAATGCGGATTAATCCATCATCATAAATAATTTGATTAGAAGTTTTAATGCAATTAACCTATCTGCAGCACAGAATGACTCAAAACCTCTGAAATCTCTCTATCAACCCATTTCGGGCAATTTCGGTGCATTCCATTTGCCCTCGGAACTGATATTCCGAGTCATATGCCGAAGTTTTGAAGCTGGAAGTGACTACATGCGCAAGTTTTATACATAAAGCACCGCGTGCAATGTGTTATCAACTGATATTGCTAACGATGGCAATTAACTGGGCTAGAATTGGATTTCACGATTAGTCAGATTATTTGTCGGATTTACAGTAGTTTTGGCTAATTGTGAGTGAACGAAGATAGAAACTATTTAAGCTGAGGTACCTTAAATCCAACAACTTGTCTGGCTAAGCAGAAAATCTTGCTTTTTGATATGGGTCCATGGTATTGCACTTATATATATATTTTCATTCTGAGCCGTGGAAAGTATGAGCACTTAGCACTTCACACTTATTTAATCAAAATCAGAAACAGTGATATTAAGACCATTTGTTGAATTATAATGGAATGACCCGCATATTGTTGCTTATACACTCGGTGACAAAAAAAAGGCAGAAAACCCAGAAGTAATGGTCCAATTTGGATGTAATTTGCTACACATGCAGACCAGCGATGGATATGTAAATGACCTGATTTGGTAAGAGTTGGTGTGTCTAGTCACCAGACACAGAGGATGCCTCATAGACACATTAGACAGCATTACCAGGACTTGACAGAGTCTGATAGGGGTTAGATGGTCGTATCACACAATTGCCTGGCATGCAGATGTCAGTCGCCCGATGTTGGAACTAAATCAGGTGGGCACCCATACACATCATGAAGGTTCCGGTCACCCAAGACAGACCACACCAAGAGAGTATTGTCGTATTGTAAGCCAAGCATTACAGAACCCCATGACTTTCCTTCTGCACGGTATCACTGCATGTATCCAGGCCAGGGGTGGGTGCCACACCCTACTGTCATGGGACCAGCAGTGAACCCATGCTGCCAATTCTGTTGTCCATTTGATCTAATATTATAAATATTGCGTTACAGTCACATGACCTTATACAAGTTATTGTTGCAACTTTTACCTTGCTACTCTTCTGAGCCAAATGACTTTCTACTCTGATACATTTTGCAGAAGTCCACCGTTTCTCACCCAATTAAAAAAAATTAAAAAACAGTTTGCAACAAGTATGCAGCACACCTGAATGAAACAGCAGAATTATTGTAAAATATTGAAATGAAAGAAAAGAATGAAAAAAAAAAGAAAAATGACAAATAATTGCTGTGAAATTGGCCAAAACCTTTTTACTATGGAGACAGGGAGCCGTCAGCTTGAGTCCCCCAGTTCAAGATTTCAGAGAAAGGTGGCCAGCTCTATTCAGTGAAACTCAAGATTACACTTTTACCCGCCACGGAAGTTTCTACATCTGTTCAGCCAGTTGGGTTTTGTCTCATGATTTTTCACCCCCAAAAACACAACTTTAGGAATATCACAACAATCCCCTTGAAGGAGACTTTCATGGGGAAGCTGAACTGTACCTTGCATAAATCAAAAAAGCCAAAGGAGGCACAAGGTTAAAGTTACAACCTTGCTGCATACACTCAACCAGGTATGTAAAAGCAAAGCATGGATATTTACTTTTTAATTTTTCCATTATTGGGCTGCAATCATGACCCCATTTACATTTGGTTGTAAAATGCGTCTTGGGCAATTTTAAAAACAAAATGTTTAGTTTTAAGGAGTTTCGGGATAGAGAAATGGAGACTAACATGTTCTAGGAGCAGGGTGAGTATTGTGTGGGGCCACCAGGGAGGTATCCTCGAAAGTGGGTTTGGGTTTAAACCCTAACTATGACACTGCAGTAATCAGCTTTGTCTTCAGTTTTCCGGCTGTAATATCTTTCAACAAAAGCAACATCCCGTGGTTTTCCAGATTTCTTTATTGGTAAATGCCAATTAATTATTTCAATGTTTGTGTGTGCACTTCATGATATATCCCAGCTGTCTTGCTTGCATATTATATATTTCTGTGTCATTTATTATTATGTATAAGAATGCAGAAGGCAATAGTAGGCAGATCAGATAGCTCAGACCGGACAAAGAAAAGGCAGCGTGTGGCAGACAGGAGACACAATATGCCATGGAAATATTTTTATTTCTCATCTGGCATGTGATGCAGATTAGGGCCCCTAAATATTTGAGTTTTGGAGCCAAAGGCTCCAAAAGTGTTTTTTTTTCTTCGTTTTTTTGTCCCTGTAAAACAGCTCCAACCCCTTGATGTATGGATTCCACAAGATCTGTGAAGGTGTCCTGTGGTATCTGGCACAAAAACCTTAGCAGCAGATCCTAACTTTTGTACGTTGTGTGTTTGGGCCTCCATGCAGACTTATTTGTCCAGCACATCCCACAGATGATTGACATCAATCTGGGGAATCGGGTGACCAAAACGACTCCAAAATGAGCCACATAATTAGGACATTAATCGTGAATTCCATTCTGTGCGACAGCATTGTCCTTCTTGCGTTCTTCAACACAAAAAAGTTGCAGTGATGATGAAAGTGTGCTCAGGCCAGGATTGTTAAGTACAAGGTGAGCACAGGCCAGCGGGGAAAGTGAAGAGGATGGGCAATCGTGCTTGGGCATGATACAAGGCAGCCGGGCCAGGTGCGAGTACGCCCTTACGAGATGACTTACTTGAGTAACATTTCGATGCGGTATCTTTATTTTCACATATGCACTTTTAAGTATGAAAACTGAGTACTTTTCCCATCACCGATGAGATGTTTATGCTCACGATCGCAACTGAGATTGGAAATGTGACTGAGTGGATTAACACAGCTAGTCTGGAAACAGACCAAAATTTGAAGTTAACTTATGTACGTGCATTGCTATCACACCAAAGTCCAAATATCTTAAATTGAACCATCATAAAGTGAGGAGCTTTGTATGTTTGTGTACAAATATACCAGACAAAAAAGTGTTATATATTTAAAAACATTAGTTGCAATCTTGTGTGGGGCGAGATTTCTTACTTACGTAAAATTCACCTTCGATTTTTCAAATTTCACCTTGACATCTTTACTATCTTCAACACAAAACTCAACAACAACACAGTCCCGTCTATCATACCACTTCGTAGTTGCTGGCAGCCTGTTGAGAGAAGAAAAGCATGTGAAAACATTACAGGAACCTTTCAAAGCAGAATATTTTGAGATACTGGAACAGCTAGAGTAATGAAACAATACACTTGTGAAATTGTGAACATTTGTCAGTGTCTACATTAAAAAAAAAAATCCATTCAAATAAATCCATTTAGCTACATCACCATCTGTAGGATATTTAGACAACATTTGCCTTTAATAAATCAGCTACATTAGGTTGTTTATTGATATTATAGACTTTGTATTTAATGAAAGATAATGTTCAATGGCATTGTAAAAAGCTTGTCAATGAATAGATCCCGCCTGCTTTAAACAAAAATAGTAAAAGCTTATAAGTCGTCACTTCAGAATACATAATTAAAATATAAATGCAATTAAATGCAGAGCTATTTCAGGCGGTCTTAGGGAACAAAAAGCTTTCTAAATGGAGTAGCAGCACCCTGGTGTACGGCATATAATTACTCGCTCCTCGTTAAACTAATAAAAAGCAGTGTCAAAATTGACGACAATGCTAAACTTGGACGTGTATTTATGCTATCTTAGCTCCAAAGGCTACTTGACTGCGCGATTTGCTTCAGCGAATTTGAACAGCTAATATAAAGTCTGATTCTTCCACTTTACTACTCCCTGCACTAACCGCAAAAAAGGGAGGAGGGGGGGGGGGAGAGCGTTCATTCATTATTTTACCCTTAAGATGACTTTCAGTTTAATGGTACTGTACTAGACTTCACCAGCAGATTTTATAAAGTGTAAATGGCCAGTGCACGTGAAAAGCATTTGTGTGTTTGTGTATATGAAAAAGAAGTGCATTATATTAAAAGATGGACCCGTAAACCTATATCTAGGGACAGAACGTGCGATTTCCATAACAGTTCACATACGACTTAAACAACTATGTAACATCATTGGTAAAACAAAACAGTAGGGAAAAAGCAGTACCGTGGTAAACGCCTATATGTCGATTAATTAGCGTATTATTTACCGAGAGACGTATAGAGGAGTAGCCCCATAGAACCAGCTAGCTAACCGCGATAGGACAGGAGGCCTAGCAGTCTACCGCTATCTGTACCCCTACGCTAACAGCACCAGCGTGTACGTATTATCCGTTACTGACACATGTAACACAGCTTGGGAACCAAATGTTTAATAAGCATTAAGCATCACCAATAAAACGAAACAAGCGCTCACGAACGATGAAGCCGCTCACCGCGTTTACACTCATACTCTCCACCGAAAACTTACATCTCGTAACTATCTTGTTCTTAGCTCCCTTATCCCCGTATTTCTCTGGGCCACCGCTCCGATTGATTTCCCGTTTTTCAGAAAAATAAAGGAAAAATCCGTGGCTAATCTCGTTCACAGACTCGCGCGTCTGCCCTCCTTGTTTCAGCGCTGTGACGTATCAGCAGAAGGAGGCAACCGCGAGCTGGACGCTTCTAGAGCTTCTTTTCTGTCTCATTCAAGGAGAAACTCCACACTTTTGCGCGCCCCCGCTCATGGGTATCGCAACATTGCAACACAACAGACTTAATTTAATTAGCTAACATTGAATAATTGCAGTATATAGGGCAATGGGTTATTGTAAAATATGTAACAGAATTGCAGATGCTATTAATGTGGGCTTCACCCACCCTATTTTTTTGTCTCGCCCCCCTGAAAAATCATTTTTAATTTCATTTAGCATTTCATTTTTTCATACTAATTTTGTAGTTGTGGCCCCTGCTGAAAGTGGCAGCCCTACTATGGGAGATTGAGAGCCAGGCCTTCACATCCAGAGTCAGTGCCTGACCTCACAAATGTCCTGCTGGATGAATGGACAAAAATTCCCACAGACACCCTCCAACATCTTGTGGAAAGCCTTCCCAGAAGAGTGGCAGCTGTTATAGCTGCAAAGGGGAGACCAACTCCATATTGATGCCTGTGGATTTAGAATGGGATGTCATAAAAGTTCCTGCAGGTGTAATGGCCCAATATGTTTGATTGACAAAAACATGTATCTCAAGATTCAAAATGCCTGTCCCTGTGAGTAAAGACAATGAGATGAGATTATAACTCCAGGTTTGCCTATGTGTGCTATGCATGTATGTAAAAGGAGCCTTTGCAAAATGAAGATGCAAACCAAGAGCCACCCTTTGACAGGTAGGATCAGGTAATACTTGCCCCACTCAGCAAAATTTGTCATCAGCACTGCGTTTTATCTTCAGTATTGTACTATTTTTTGATAACGGACATTTGGTCAAGCGGGACTAAATGTAAAGATCAATTTTATTTTGTATGCTTTTGTACAAAGTTTACATTTGTATTTAAATACAGGACTTTTAAAAATATATTCTTTTATATTCTTTCTTTTGGCGGTTCATTAAACAGAGTGATTACATTAAAGAACCAGATGTACTGTATAATAAAACATATATAAATTAAATATAATAAAATAACAAAAAACCCTTACTGCACCTCGAGCACATACATGTTTCTAAAATGTGCCACTTAAATACCATTTAACAATGTGCCATTGACTTTGGATGAGGTTTTTGTTAGTCAAAGGCACAAAGTCATTTCGCTGCCTTAAAATAGCAACACGCCGACAATGAGATCGGCCACACCTCATTAAAAAAAAAACACTCCTACCAGCGGAAAGCAAAATCATTTGCTATTTTGACGAGGTGCAGGCGCGACGTGAATATGACCGATGCGCTGCTATGAGACCAGTGAAGCCGCTTTGCGGTGTGCTTTGAGTCGGCGGAAAATAAGGCAGAGTTCAGAGAATAGAATGTTTATGTACACTTGCAAACTTGACAACGTGCAAGAACGTGTGCTGTTACTGAAAAGAGAAATCGAAAAGTGACACATAACAATACCATGTTATACCCTGATATCATTTTATGTCCATACTGCCCACCCCTAGAAATCACAAAAAACTAAATTGTGTGTACATTCGGGGGATTTTGTGAGCCCGATTTAGCATTCCTTGGGAATTTAAACTGGCAGACCAAAAACAGGTGTACTCACCTACAGAGATCTGGCCACTACTGGGTCTGCGTACCTTAG
Organism: Brevimyrus niger; assembly: GCA_015164015.2. Taxonomy (NCBI): domain Eukaryota; kingdom Metazoa; phylum Chordata; class Actinopteri; order Osteoglossiformes; family Mormyridae; genus Brevimyrus; species Brevimyrus niger. Next base: position 3,079,580 of record JAABNY020000037.1, read on the forward strand.
GGAGCTGCCACTGAAGTGCAGAGTTTATGAAGCTCCTCCGACAGCAGAGAGAGAGATAAGACATCCCACGCTCCTGGACTGAGACCTGAGGTCTGCTGTGCAGCAAGCAACGTCTCAGCATCACACCGGTCCCGATCCCCAACAGGCCTGACCATTGGCTCCTCAGTGATTTGATGATAAAGGGGATGAGGCCCCTGAGATCTTTCCCCCCCATAATCTCGATCATGACTGCAGCAGCTGCAGCAGAGCTACTCCCGTAGAGAGCGGAAGACTCCTGTCTGCTTTATCAGAGTTGTCTGAAGTTTTTACGTCGCCAATCCCATCACCAACCCCGAAACTTTTTTCCCTGCAAGTCAGAGGACTGCTTGCAGACCCAGATGCAGCTTGACATCATATCTAATAAAACTATTCAAGGGTCAGTAAGCACAATACAAGAACATTCAAAGAACAATTAGGTTAGTAGAGGAATTCGCAAAGCAGACGGTGTTTCATGAAGGTTAAGATGGAGTCTGATGGTTCATCAGCTCATTCCACCACTGTCTGAAGGCATAGTTATTATAGTTTTCAAATTTGCATTCGTTTTTATTTTCATCTAGTTTTCAGTTTTAGTTCAGTTTCAGTTTCTTGTAAGGATGTATAATGTGCAGTTTTAGTTCCTTTTTTTGTGAACATTTCTAATTTTAGTTTAGTTTTTAGTTTTAGTATTAACTTTGGTTTCAGTGCCATGTTTTGATACCACACTGCAAGTGAATGACTTACATGCTGTCACTCTACACAAGAAACAGCTAAGGAGAAAGTATGAATCGTTTTGTTTTCCTGCCTTACATTCCCATCCAATCCCCACACCTCTTTACTGCAACACCATCGTGTTCTTATAGCTATGAAGGACATGAAGGTGTTATGTCCAATTCCCTGAGTATAATAAGCACACACAAACCATAAAACAAAGCCTGGTAAATGGTTTCCATTTAGCACTTTTCTCATACTTTAACAAAAGATGAACCTAGAGGTAGGGGTGGTCACGCATCTGGTCAGGTAAAGTTGGATTACTACATGTACAATATAATAATCTACAGCACAAGTGTGTCTGGTGTGCCAACGGACATTGGGCATAACGGACTGTTTTGCCAGGTCCCTTGAAGTCGGCGTATGAAGCCCTTTTGTTTGCGCTAATATGCCTTTAGTGTTAATGACAGCAGCGAATCTAACAAAAAGCCGCAATGTTACCGAGAGCGGCTGCTCTGTCCTGAATTCTACAGCTGAAAAGTTTTCAAACGCAGTATTTTATAGAATGCTGGATAAATGGACGTAGGTAATTGGTGATTTCATGTTTGTCAACGATTAGCTTTTTAACAACTGCATAAAGTAATGTTATTTTTAATACAAATAAACTCACCCATAATGTACGTTTTCAGGTTGCCAATTCTCACGTATCTGGTGTAACACTCAGGCTTTCAAACTCAAGCTCACGCTATAAATCTTACATCAAATGTATATTATTCCATTACAAACCTAAAACTGACGACATCAAAAGCATTGGGGTAGTTTGCAAACCCTACGAACTATTTAGAAGATAATAAAATGGTTACATACATGCAAATGGCCCCCCATACCCATCTTAAAGTGTAATTAATATATTATAAAATATTTTTTAAATTTACATAAAGGAACATGCTACTCCTCCCAAAATTTGCCAAAAATAATCGTGATATATTACTGTTTCCGTCCAAAAAGTAAAAAAAATACTGTGATATTAATTTGAGGTCACCTCTATCTAGAGGAGTACATTTTCACTTATATAACCACTGCAAAGCAAATACTTGTCTGGGAGACAGAGAATGGAGAAAATGTGGAGTGGCGTTCACCAGATACCAGGTACTTAACCTATACTGTTTTTCAGCGTTTACAAAGGTTGTGTGTGCTGTTTTCAGCTGGGCTCACAACAGTGTTCATGACAAAGGTAATACAGCATCATAATAGAGCTCCAAGCATCTTTAGTTTGCTGACCAAAGGGGGTGAAATATAGGGTTGACAACCGTCCTGAATTGTCTGGGACATCCCGAAATATGGGTGATTTTGATTCGTCCCTGAAGGACGAACAATTCAGGACGGTTGGCAACCCTAGTGAAATGGGACATAGGTCTTAAGGAGCCTTTTGATGGAGATGGGTGCCTTTCCGTTAATGGACCAGTAGGTCAGCACCAAGGACTTGATGCAAGTGCCAATAGAGAGCCAGTGTAGAGAGACAGGCAGGGCTGTGCTGCTGTGTATTGAATCATCTGCAGTGGCTGATAGTACAAGCTGACAGACCTGCCAGTAAGTTGTAGTAGTCAAGTCATGGGGTAACAAGTGCCTGGCCTTGAAAGTAAGCCACATACGGAGAGATAAAAGGCCCGATCTTCCTTTTTCAGAGGATAAATCTGCAAGATTGGGAGACTGCTATTTATGTGCTCAGCATGCATGGTCCAGCCATATATCCAGGAATCTTGGAGCATGTGTCAGTCATCTGCTTTCACCATTTGCTACCACTGTGTGTTCCTGCTTCAATTTTGGGGCAATCCATCTCAAAATTTACACTCCCAAAATATTGGCACCCCTCAAAAAAGTGAACTAAAACATTACCATAGATCAGGATTGCCACAGATGAACTCCAGTCCTGGAGGGCCAGAGCCCTGTGTAGCTTAGCTTTTTCCCTGTTCCACCATAAATGATTCAGCTCAAGAGCTGTGTGGTCATTTGCACAAGGAGCTCAGGTGTGTTAAATGAGAGGAAACCCAAAAATGTGCAGGGCTCTGGCCCCCCAAGACTGCAGTTGATTCTAATATTCCTTAAATGTTTGGAGAGATTGACTATTTAAAAAAAACCAAATAATTCCTGCAAAAGTGTTATAGCTTCGGAAAAGTTATCCTGTCAAAAATGTACAGTATGTGGCATAATTCTTGGCACCCTTGAAGAATACTATAAGTATGATCAAATCAATTTACATTTTTGGGGGAAAAAGTTTTGGTGCCTAGAAACTGTTTGCTTCCTGTTTCACTGGGGTATAAATATGAGGTAACACACAGATGAAATCCTTTTGTCATCCATCAACATAGGTAAAACCAAAGAGCTCTCAACTCAAATCGAATCTTGGGGATTCACTATTTTAAAGTCAATTGTGAGACGACACCTCGTGTGACCAAAGCTTCACGACAAATGGCACGAAAGAAGCCTCTGCTGAGTCCAAGGCTCAAATCCCAGCATCTCGACTCCGCCAAGCAGCATTGGTGATGCAACTGCAATCGTGCGTTGCAGTCAGATGAAACACAAGCTTTTTGACCATGCACACCATTGTCAAGCTTGGTGAAAAACGGAATTGCAGACAAAGCAGGACACCTCATATACATGGTGAAATTTGGTAGCGGCTCTTCGATGCTGTTCTGCTGCCAGTGATCCAGGCAATGAATTCCATTAAATTCCAAAACATTTTAGCTGAAAATTTGGTTGTCTTGGCTGAAGGCTGAAATGGGACCGTAGTCAGGTGTTCCAACAAGATAAAGATCCATAGCACACATCAAAATCAAAGAATTGGTTGCAGAAACACATGATCAAGGTTTAGTGATGGTCTTCTCAGTCTCCAGATTTGAACCCAAAAATTGAAAATCTGTAATCTCATTTGAAGAGAACAGTTCACAGGAGAAAAGCCAAGAATCTCCATGATTTGGAAATGTTCTGCATGCAAGAGTGGTCAAAGATCCGTCCAGAAGTGTTCTCCAGCCTTGTTAAATAGTACAGAAAAAGGCCAATGCTGTTATCATTGCCAGGAAAGGCTCCACACCAAACACTAACATTTTTGGTGTCAATATTTTAGGAATCTGCCTTCTGAAAATTTGTTAGCAAAGGAAAATTTGTCTGTCTGACAAAAACATGAGGCTTACTGAAGTAAGCACAAAATATCAATCATTACATGTGTGGTCCCCTTTATATATACTTTTTTAGTAAGTGGTGCCAATAACTATTCAAACATACACTCAACCAACTGAATTGACCAAACAATAGGCTTAAGACATTCTGTAAATGATCTGAAGATTCACTTTTAATGTGTGACTTTTGAATTAAGTACACAAAAAGGGGGCAAAACAGTCACTTTATTACCAATAAATACCAACTGGGGCATTTCCAGTTCCAACACAGCACAATCCTTACTGCATTAAGAGGAAAAAATCCAAAAGAATTTTCCGTCTTTGCAATCCACAGCTTTATTTCATCCGCTGGTATAAACTGTACAAACATATCAAATGAACAGTTTGACCTCCTCATTTCTATGGCCTGCTTGTCTTCTACATTGTCAGCTCCTGAAAACACAAAAAGAAAAAAAAAAAGCACATTAACATACAAGCCGGACCTCAAATGTATTAGTCCATTGGGGAAGACAATTAAAAATTCTTACCATAATGGCATTGACGATGTCATTGTTGTTGTTCTTGAGGGCACGCACTGCCTTTGCCCGTGAGACGTTGGCTTGTGACATCACAAGTTCAATGTCCTTCACCTCAACCCCAGTCTCATCAACCTTTCAAATTACAATAAATATCATCAATAAATATTTAAATCAAGCACTATTTAATGTTTTAGAATAGATTGGCACCGTTTAAAAATACGAAACTGCAAAAGATTAAACCCCAAAAGAACTAAGGTCACTAGGAACCTCACCTCCTCCTCTTCACTTTCTTCCTGCACAGTAGGCGTTTGCGTGTTCTCCTGGATATTTGAAACAGCCTCTCCCTGGACCTTGAACTTCTCTGCTGCTGCCAGCTGAGCTTGCTGTGAAAGATCCTCAATCTGCAAAGGAAAAATGTGTCCTCATAACAGGATATGTACAAAAACCATCGGAGACAATTGGGAATAAATGAACGTTCCTCCTCAGGTAAAGATGGGCTTCATTCAGAAGAGTTCAGAAGAACGAAAGTCAAATTATTTTGATCATCATAGGAGGACTGAAGTTTAGTCTAAAACAAGCTGACAAGCCACCTAACAGACAATACTATTATGCTGAAAACTCTTGCCAGACCTACCTTGGCCTCACCAAAAACTATGTATGTGTCAGACGCCGGACTTTTGTAGACATCTGGCTTGGTGATGACAAACAAGATGTTCTTTGACTTTCGGATTGTGACCCTGGTGACTCCAGTCACCTGGCGAAGACCCAGCTTGGACATAGCCTGAAAAGTCGCATATCAAATGACCACCCACAGCAAACTCCTTGCATGAAAGGCCCTGCAATTAATTGCATTTAATAGATACAAATGCAACTACCGCAAAAGGTTTGGCTTCATCATACATAGAAGTCGGGCTTAATCATTCACAAAAGGAAAACTGAAGTCTCGTCCCAACTGTAACACCTAAAATACCCGCAACTGAAATCAGGCACGTTTGAGCACCTTACCTTCCGTGCCTTCTTTTCACTTCTGCTCTGTTTGGCTTTGCTGACTGGTTCCTCGTCAATTTCTGCAGCTGCTGCAAGCTAATGGCCATATGGAAAGACACAAGGAGTCCACTACATTATATAAAATGAAGCAACCCAGATTGAGAAGAAACACGCCATCAGTAACCACAAAGTGTGACTGGCATATGAAAAACGTAGTATGGTGATCACAAGAATTGCTTAACACATCCTACTACCTCATCTGCCACGACGACTATAGCAGATGCATTGTTTTAACCGATGTACAGTGTATTTCAGAGTACTTTACACAAAACGCCTCACCCGTTGCTGATTCATACCTGTGCCTGTTGGGATTGAACTTGGGCAGAGTCCGCATCCTCAAGGTCCGGTACAGACTCATCACTGTCGGACTCCGTACCAGACCCTGTAGGGAGAGGGGGGGGATCAGCAAACACAATGGCAAATGTTTAGTATTTGTAGAAATAGAGAACATGCCAATACTTCCTTCAGCAAGGAGAAAGGCAATACCCTTAAGCGGGCAAAGAATATCAAGGGTAGTCTAAAAACCAGCTGTGCAACACACAGGTAAGTAAAGTCAACATGTGCAACACTTGCCACAATACAAAGTTCTCTACAAAACAGGCACATTAGTTGTAAAATGGCCAGATATCTGCCACAAAAAATGTCCAGCTTCAGCGTGCAGAGTTCCTTCTTAGCTCTTTAAAATAAATAAATAAAATAAAGAAAAACCTTTCACAGTAAGTTTCTGGAACTTTGCGTTTGGAATAGAAACATCTATAGATGCCTTTAAAAAAGAAAAAAGAAAACTTCCTGCAATCAGCTTCAGCTTGATTCTTTTTTTTAATTTGGGG
>JAABNY020000037.1:3087772-3103727 GCA_015164015.2 Brevimyrus niger
GAGCCTGAGGGGTCACCTCTACAACTACAGGGTCAGCAGCACTCTTAGAGGAGCGCAAGGGGTCAGATTTAGACACAGAAGTAGAGAGAGACTGAGCAACAGATGGAGAACTCTCCAGTGACTGACAAGCAACAGCTACTGGGAGGTTACTGATGGGAGCTGGTGCAGAGCCAGAAATGGGAAAGGAAACTTTATCTACTGCTGGACCAGAAGCTGGTGTAGGGATGTCAATTTTGGCTGGCTTTACAGAAGCTGGGAGGCTGGCTTGCACCTCCTCAGGCATGGCTGTAGGGGCCTGAGAAGTAGGAAGCATGACATTAGCTGGACCAGTCAACTGAGCCTTTCCAATGGGCTTCTCCGCCTTAGCCCCCAGCACCGGGCCACCTTTAGCCTTTCCCTTCCCACCCGTCTTGATAACCTTGGGCTGAGGGATGGAGCCGGTTCCCGTACCGGACGCGGGAGAACCAGTTGGAGACACTAAAGGAGAGGGCATGGCGGTGGGGAGAGCAGGGAGGGGCGCTTCAGGAGCGTCAGATGACGACAGCTTGGGAGAGGAGGAAGAGGAGGAGTTGGAAGCAAATGAAGACGAGGGCTTGCTGGTGACAGGCATGGGCTTGGAGACAGAGGAGGGGCGTGAAGACTGCTTGGACCCACTTTTAGCTTCTTTAGCTTTAGGGGTGGCCACAGCACTAGCAGAGGAAAGTTTCTTGGAATCAGCAGTAGTAGCTGGAGAAAAAGGAATTCAGTTGTACTTTTGATAAGAGTGCTATAACGTCACAAATAGAGCACAAGGAAACATCTAGAGTACTGTAAAACATACACTGAGAATCCTATAACTGCTAATAAACATGCTTTACAGGATAAAAAAACTGATACAAATTAGTGCAATTTTATTGGAACTGCTGTTTGTTAGTAACTAAAAAAATAAATAAATGTATCCTTGGAGGGTTTAAGCCAGATATCTAAAAGGGCACAGAAACAAAACCAGATTGGTTAATTAGAACTGGATCTCTCACAATTTTGTTCCCCTAGAAAAATAGCAGTAATTTTCCTTTGGAAGGTTTAATGATCACACGGAAGAATGTGCCTTCTTAACTAAGTAGGGTGGACAGCTCAGCTCCAACAAGGAGCAAAGACACAGAGGTGAAGAACAGCAGAGCAAAAAGTCAGCATTAAAATCTCTCTACCTGACTTCCCTCCAGTGGCCGCAGCAGGAGCAGCCAGCACTACATTTGGAGAATTCACAACATTATAATGGAGAATTTAATAAAGCACCAGGATCAGGCACGTCAAAATTAATAGAGACAAAAATATTCAAAAATGTCAGCTGTTGACATGCCACACACACCTAAAAGAATTAGTACCCTTTCAGAAGACAGGCACATGCACTTAGCAGCTACTCAGACAAGAGGTCTGTGGAAGGACATTTTCTGTAGCAGTAAAAATTACAGAACAGCCCAACAGCACAATGCAGATACACAGCAAAGCCTTCTCCCTAGCAGCAGAACCAGGACTGCAAATGGGTACCACAAGGACAAAGTTGGTTTGCCTTGGGAAAAGCCTCAGATTAACGTAAAAGGTCCATTTCTCCATTGCATACAACCAAGACATCCCAGCTGGCGCAAAAGTATTATGTGGCATGACAATTTGCTAGCATGCAGAACAGTTAGTACTGGGCCTGTGATCAGTTGTTAGTTTCAATCCCAGGGTGGGCACATTGATTTCACCTTCGGGCCCTTAACCCAAAATTTGCCTCTGGATAAAGGCATTCGCTAAATAATGTAAACCCTATGTAATGACTGCCCATTCACAGTTCGGATGGCAAAATGTGATCTAAAAATACAACAAATCAATAAATAATATCGCTGGCAGAATAAAGAAATCATTGTCATAAGTGAATGAATAAATCTCTAGAACAATATTTACACCAAATATTTTTATTTCGTCATCGGTCTGTTGCTGCGGTGGGTAGCCCTAACCTTTTCCTGAAGCACTACTGCCCAGGGGGGCAACCCAGGTAGAAGCGACTGATGGACTAGGTGTCGTCTCATCAAGCAAAGGCTTCCACAATGAAACCACCATCCGCGGTGTTAAGGGGAGCGGCTGAGCAGCCTGAACACTAGGTGGCTGCATACATCAAATAGAAGGACTGATTCCATTTCAATAATATGCCATTGTACGACTGACGATCATCATTTCAGAACCAGCAACTCCATCAAGAAACCGAATTCAGTTAAATCCATTCTGCCATTAAGTTTATAAAAAAAAAAGGGAAGTGAAGCTATGTCAAGCATTAATCAAGCTTATGTAGTGTTAAAATTATGACTATTACTGATTAAAAGAAACCAATAGTATTTTTTCCTGGTTGTCATGACATGACATAGTATCCCAGAATTGACAGCTAAAATCGAACCATTCAGTTAGTCTCTCACAGGAAACCTGATGGGTGAGGAAACACTTGGTTCATTTCATTTTAATGCCTTGGGGTTGTTAGGTTTCTTATTTTAGTGCCCATTGCTAAATACCCTTTAGATTTAGTGGGCAAACGTTTTCTTGGACATAAGGGGTCGTAGGATTGGGAAAAGTTTGAGAACCACTGCTCCTTACCATGCTACCCTAAATAAGCCTTGACCCAAAGCCTACAGTGGGATTCGTTTTGCCACTTCTTCAGAAATTGAAGACATGCTTTGACCACAAGAGGAGTGACGGCGCTGGAATATAAAATACGCAAAGCCATGCACAACACAGAGATATTCTAAGAGGAGGGAGAACCAGTAAACTCCTGACAGCCTCGGGTCTCAACCCAACGTTCAAGCACAATACATCTAATGTGTGCCAAAGGCCTACAAGACTACATTGTGCAACTCTAAATGCTGCAACTACACGTGAAGCACAATGCTGTTTGATTCCAAGTGTGCCTCATTTTAGGTGGACTTCGAAAACTGCAGACAGCATTGGATCACATCTTGCTAAAGCTATTGGGGGGGGGGGGTGACCGCAAGCTCATATTACACTCATCTAATGATATTAAACATGATGTACTGAACAAAGCGTTTTATGTTCAACCACAACAGTAATGTCTGACAGACGACATGTTTCTGTTCTCAGGCTTCCAATTGCATGTTACAGAAGAGTACAAAAAAAACTTGTAGCAAGGGCTGCCCAGTTCCCAGACACACCAAGCAGTGACCGCTTTTGGTTTAAGTGAACCCTTCTCAGAAGCCACCGCTAAGAAAATTCAACCTTGGAACTCAAACTACTGAATAAAGAATATGAAACTCCAATTCAACAGATATCAGTATGAAAAAACTTGTTAAAAAGGTTAAAATTAAATTGACTTAAATGTACAATCCAGGAAGCAATAGGTATTTCAGATAAACATGTGGACAATTTGTAATGGTCAGGTGGGAAAAATGACCTTGGATGCCCCCTTTAAAGAACCAAGTGGGATTAAACTGCAGAAAAGGTAATGCTATTAAATATCCTTCAAAACCCCTGTTAAACGATAAAAATAAATGTCCTTCACTATAAATTAGTGCCGTTTCACATAGAGTTAACTACTCAATATCATAAAAACAACCATCAGCTTTCATAGTACTGATCAAGGCTTCTCCCCAATGTATCCTTTTTAAAATACAAGAAACAAGCAAAAATGTTGTAAAACACAAGATCCACGCAAAGGAGGCAAACCTAACAAAGACGAACATAAGGCTCAATGCGAGATTACCCTGCAATTACCACAATATTTTAGCATGATCCTGTATGAGGGAACAGCTGAAGGGGCCACATAGCCAAAAATAAAAAAATGTGTCAGAAGTAGTTCTTTTATTGGAGAAAAACCAAACACATTAATTTTTTGTTGAGCAAAACAGAAAATTGATCAAATCAGTTATGGCCCAGCTGAAACTATTTAGCCACATGGAGTTCTCTTGCATTACAACACACACACACACACACACACGTGAAAATTTCTGATAAAAGGGTATTTTTCAACACACAAGCAACTAGGGTGAGCAATGACAAATTACACTGCAGTAACTCCCATTCCAACTGGAGCATAACCATGCATTTGTGGACACATGCACAGCCATACTAACCAGTCTCTGCCTGGGGCTGCTGCATCTCCTGCTCAGTGGTTGGAACAGTTTCTGTAGCTTCACTGGGCATTTCTGAAAATTACAGCAGAAACAAAGTTTACATCCATACTGCAAATCTGTTTCACTAGTAATATGAACCGAAGCACCTCCCAACAACTGGATTGTATGTTCACCGCAATAAGAGTGATACCAAGGTACTCTGGGAAAAAATCGTACTAAAAATATACTAAGCAACACAACTTACAAATATAATATTCATACACGCGGGAAGCAGAAAGCACGATCAAAACAACGTTAGATAATCTACGATAATATTACCATTAAAGCAGTCTGCTATAATGTTGTGGGCTGCATCAAAACATCATAGGCCCAAGTCCCTAACATTATACCCTAAACTTAAACGGCTACCTTCCAAGATAGTTACAAATGCCGCTACTATGGGTATGACTCCTATATTACAATGGTTATTTGAACGGTTGCTAGCATTTTCCGTTTTAAACCAAATACAACATGGCCACAGACGCACACGCCTGCTTCTTTAGTTCGTGACCCTACCCTTACAGACATGTGGAACATGTGACTTAACTTCATAAAAGGACTATGGAGACAAAGTTTAATGTTCGGTACACTCTAAAAACTTCATAGCAAGCATAAACTACCGACAATTTTTTTGGCACGTAGAAATTGGTTTATTTTACGGCTATACTTTACCGTGAGAGTTACTTAAGGTACCTGCCATTACCACAAAGCTGGCTGGCCGCGATCGTGTTACAACTCGGCTACGGTTGCAACACCTGAAGAACACTGACTATTTTTTTGTAAAACAACAGTTTAATGTGTCTAAAAACGTATTAATCATGAGCCTCTATAATGTTGGAAGCACACCATACGGTCTACCCAAATTATATCGACATGTGCTGATTATAATATTATCTAAACAGTACTGAGAGCACCATCCCCATTTTGAACCAGCACTCAATTATGAAGCGGAATTTCAAAGAAAACGCACAAATCACAAAAATAAGACACAAAATTGCCTCCCAGTAACACGTAGTTTCCTGAAATACACATAAAACACTTAATCAAATTAGTATATGTTAGATGATTGCGGATTAGCAACAGCAACACTCACTGTGACAAAGTTTCAGATCCAAGATGGCTGAAAAAGGGGTTCGCTGAAGCCCACAGGAATGGATATCGCTACCTAGCGGAAAATAGCTTATTCTTCCGGGTCATGTGTCCACGTGACACTAAACAAGATTTCCCCCGAATATGGTTGGTTTACGGCCAGATGACGCTTTCAACGCGGCTTATTGCTTTCAAATCAGGAGAAAAATAAACAACGCTGAGGCCGAAACAGACGCTAAAATGTAATTTGACTTTATACTATGCTAATTTCCAGTCAGTTACGATGGACTGGGTAAGTGACGATTACCCTTCGCGCACCGTTTTACCTTGGTAAATGAAGACAGGTGAACTAAACCGATGAAGAGTCTCGATGAGGTTTCCCTGTTTTGTTTAGCTTCCGTTCCCGAAACCGAGATTAGACTAAGCGTCACCAAATCACCGTGGAAACTAATGCGTTAGTAACTATAAATCATCCCACTGAATCGGTTCAACTATGAAGTTGTTAACGGGTGATTATGGAAGACGCACTTCGTATTTATACCTACTGCAGCGTGGGTTTACCTGACAGAAATTTTGGTCTCAGTTCGAACATCTCCCACTGTTGATGATGTGTACTGAGCCATACGATGTTTATGCATTGGTTACGTATTTCTACTGGAAGCTTCTTAAGTAATATTGGAGATGCCGAAAACATCAAAGCAATGACAGGTCGGGCTATCCGCAAAGAATGCTCAGTTACTGCATATTACTACTGAGAAGTTCCACCAAATTTTAGGTTTGTTGTTTATTACTGAAATGCTGATAGGGTTTCAATTAATTGTTTGATCACCAATACCGCTGAATACCTATATATGACTTACTATAACATCATTGCAATAAAGTAGTAAATGGAGGATATTTTGTGAACACACAATCTTTACATTCAAGTGCAGGTAGGTATTTTATAATGTGTATTGATGTATTAGGCCCCACGTGTGGCCAGTCAACACAAACGATATTCAGTCTTCAAGCAAAATTGCCCGGGTCTGTCCATGACTCAAGGATTTATAGTGAATTTACCATGTATATATACATGTAAATTAAATGGTGTAAACCCCTTTTTTCTGCATTTTAATTTGACTTCATCATCTACGTGAACTGTATTTCACTTTCCAATAATTCTAATAAAGCTGTTAAAACCATAAATTTGCATATAGTGGCTTTCAAAAGTATTCAAATTCCTTCAAACTCACCATAATTTTCTCCATGAAGAAAGATATTTACACTTATTTTACCATTCAGTTTTTTTATTGTGAAGTCTTATGCAGTAATAGTACACAATATTTGCAAAGTCAAAATGTTATGTAGATATTTAATTGAAGGGGGAAAAAAACAAAATAGAGTTTGCATACATACTCGACCCCTACCTTAAATCTTTTGGGGGTAAGTATATACCAGTTTTGCTTATTGAGCAAGAGTATTTCATCCTCATTCTTCTTGGCAGAATTTATAGGGATCTTCTAAGCTGGTGGGACGGCACCTCTGGACACCAGTTTAAATAGTGCCACAGATTCTTAATGGGGTTAAGATCAGGGCTTTGACTCGGTTATTCCAGAACATTCACCTTTCTGTTCCTAAGCCATTCCAGTGTCACTTTGACCTTATGCTTAGGGTCATTTGTCATGTTGAAAGATGAATCTTTTCCCAAGCCATAGGTTCATAGCAGACTGGAACTAGTTCTCCTGCAATGTTGTGTGGTATTTGTGTCAATCCATTGTCCCAACAAGTCTGACAAGACTACCTGTCCCAGCACAGGAAAAGCATTCCCATAGCAAGATGTTGCCACCACCATATTTTACCATAGATATGGTGTTTATTGCGGCATGGTTAGTGTTAGCTTTACACCACATATACCTCTTTGAAGTTTGGCCAAAAAGTTTTATTTTGGTCTCATCAAATGGTAAATGAACTGCATTTATATAGTACTCTTTTCCAAAGCACTTAGCACTATGCCTCACATTCACCCATTCACACTCACACACCAGTGGCAGGGGCTGCCATGCAAGGCACCAACCTGCATACCAGGAGCAATTTGGAGTTCAGTGTCTTACTCAAGGACACTTCGATAGGGTCAGGAGGACCCGGGACTCGAACCTGCAACTCTCCAGTTGCTAAACAGTAGCACTACCTCCTGCACCACCATCACCCCATCATCAGACCATAAAACCTTCTCCCACAGCCTAACTGGATCTTTCTCATCTTTTGTAGCAAATGCCATACATGCGTTTATGTGGATCTTCTTAAGGAATGGCTTCTTTCTACACCCCCATAGAGGTCTATTTATGGGGAGCTCTTGAAATTGTGGATCCTTGCACCTTCAATCCAGTTTCAGCTAAAGAACACTGCAGACTTCTGAGAATGATGGTTGGAATTTTAGTAGCCTCTCTCACCATCTTACTCTAATGCTAAGGTTTGAGGGACAGCCTGTTCTTGTAAGGGTTTTTGGTGCTGTGATGTGCAATTCACCTTCAACTTTCTGATGGTGGATCCAACAGTGCTTAATGGGAAATTCAAATTCTTCAATATTTTTTGTTACCATTTCTTCCCTTGTGTACTTCAATGACTGTTTCTCACATCAACAGAATGCTCTTTTGCAGTGATTGTCCAACAAAGACAATGACCCTTCGAAAGGGTGCTTTTTATATCCAGAGAGAAACCTTACACCGAGACTTACAGGTAGTACCTAATTTTAATTATGGTCAAATGATTGTCACATTTGTGTTGTTTATGATTAATTTATCATTTGTGTAAATTGAGTGCTTCCAAAGCATGGGGGTTTGAATACTTATGCAAATAGCTGGTTTTTATTTGGATATTTTTAATGTCAGTACACAACTGATCTGTTTTGGCATTTGTTAAGATACTGTCAATTCAATGTTATTTATGTAGCGCTTTAAACATTGTCACAAACATTGTTACATTTAACCGGCCAGAACCACCACCATTTGCATTTACAATGACATTAATTTGAGTCTATATAGTTTTAAAAGTCCCAGTTGGTTTCATGTAGTTATCTCCAAGGAGTCCAGGTGATGGTTCAAGCGGTGTAGTGTCAGCTCAGGATCAGCTTGGAAAAGAGAAGATGGAGAAGAGTTATTGCCCTACACCTAACCTAACTCCCAGCAGTACTAAAGTAACTATGGCAGCCTGGCTAAAAGAGAGACCTGGAGGATGCACAGACATGAGGGTTCCCAGGGGTTTTGGCGTCAAGCTAAACCACCGTCAAAAGCTTAAGTGATCGGCAAGAGTGGCGGGTTGACAGCACCAATCCTCTCTTTCATCTTTAACCCTAAATGACCGTGAAACCTCCAGATTTCCCATTCACCTTAGAAATGTGGATTTTACTATCCAAAAGATTGGCTAAAGAGAGTTCCGAGCACTAATAATGTAGCAAAAGAGTTCTCAACATAAATGTTGTATGACAATATAGTGTATATCTGTTTTATATTCTGAACCAGAGGTCACCAACATGGTGCCCGCAGGCACCAGGATGCCCCCAAAGACCCCATGAGTCGCCCATGGACCTGTTCTAAAAATAGCACAACTCAACAATGAGCAGCGTCTAAAATTTAATTTTACCCTGCTTTATTCTTCTTTAATCGTATTTGCATTTATATAGATTTGAAAATGACAATATCTAAATAAAGCATTTAAAATGTGTTTATTATCCATGAAGTTAAGATAAGTTTAGGAGGGCGTTTCAAACTGGTAGCCCTTCATATGGCTCAGTACCTGTGAAGTAGCTCTCAGATTCAAAAGGATTGCTAGCCCCTGCTCTAGACAATCAAGGGGGTTAAATACTAGACAATCTTGACTTTCAAGGGGGTTGAATACTTTTGCGAGTCACTTCGGATGTTTTATTTTATCCAAGGATTAATGTTATGTTGCTGAAATTTAGTGCTTGTCATACCAATAGCAGAGCCTGAAATCATAACGTGGGTGGGTCAACAGAAAATCAGGTGGACCACTCCCATAACAATTCACTTGGTGACAAAATCACACTACAGACCCAACTAATTTTTTTTTTTTTTTTACTAAGCCCAAATGAACAAAGTGAAAGAAAAAAATCTTACTTTCAAAAGCACATTTGCTCCAATTGATCTAATGTGATGATCCAAAAACCAACCTTTTTCGGTGTGTCTTAAATCTCTTTAACTTGGCTCCTTCCAGCTCATCAACTGAAATCTGTCTTGCCTTCGGCAGTCTTCAAACTCTCTGCCAGGCCTGAACCAGGGAAGAGGGAAAGAGTGCTTTTTTGTGTTTGCTACACTAGTTTTACACTATCTTACTCCTTACATTTTAATTCTTGTTTTAAGTTTCCTTACTAGAGTTTTCTATGGCCCAGGACACACCGGATGCGTGGCAAGTGCAGCGCTGAACCGCTGCAGCAAAGATGTTCACACCACCCACGCTGCTGCACCACTGCAACTGCTGCACCACTGCAACTGAAAGCCCTGTCTTTATATATTGAGTTTACCTTTAATTAATGGCCATCAATAATAGAATGTTTGATTTCATTATAAATTTAAGTTTTAGTTTAAATGGTAAACTATCAACATAATTGTTTTCATAGAATAGAAGCTCTCAAACTGATAACATAAGAATTTTCATAGAACAGCTAGTATAAATACATATATTCCATACTCCCACATTTAGTGGTGGGACTTTGGCATAGAAAGGGTACTTCTTTTGAAGGGTGAAAAACTATATTACCACCCCCCACACATCATAGGCTTTAAGAAGGAGGTAGAGGGGGATTAATATTTGAATGCTTGCATGTGCACTTCATTTTCAATACCCTCTTACAGTCACTGGTGATGAATGGATACACACATCATTGAACATGTTTATCTTATTTTGTTGTACAGTTATTTCATTTATTCCAACCTTTCCACTTTCAGTGGCACAATTATAAATGAACATCACTGTTGCTCTGAGTGACATTGTTAAGATTATTTATGCATTACACTGTAAAATATGTCAAATATAAACATAATTTAAGGTTTAGTCAAAAATGTTCCAAACGGAGCTTGAATTTGTGACTGCCACATCCATGCTTCCCCTATCAAAAACAGGCAAAGTGTAATTTGCTCATGTTTCACAAAAATGGCATCCTATAAAATGTTGACAGCTGAACCAACATAGCATCTTTCTCATTTTCCCCTTACTCCTCCATTTCTTCATTTTTTTATCATATTTTTATCATATCATACAACCTAAACTGGCCACAGAGTAACGTTTCTCTGGCAAGACATGATTTTCATTTTTAACACACAATGCACAATCTTTTTAAATACACAAACTGCACACTGTCACAAGGAATTAAATTAATAAGAATTTTACATCGTACGACCATCTGTCACATTTTCTAAAACGATCTTGACAGGTGACCACACGTGTGCGGAGCGTGCGCTCTGACGTCAATGAGTCGAAACGGTGGGATATTGACGGAACTGTTTTACGAGATTTTGTTTCCGCCAGGTGGGACTATAGTGCTACAAGGCTAAACGAAGCTTTGGAGTTAGCAAGCTACAGGCTAGTGCAGAAGTGTTAATTACTATAGTTACTATGCGGGGAATGAAATAAACCCTAGTAATGGAACCCAACTGCCACATAATGAGCCATGCAGTAAACTGAACAAGTAGTAATCGACTATAATCATTGCGCATTATTTGCTTGCATCCACGAACCGTGGATACATGTCATTCAGCCTGACTTCCTCAACATAATAGCGACTATAACCAATCCGAGCACTTTGTGACGAACTTCCTGCTAATATATCGTCCTTATATAATTGTGGTTGGATATCAACAATAAACAGAGTGTGGTGTGAAAAGTGTAGAGCAGTGTAGCAGTTTTGAGTAATAGAAGACCATAAACAATCTACTGGTCATTGTTCGTCACGTATTGCTTTCGGATAGGTTCGAGGACGAAGATGAGGATTGGCAGGACATCCAGTCATGCCCAGATTTAGTACTGCTTTCCATAAAGTATTTTTAAAATGTTAGGATGCAAATACACAAAAGGACAACTTTCATAGAGCAGTGAAAAAATATACTCTATGCGTTTCCTAAATCTAGCTAAAGAGAACGCTGTCAATGCTAATTTTTATTACTTGAAGAGACGGATCTCTTCCGGTTTCGCCGAAGGTGAGGATTTTTCTTTTATGCTGTATATAATTGGACGGTAACGGTTTACACTTGCGTCATTGGCGCTTATTGAATTGTTAGATACTTAAACTTCCAGTTTAATAGTAATCTGTATTAAAACTCTGCACGTTGAACAGTATTTGTTTTTCGTTACCTTTTTTTTAAGTTAACTAATCTAATCTGCTTTAATGCATCTGTCATTCTTGATTTTCCTCCACTCAGACAACGATTCAGCCACCTACGATTCAAAGGAACATATATGGGATCAAGAGGTAATAAATATATATTCCTTAGCTGACCGTCCGAATCCAGTCTTAATAGACATGGAGAGCTGCCAGACAAATTATACCGAGTTTTAATGAAGCACAAAAATCCACATTTAGAGAGTTGAATGTTAATTTGTAGCTGATTCTTTGGTGCAGCCTGTTGGAGGTGTCGAAGGTGCCGGACCAGATAGACATTTGTAAAACGAAGCAAGTCTAGATGTAATATATGAGTTTTTTTTCTATTATTTTAAAATAACGCAGTTCTAATTTGCAATGACATATGCATACAGCGTTGTATTTGGCTAGTCTGTCCTATATGTTTTGCAAGGCAGGAAAATTGACGCCGAGCCTTGGGGTTTCTCCTCGGGCAGCTGATGGCTACAGCTAAAGGCCAGAGCATCAGGGGGAAAAAAGTAACGGGCCGAAAGAGTTCCGCAGCCGCAGTTAAACGTACATGTGTATAGGCAGAACGTGCATTTCATAACCTCCATGCCAATGACAAATTAAAGAGTTAACAGGTAGTCTTAAAATGACTGGGATCACTGTTTCAGGCAGCTGAAGCCATGTTTGTTGTACCAACAGGTCAATAAGATTTTAAAAACTAAATGTATATATTGCAATTCATATAGCCAAATTATGATTATATAACTCAGTTCAGCTTTACATAGTTTATATAAGTTATAAACATAAGATTAAAATTATGCGTTTCCAATAGCCACTAAATAAATAGTTACATTTTGGACTGTACTTTTAATGGATGTGTTGTGTAATCCTTCCTTTTCTGTGTGCCTGTGATCGTGCAGTTTCATCAGCTGCAATGAGTGTGCTTGCGGGACAGGACAGCGATGTGGTACTGGTGTCACAGGTGGTGTGGGACTATTTGGACACTGCTAGACAGTCCTGGCTGCTGGATTTTCAGAACAGGCACGGGCTGCACGTGGAGGTAGTCCGGCACGGAGAATCTGGGGACTGCTGCGCAGTCAGGCTTCGAGCAGTGGAAAGTCGTGCTGCCGGGGGTGACATCCACCCTGCTGCCCGCAGAGCTTTCATAGACCTGTGCCGCTGCACTCGCAAGGAGATGAGCAGGCAGAATGGAGCGGCCAAGAGGAGGTGCTCTCTGCTTCCCTGCGTCAGATCCTCGGAGGTGGACGGTGAGGGAAGTCTGTTGGCCCCACCGCTTTCTTCTCAGCCTCGCCATATCCAGAAGCAGCATCTTAAAGATAAGAAATCCATCGATCTGGACGCCACCATTTCTGTGCCTGTGTACCACAATACATCAGCAGGCAGGGAGACCGAATTTGGTGCCTCTCTGGGTGCAGACAGTGGGACTACCTGTACCATATGTATGGGCGAGATTGTAGAAAGGACGACGCTGGACAAGTGTGGACACTCCTTTTGTCGCACCTGCCTGGATCAGGCATTCCAGGTGAAGCGAGCGTGTCCAGTGTGCCGCACGGTGTACGGCCAGTTAATCGGGAACCAGCCCGCCAATGGCAGCATGACGGTGGAGCGGGACCCGGACCTCGAACTGCCGGGTCACGAGGGCTACGGCTGTGTCTGTATCATCTACAGCTTCCCGCCTGGCCTGCAGGCTGTGAGTACTCGCAGAAGCACTTGTGTTTTTGAGAGAAGTTTGTCACCATTTTTAGTTTGGCCTTGAAAACTTTGCCCTACATCCTGCCATATGTAGTTGCCCTTTGTAAATTGTATGGGCAGGTTTTGGAGATGGAAGGTAAATATAGATAGTCGTGATCACGGCAGCCCTACTGTTGCTGATTATAGAAATGAGATTCCTGTGATATTTCACCTCTTGGCTACAAAAATGGGTGCTGGCTGCTAGTAGTTGCAAAGATACAAGTTCCAAATTGTGTTGGTGGAGGTCCTGTTGACTTATTTTACGTGTGTTTTTTAAATTATTTAATTGTTTCCTTTTGTCTTAAAACACATGGGTGAATTTCAGCAAGAGCACCCGAACCCAGGGGTGAGGTATCCAGGAACAGACCGTGTGGCCTACCTCCCGGACAGCCCAGAAGGGAACAGAGTTTTAGGTCTGCTGCGTCGGGCCTTTGAGCAGCGACTCATTTTTACCATTGGTACCTCCATGACCACAGGCATGCAGAATGTCATCACTTGGAACGATATCCACCACAAAACCTCCATTTGGGGAGGGCCACGATGGTACGTGTTCTACCCCAAGACCCCATCTTACAGTTTTCTCATTGTTTCTCATGTTTATATTGGGTGATGTGTGGCTCTGTGGGTTAGAACTCTGTGCCCATGATCAGTAGGTCACTAGTTGAAATCCCATGACTGGCAGAGTGATTTCACTGGTGGGACCTTAAGCAAAGGGCCTTAACCTTAATTGCTCCAGGGAAACTGCCTGACCCTGCTCTCTGATACACACTTGTATTTTGCTTTGTACAAAGATGTCTCCTAAATAAATGTCATGTTTTATTTATATATGTAATATATGTAGATTTTTACGATTCATTTCAATTTTGGAGGTTATTCATTTCTGACAGGCTGGTGCCACTTTCTTGAATATAGCTCCACGCTTCACTAATGGTGTGTGTGTGTATGTGTGTATGTATGTATGTATGTATGTATGTATGTATATATATAATATGAAGTTCTGTGAAGTTTGCCCTCAGTGCATGAATCGTATTTGACATTTCGGCGCAGTTGGAGGGGGGGTGGTTGGGTAACTGATTTTTAATCTAATATTAGTGGTGACTAATTGTGTGCCCCCACCTCCCACCACCTTAGTTTCGGCTATCCAGATCCAACATATCTAGTTCGGGTCACGGAGGAGCTTCGAGAGAAAGGTATCACGGCTGACTGATTCCCAGGATGGGAATGGATGCTCCAACCCACATCCTGCTGCTGCTACTGCTGTTAACAGGGCAGATGGTCCACTGGCCCTCATCCTGGCCCATCAACAGCACTTATCCTTGTGGGAATGCAGGTGTGATCTGCACCACTCTGCTCTTCTCCCAGGTCTAGTTTTTAAAATTATTTTCTTTTGGAACAGGATTTGCTCCATCCCAGTCCTGCTGGTCAGTGAAGACATGCAAGGAAGTCTTTCTAACCTCTCCTCTTTTTAGCATTCAGATATATCGAAAAAAGACAATATAGTCCACAATATAGGCACTAAAATTTTGTAACATGATGCATGTCTGTTTTTATTAACCTCTTTTTTTTTATTTGTTGTGATGTTGTTAATTATTTGTTAGTAGTCAAAGGGAAAACAAGTGTTTGAGTGGGACTACCTTTATTTCATAATGGTTTCCAGTAATATGCTTAACATGCACATGTAGGCGTAGTAATGCAGCAGCACAGCTCTCTCACTGGAGCAGGGCTACAGCTGTAGCTCTGTTTATGTGTGGCAAAGAGATAGATAGCGTTTAGAGTAATAAAAAAAATCACCGGGACCTCTCTCTGTCAAGCCTCAGTCTCTTTAGTCTACTTAAGTGCTACTGAAATTCAACTCTTCCAGTGACAATTGGTTTCCATTTGTGAGACAGGAGTCAGGGAAGCCTTGAATTTGTAAAGATATTTGTTCTCCTGGGTGGATGTGGGCTGAATCCTTTGAATTGATGTGTGTAATGTTTTGTCTACTACAGATATAATAAATGACCATGTTTATACTACATAAGAAGATTTGTTGGTAAAGAACCACTTGAATTGTCTTTCAAAAATTTTCTCCCACATTGAAATCCATACTTATATTTTAGACATGTAAAATACTTGGAGGATAATTCAGGCCTTCTTTATTCTTTTTTTAATTTCTATGTTTTTACTTTTGTTATTGTGTCTCTTGTCAAAAATCATCTGAACAAGTTAGTTCCAATAAGCCGAACCAATCTTTGATTTTGCTAGGTGACTGAGCAGCATAACTATTGTACGTGTATCATGTCTTAAAGTGAAGTATATTTTATCAGGGCACTGAACATTTAAGTATGTTCATCTTTGTGTAGTTTGAAATTTGGTAGGATTATTTTGAAAGTGTAAACTTACCTTTCTGTAGTAAGTGAATAAGCTTTGTGTGAGGATTTTTTTTCCCGACTCCAAAAAATTCAGGACTGTGTGAGAGTTTCCATTCTGCATAAACTGTATTTCTTTAGTCTATAATTCAAGTAAATGGAAAGAGAGTCTAGAAAATGTTTGTTATATGTGTATATATATACACACACACACACACACATATGGGGGTAGGATGGGAAGCGATCAAAGCTCACCCCCCACCCCCTGCAGTACATGCAGTTGTTGGAAGTGG
>JAABNY020000037.1:3142688-3152898 GCA_015164015.2 Brevimyrus niger
CAAGATAAACCATTTCTTTCTGCTTCACAAAAAATGCAACCTGCAAAACAAGCACTGCACTCGTTAATTGACCGCACTCTGCAGGACTTAAATGCATTATGGTAACATTAGTGCTTCAGATTTTTCCTCAGCTTTGTATCGTATCGAAAAAATATGACCTATTAAGACTAAGTTCTGCATCTTATATTTGATTGTATTGTTCTGAGTTACTTACATGAGTTGGTGTTGAGAGAGAGGAATGAGATAAGGTTAATGAGCATGTTTTATATCAGAAGACTATCAACGACACACAGAAATCATAATGCCAAGTAAACTGATTTCTGATTTTTTCTTTATTAAATGCAAAATGTGTACAGTAAGTGACTGTGTACAGTAAGTACAGTAAACTAATTATATTCCCAAATACTCTCTTGTGCTAGTGTCACTGGATCTATTAGCCTCCATTCAGAGACAAGTCGCAGAATGCGGTTGTATAGAAGTCTCCAGACTTCAGCCTTCCATTTGTATCTGAAAGAATTAATGCTGATGGTCACATACCCTTACATCACCTTCAGATGGAGTAGAAACAAATCACACAAAAAATTACTGTCAACAGTGGCTAATGTGGTCATTGATATACCGGATTCACGTATTCGTCTATCTTCCATAAATGTTACCTTTTGCAACCGATACATGTAACTTTGGTTTGATTCTGCAGGTATATAACAGAGTTTGTAAACCTAGGCAATGTCTCAGCTCTGCGCACATTCAGGGTGCTGAGGGCTTTGAAAACTATTTCTGTAATCCCAGGTAAGAGAGCTAGGGATTGGCATGGGAAACGGGGTCGGTGTTAGATGTGTTTCTCGTGTTTTTTTTCTTTCTTTCCTCGATGGACAAGGCTCTGTGAGTGATGTTCCTCCTGGTGGCTGTCGTACAGTGCTCTTGCGTGAGTGTGTGTATTTGTCATTTGTCGTTTGTGTGTGATCCTCCCTTGTTCCAGATATGTGACAGAGTTTGTGGACCTGGGGAATGTGTCTGCGCTGAGAACGTTCAGAGTTCTCCGAGCTTTGAAAACTATCTCTGTCATTCCAGGTGAGATCCAATTTAAACACTAAGGCTGACTGAGGCTGTCGTTTCTTTTTGGTTTTACAAAAAATATTATTTTGGAAAGGAGCGTTTAAAATCAAAAGCATTCAAAAATGGTACAACACATTTTTGATAGGCTTTGCAGTCTGCTGTCAATCTAATATGCACTCTCTTCATTTAAACAAAAAATTAATTTCCAGTTTAGAATTACTTTGCTATTTCCTCAAATCATCTATTTCAAGCATTTATACATACATATATATTTTAGTGGAAAGTACTTTTCTCAAAGGTACAGCTTCAGGGCACATTTTGGGACCAGAGTAGTTAAGATTACAAGTCTTAAAAGTGCAGAAATTAATTTTTTTTAAGGCAGACACTATTTTGCACCCTGATGTCACTAGCCAAAAATGGTATTTGCACCCGGGTATATATAGCAGGCAAATGCTGTTTGTACCCTGATGTCAGTAGCCAACAATGATGTTTCGCTAAAAAAAATCCTATTGAATCTGCACTGTTTCTTTTTGCACCCTCAGAAAATGTAAAAATTCCTCCCCATGTGCTACATATCAGAAGGGAATTTTTGTGGGAAATGAATTGTTATGCCCTATAGTTATTGCTAATGCTAGTTAGCAAGATTGCTGCATGCCTTTGACTAGCTACCTGTTGCTAGAACCTTTTAAATTCGTATTCCACTTTGGCACCTTCAGCCATTGATGTTATTTGCAACCATGCATGCAACATGAGCGTTTGCATTTTTATGGGGAGTGAGGGGGCCTGATGTAAATAGCCAAATAGATGCCCTGTGACTATTTTCACCCGGGTGCAAATAGACACGATTTAATATATTTTAACTCACATTTATACAGCTTCATTTATGACTGGTCATTTGTCATATTTTCTTTTGAGAGCAGGTTTACACAATCAGACGTATCCATCCATCTATGCATCCATCCATCATTTATGTGCTTATCTTGGTTAGGATCATGGGGTAATCAGAAGTATAAGACTTTTGAAGACTCAGGCTCTTTTAATGGTATTATACCTGCTGAAACCTTTTCTGCCAAGTCAACATTTTCTGTGCATATAAGATTCAATAATGCAGGGAAAAAAATACACTGATTCTGTGCAGAATTATAGCGCTAGTTCTCAGCCTAACTAGTACTTTGTGACTTACAGAAAAGGCTTAAGTCTATTTGAAAACACATGATTTAGTACGGCTTGTGTGTTAAAAATACATACAGTGGTGGCACATCTGCAGTTTTTTCAGATAATATACCAGTTCCTTTTCCCAGCTACTTTGTCAGATCTTTTTACAAGTATTTTATGGAATTTAGATCAGGACTTATTGGGCACTTCAAAATAGCCCAGCTCTTGGTTTGAAATAATTTCTGGGTGCTTCATGAAGTGTGCTTTGGGGCATTGTCCTGTTGAAAGACCCATGGCCAGGGGTCTCAAACTGCAGTCCTGGTGGGCCGGAGCCCTGTGTAGCTTAGTTCTTTCCCTGTTCCACCGTAAATGATTCAGCTCAAGAGATGTTTTGGTAATTAGCACAAGAAGTTGAATCAGGCGTGTTAAATGAGGGTCAGCCACCACTTCGCGGGGCTCCGGCCCCCGAGGACTGGACTTTGAGATCCCTGCCCATGACCCACAATTGAAACCAAGCTTTCCGACACTTGTCCTTGCATTACGTTGAAAGCCATGGTAATCTTTGGACTTCATGATGACATGCACTGTTCTGAGGCATCCAGGGCCAGGCAGCTGAGTACCCCCAAAACATCTGTGAATCTCGTCCATATCCCACTGTAAGGACTCTTTTTTTCTTTGAATGGTTCCTTTCCGTTTTCTGTAAACTTAAAGATGATATGCTTTAGCAAAGAGCTCTAACTTATGTCAGCTGTCCAAGAACATTTTTCCAGAAGGATTTTGACTTTCGCAGGTGTGTTTTTGAGTCTAGCTTTTACGTCTCTGTGTAAGCAGTGGAGTCCTCATGGATCTCCTATCATGGAGTCCATTTTCATTGAGATTACATCAGATAGTTTGATTTAAAAGTGTTGCATCTTGTGTCTAAAGGTCAGCTTGAATCTGTTTGATCAAGGTTCCTTTTACGCCATATAGGCAATCTTTCTCTGCAATCAGCTTTTTGCTTCTGTTCACATTCAGATCAGTTAGATACAGTGCCATGGACCTTAAATTTCTTCATAACATAGCATACAGTGGACCCAGGAATGTGAAGGTCTCAGTTGACAGACTTGTAGCTGTGCAATAGTCCATGCTTTTCTACAGTTCCATTTCCTACCTCTCTCCACTCTCCCACAAACACAAAAAATTACAGGTTTGATCAACTTTTCTCTAATTAAACTGGTTGGATGTGTAGGTTTAAAATTGCTAACAGCTGTAACCTGTTACAGATAAATTTAAATAAAAAGTGGAAGAAGCAGGATCACTTGCTTGAAATGCAATTATATTTTACAGCTTATTAAGGTGCCAATTATTTTGTCAGTACTGCTTTTGGTGTTCTGTGTAAAATAAGATTAGATTTGGCTTTTTTTGCCAATTTGTTCTGTTGTTTCCGAGCAAATAAATAATACACTGCGTTGACACAAACTCATTTATAATGTCATAATTTTTGTGAAAAAATTAGTCCATTATTTAAAAAAACTGCAGATGTGCCGATATTTTTGGTCACAACTGTACTTTATTTGATGATGAATACTGTACAATTTAGTGAGATCTCAAAGACCAAAGACTGCCAAGCCTAGTATGTGATTTATTCTATACTGCATGATGCTTCTCAATTTACTCGCTTTCTTATAATACTAGCTATTTATGAGTTTGGCCCAACAAATTGCTTTTTAATGTTTTCTGTATTGATTTCTGTTCATTTTCATTTATTTTAATTTTCTTTATAACTGGCAGTGATTTATGGAATGATCACACACTGCACGCTGAGTAGAGTGAGTAGATTTAAGGTTAGGTTGAGTATCCTTGATTAAAAGTAATATGCCACTGCAGACCTGTGTCTGTCTATGAAGAGAAAGGATTGGCTTCCTGCTATTGTAATAAATATTTCTGCACTTCTGCAAAGCTGAAATCTCAGTAGAAATTTCAGATTTTAGACCAACGTTTCTCAGCCCACTCCTTGGGGACTCCCAGACAGGCCACGTTTTAGCTCCAGGAAGCTGGGAGGGAGCAAAAATGTGGGCTGTCTGGCATGGAGCTGGGAGGGAGCAAAAACAAGGACCGTCTGGGGGTCTCAGAGGACTGGGTTGAGGAATATTGTTGCAGCTTGTATTTACATAACTGTGTTTTATGCAACTAACATATGTTTTTATAATTATATAGGAAAGTAACCAGTATTGGTGAAAATTATACCCATTAATTATCTTGTTCATCATTCAATAATATGACATGTGGCAACATAATAGCTCCTTAGAACTGTGTCCTCGCACCTGCAGGGCTTTAGGTTGCATCTGTGCTCCATGGTGTGTTTGTGAAGCGTATGCTTTCCGTGTGTTAGCATGAGCTTCCTCTGGGAGCTCTAGTGTCCTCTGACACCCCCAATACAGGGTTAGGTGAAGTGCTGCCTCTGAGTTGCCCTCATAGTGTGATTGTGTGGAGAGGGTGCCCTGTGCCCAGGGTTCTCAACTGTTTATAAATTCACAGACAGTCCATATTAAATTTACCCTTGTCCGTAAATCCCTGCATCACTTTCACTGTCCATAAAACTTAAAAAAGGGGAAAATAGGGTGTCAGAAAAAAATACGGTAAGTCAGTAAAAACAGACATTTGTTAGTAAAGGGTCGGCGTTTAAGGTTGCCAACCCTGCCTATGACAAGGGCATAACTTTAGGTTGAATACTGGGGGGTTTAAGGCCTCTACCGATTTTTTTATTTATTTTTAATTTTTTTGGGAGGGGGGGGGGGTATTGCTTGATTTGGATTATTGGGGGGATCATAACTCCCCTTGTCTCCCCGTGTCCTACAATGGCATAGTATTTCAGCTAGGGTGTCCTCTGCCTTGGTGCCTGTGCTTCCTGAGATGGGCTCCAGGGTTAATCTAGGCACCATTGGACAAGTGCTTTTGGAAGATGGCTGGATGTAGTCTTGACCAACATGATTAAACAGTAATCATATAAAAATTGGCACTTTTGTTCCAGAAAAGTTTTGTAATATGAACCTAGAAATTTATCAAATATTGAAGTAATTTGGAAGTAAGTTCAAGGTTCGTTGCATCACATCCGAAGACTTTCTGGCTTTGTGCCTGGTTCTTTCAGTATAATATTATAAGGGCAGTGAGTTTGACCAAAGACTCTAACCCTGAATGGCTAACATGACCAAAATGGACAGGATGTCTACAAGCAACCTGAAACACTTGCATAATTATTGTGTTAATAGTCATCATTGTAGCTTAAATTGTGAGACTCATTGGTCGTACGGTTTTGCTGACAACTGACTCAGTTCTAAGCATAAGTTTTTATACAGTATGGGCAGTATTCTACCATCGAGTGCATAAATCAATAAAGCGCATAAAAAGTCATGTGCTTTTAAGTTGCACATGTCTCCCAAGTGCAGCATGGCCACACTTACGGGACCCTTCTCTGCCATGTGTGTACGTCAAAAAGCCACTGACTTAAGCACTTGCGTTTTTCACTTTGTGCTCTGGAGGGCTGTATTATTTCATACGCCTCTACATGGCCAAATGCAATATTGCAGCGTTCAGAATATTTAACAAGAACATTTTACATTAATTGGAATCATTTGGAAGTAAATGTTACAATCCAAAACGCATGTGAATAATTCATGTAATTATATTATAGTTATATAACACAAGAGTGTGTAGAAATATACTGGTATATACAAATATATTACCATTTAACCAGAAGTTACATCTGCCTTGTCAACACACCTAGTAGGGAAATCAGTTACAGTAGGTCAGTTAGGCCATCCTAAGGCACAGTGCATGGACTTGCAAGAGTGGGACCGAGGAGGACAGGTGCAAAGACAGAAGCAGCCAAGAATATTGCTCTTCTTTATGTACTTCAAATGATGGACATTGCATTGCGTGTTTCCCGATGGATCATGAAATGTTAATCATTCCATGCCAGCTGCATTTTGAAACGATACGGGACACAATTTGTCCCCGTATTTTAAATATATTGTTTCATACACTGGAGCAGGGGTTCCTAACAAAAGGACTTGACCGGGACACTTGGTAACCATTCTGTGCTTGATGTTATAGCTGTATCAGTTTCTAGTGGCAGTGACTAGCAATTGGTTTGGAATAATATATCACAGGCTTCTCTGTATGCTTGTTTGGACAGTGCAGTTAGACTGTGTGAATATCTTTTTAAGCTCTTTTTTGACATATGCATTTGATAGGAGAATGGACCCTAAAAGGTATATCTGGCCTGAGCATGTGTAAACTCCAGACTTAACCTTAGTGGATGGTACAATATGCCTCAGTGTAAAGTGTGCGCAGCCATGCAGTTTTTTAACTTATGCACATGGAAAATTTGGCCCAAAGTGTGTTTCTTGCCTAAGAGCATGTAAAGCCCACTCATAAGCCGATGGTGAATGCATGTAAAAGAAGAAAGAGAGCAGCTGTGCGCTTTGTTTTCCATTTATCTTCTGATCACCACAAGGGGAGCCTTCAACATATTAGAATCTTGGTACTTGATACTCGTTTTACGCTTCCCATCTTCATGAGCTAGTTTGCCACAAAGTGTTTTATAGCCGATTTTTACAGAAGCAATCAAAAATAGAATAACCCAGTTTATCAATTTTGAAAAATACTGGGAATGATTGATACAGATTTCAAGATGCTGTCTTTTTATATAAAATAATCATAATCTTGCTTGTACAATTTAGACTATTTAGAGTCTATAATAAAAGTTTTAAAGATAACATTTTCAAGAAATCCATAATGTAGGTGTTAGATGGCATTAAAATAGGGTGATACTTTCTTTAGTACTTAATTATCACAACCTTAAGCAAGCCTTGATGGCACTGGATTTAAGTAAATGTTCTTCAGCCTTGGCGTTTAAATGCACTGCATGGGATTATAATTTTTTTCTGCCTGTCCTCCTGATCTGTTTCGTTTTGTTCTTTTTTGTGCCGCAGTTTTTGTCTGATCAGTGAAATATGTCGTCCATTCCTTTATCTTTAGGAGTCCTCTCACTCCTTACTGGCTGTCTTAACCACCGCAGTCCTGAGACATCAAGGGATATGCTGTATATGACATTGTTATCATTGCAGACATATTTTCACTCTTACAGTAAAATCCTATATTCGTTGTTTTAAGCCATACATGAACTATTAAAAAGTGAGATGACTCCTAAGTTTTTCTTGTTCTTTGTGTTTTTGGAATGCTAGCTTTAACACTGACCTTTATTGGTTGATTATTTGTTGATCTGTTACACTAGGTAAATCTGAAATAATACCTAACAATCTACAATCTGGAATCCTGCTCAATATGCATTCTTTAAATGTGTACCTTAGCTGTCAAAATAAATCACTCTAAAAAAATATGTGGGAATAAAAAACTTCCCTATTCTCTGTGTTTTAACAACACGAGAGTATATACGGTGACTGATGTATGCTTGTCACTTAATTATATGTTGGTGTTTGTTACATAAGACAGGAAGCCAACAAAGTAACTATAATCTGGAACTTTTTCATTGCAAATTTATGTACTTCTTCAAAAATTCTCATTCAATCTGGAAATGGTGTGGTAAGAATGCCATATTATAATTTAAAAATGAAACCTGTTTTGATTTGCGTAAGAGACATTTTAGCTTAGTGACATAAAGGATGTAATTATTGCATCTTGAATGGGAAATGTATGGCAGAACAATGGCAATGATATCACACTTAGTCTAGTAGTCATATACAGGCAGTTCCCGAGGTTACAGACAAGTTTTGTTCCCTAACACTGTCTTTAGGGTGAATTTGTAGGTAAGTAGGAAAAATAATACTACAGTACATAATGAAAGTAAGTGCATATGGTGCTGTACCTTAACTTACGATGACGAACCATTGAAGCTACACAATATTTTCAGTAGTATCACAAAGTAGTGCATGCGCTTATTATCGTGAACTAACGTATTAACCAAAATGTTTATGTAATAGGCTTTATTTTATAAAATACACTATTATTGAATATAATAAGCATTATGGAAATCTGTTCATAAGTACGAGTTTCCGTAAGTCTGACATTCTTAACCCAGGGGCTGCCTGTAGAATGTATGAAAAAAGCAGAAAATCAGTCCTATATGGTGTCCCCACCTGCTCATTATCATCCTGCAGGTTTGAAGACCATCGTTGGTGCCCTGATCCAGTCAGTAAAGAAACTGTCAGATGTGATGATCCTCACAGTCTTTTGCCTGAGTGTCTTCGCCCTGATTGGACTGCAGCTCTTCATGGGCAACCTACGTCAAAAGTGTGTCATCTGGCCCATCAACAGCACGGAGAGCTACCTTAACAATGGGAGTCGCGGCTTCGACTGGGACGAGTACATCAAGAACGACAGTGAGGCCGTATACAGTGTCCCCAGTTCAAAGCTGCTTGTTTTATATTTTTCTGGAGAATCACTATATTTGATTTTAACTTTTTAAATCCAGCTGAGCTTCCATCAAAATTTTATCATAATAGTCATAATAGTATCTCATGAATCTTGCAATTTTTTACAGATAGCATAGTATACATAAACATTGCTATGCGGTCGGTCTAATTTAACGGGGTTTTGCCTGTTTTCTCAATTTTCAGCCAATTTTTATTTTCTCCCTGGACAACTGGATGCTCTTTTATGTGGAAACAGCTCAGATTCAGGGTAAGTTGGTTATGAAAGAAAGTGAAA
Organism: Brevimyrus niger; assembly: GCA_015164015.2. Lineage (NCBI taxonomy): Eukaryota > Metazoa > Chordata > Actinopteri > Osteoglossiformes > Mormyridae > Brevimyrus > Brevimyrus niger. Next base: position 3,151,608 of record JAABNY020000037.1, read on the forward strand.
TAGAAGTTAAATATAGGTGTTATGCTGACATTTTTAATACCAACATTTGGGTTTATAACAGTGTATTTAAGACGCAGGCAGGTTTGCATGATTGTTTCATTTATTATTTCATATGTAAACCAACCTTTCTCGATAGCCTGCTAGATAATTGAGTACAAGCTACATGTGCCATTTTCAAAAATGATGAACAGTGGTACCTCAGTTCTCGAACTTAATCTATTCTGGACTCTGGATCGAATTTGAAAAAGTTCGAGTTCTGATCGAATTTTTCCCATAAGAAATAATGGAAAACCAATTAATTAGTTCCTGGCCCCCCAAAATTACACCTAAATATATATGTGAATTATAGTTACACGCATGATGTTTGTGTACCAGGCAGTTATGATGCATAATCTGCAGTTTCTCTCGAATATCACCTAAAGCAGTGAGAACTGGTTTTCAGTGAATCTACTTGGTAAAATAAGGTTAAAATAAATGACATAAATGCTCTAATAATACACGTAAGTTTGTGGCTTATTTATTGTTAGTTACTGTAATGTTGCACTGCTTTATTTGGTTAATTATCTAGTCTGTGAAGAAGGCATTCAAGTAAGAATTGCATTTCTTGGCGTGTACAATTTATATTAGGTCAGCGTTCACGGTTTGACTTCTGATATTCAGATTGAGTTCTAGGTCAAACTGGTTTGTTCAACTTTCAAGAAATTCGAGTTCTAGTGAGTTCGAGAACCAAGGTACCACTCTTTATAATTAGATGTTCCATTTGATATGTGCATTACTACCCAGTTCAAAATCATCAAATGCAAGTCACGTATTGTATAAATATATAGAATTTTATCTGTGTGATGTATCCTGGGAATGATTTAAGTGTAAAGATGTTATTTCATGCTCATACATACACATAAAGTATTTAGCACACTGCAGTGTGACAAAGCTATCTGAGCACACAAGCATCTATATAAACCTCAGAATAACTGAAATTAACACATCACTAAAATGGAGCATGTGTCTCTCGGTCTCCTAGTCGATGCCCTGAGGGATACGTTTGCATGAAGGCCGGCAGGAATCCGAACTATGGCTACACCAGTTTCGATAGCTTCGGCTGGGCTTTTCTGGCTCTCTTCCGCCTAATGACACAGGACTACTGGGAGAACTTGTACCAACTGGTAAACACTCTTTTGTTTTTGTACATATTATTCGCTTTCACACCACAGGAACTTTTGTCAGGAACCAGAATCTCATTCCAGAACCGGAAACTTTAGTTTCATTCACACCACAGGAACTCAATTTAACT